>JACCIB010000413.1:0-157372 GCA_018906965.1 Philotrypesis tridentata
AGAATGGAGGAGATTGGTGGATATATTCAGGTTAGATGCACATGTAGCCAAAATAAGTGCGCTAACTATGTTCATGCATTTTCTTTATCCGAAAAGTTGTCTAAAATATTGGGCTTTGACAGCAATGAATTATTATCGTGTGGTGGTGAAGAGGAAAACACTGTTATCGGTAAACGGCCAGCTAACCTCATAAATGGTTTACCGAGCTTACTCATGATTTACAGCAGTATCTGTCAGCCTTATGTCACGGGTGATGTCTACTCGCGCCTACTGCGCACCATACCTCTTCATCTGCACGACTATACCTACGGTAGAACGCAAATTCAGAACTTTAATTCACCGATGTATTTGCCTCTGCTCTCCTCGTCGTTTCAGACGATTGAGATTGATATAAGGGGCGAGCAAGGCCAGCATTTGCCATTCGATTACGGGACGCTGACGGTGACACTACACTTCAAGCGCATCGACTGAAATCATCATGTCGCATCAGGCCGACGATTTCTGCTTCCTTTACAACGGCCACAATCAGACAGGCTGTGGTGTTGGTGGGTGTGATAGTGGGGATAATTACGTCACAATTGATCGAAGATATTGTCAAAATGGCGCTGGTATTGGAAGCTTTTTGAAGGGTCTATATCGGAGCGCCTTACCTCTACTCAAGCGTGGTGCTAAGTCCGTGGGTCGAGAAGCAGCTCACACTACTGCGAGGATCATGGACGATGTGGTGCGTGAGAAGCTGCCTCTCAAAGAATCGTTTAATCGTCGTATTGGTGAGAGTGGTGGTAATCTCAAACGCAAGGCCGGACAGGCATTGAATAAAATGCTGATGCAGAATGATGAGGAGGTGGAGGGGGGTGAGTCAAGCGCGAAAAAGAGTAGGGGTTTCACCTATAAAAGTACGCCTGCAGCGCGAAAATCACAGTCAAAGAGCGACCGTGGAGGTGAGCGAAGCACTGCTACAAAGCAGAAGAAAAATAAAACACAGCAGAAGACGAAGAAGAAGAAGAAGAAGACGACGACGACGAAGAAGAAGAAGACTAAAGATATTTTTGGTAGCTAATCTTTTCACCACTACCATCATGGCTTTTTTACACACCGACTCGTGTGACTCGTTAAAATCGGAGCTATCGCTATTTGAATTGCCGCCAACACAAACAACCATAGAGAACTCTCATTGGGTGCAGTATAAGCCAATCTCGTCACTTGCCGATCAAGCACCAATAGAATTTACGATCCCCGGAAATACGGAATACATTGATTTGGCGCATACAATGCTGAGTCTACGTGTGAGCATAATACGGACTACTACGCCGGACAAAGATGAGGAAACGCCACCTGCTGTCGGACCCGTAAATAACTTCATGCACACACTTTTCAACCAAGTGGACGTGCTGTTCAATCAGAAACCTGTATCACCGCCAAATAATGCTTACGCGTACAGATCGTACATCGAGACACTGCTAAATTACGGTCCTGCAGCAAAAAACTCGCATTTGACGAGTGTCTTGTGGTACAATGACACAGCAGGTCACATGGACGACATTGCTCATGGTAATGACGGCTTCATTAAACGTCAGAAAATCATGAAAAATGGAAAAATTGATTTGCTTGGACACCTACACGCAGATGTCTTCAATATGGACAGATTATTGTTGAGTGGTGTTGAGGTGCGTGTACGTCTTATTCGCTCTCGTGATAGTTTCTGTCTAATGGCGGAAAGTGACGTGTACATTGCACGTATAACGGAGGCAACACTCTTTGTTCGGCGTGTAAAGATTAATCCGGGTATTGCGCTGTATCATGAGAATAAACTCTCCAAGACTACTGCAAAATACCCTGTAACACGTGTGGAGGTGAAAAACGTGACTCTGAACAGCGGTGTCCATGGTCAATCAATCGATAACATTATACTAGGACAATTGCCAAAAAGAATTATTATTGGGTTCATTGAAAATCAGGCATACAATGGCGATGCAGGACTGAACCCTTTTAATTTCAAAAACTTTAACATAAATTTTTTGTGCTTATACGTGGACGGTGTGCAGGTGCCCTCGAAACCTCTACAGCCTGACTTCAAAACCACAAATACATATGTGGATGCGTATCACACACTCTTCTCGGGTACTGGTATGCATTTTGCGAATATGGGTAATTCAATATCACGCGATGCATACCCGAATGGCTACTGTCTTTTTGCCTTTGATTTGACACCCGACTTATCGGCTAACACCGACAGTCATTGGAATTTGATTCGAAGAGGTAGCGTGAGAATCGACGTGAGATTTGATGACGCATTAGATGTCGTGGTGAATTGCATAATTTATGCTGAGTATGAAAATCTTGTGGAAATTGACTCGTCTCGACAAGTTTTGGTGGATTACAGCGGCTAAGGTAGATGGCGCTTCTACTACAAAAAGACGGGTATAAAAGGCGCCAGTCGTGTCGAGAGCGGTCAGTCAATTGGTGGGCCTCAAACTAAACGGACAGCCGCAAAAAAGCAGATCATGGACATAGTGGTTGATCTACAGTTTGTCAAGGACAACAAGGGCCGTATAGTGCCAAAAGAAGTGGGTATAGTGGGGGTTACTCAAGAAATTACAGCCCACTGGATTACTGCACCTATTTGTAAAACGGCATTTTTGAAGAAAGACATTTTAAGACAGAATAATTGGCTAACACTGCATCATCACGGCCTAGATTGGTACGAGGGTGACGTGACGCTGAAAAAGTTGTACAAAAGTTTGCACGAAGTTTGCCGAAGTGCCCGCAAAATATATGTGCGAGGGGCTGAAAAAGCAAAGGTGCTGAGTAAGCTGACTACGAGAGATATTATTGATTTGGAGGAGAAGACGGAATGTCCACCTTTTCATAGATTACCGTACTGCGAAAAGTATTGCATGCAACACGCCATTAAACACTGTGCTCTCCACTATAGCTGTGCGCTCAACAACGCTTACAAATTGAAGTACTGGCTGACAGCGGGAGTCGGCGACGAGGATAAAGCCAAATCTTCAGAACGACCCTTCACCCCACCCTACGAGCTTTGCAATAATGAACTCTCTGGATATTCTCCAGCAACTTCGAAAAATGACCTCTCATGCGGTAGGAGTTTATCCGGCCGATCAAATTCCAGTAACGTGGGTAAAACCATGTGGTTTTGTGTTTAACACCGAAGATCATAAGAGACGTGGCAGACATTGGGTGGCAGTATACGTCACAGAAGATGGTGTTGGCTGGTATTTCGATAGCTTTGGAATGCCACCACGAGTTCTAGATCATTTGAGTCGAATTAAGCGAAATTGCAAACGCATAAGATGGTGTAATATTCAGCTGCAAAGCACTTTATCCGATGCTTGTGGGAAATATTGTATCATGTTTCTCTACTATATGTTTAACGGTTTGGGTATCCGACGATTTCTCAAGAACTTTTCATCTGATCTCAGCAGAAATGATGAGGTTGTCGAAAAATTTGTCGATAAGTTGTAATCTAATATTAAAAAATGTTATGTGATGCGTGAATGTAACTAGATATATTTGCTTACGTGGTTTTTCAAGAAATGATTTGTCTGCAAATTTCTATTGGACCCCCACTTTCTGGGCTCTTCATTCTCATTGGTTCTACCCCCATCCATCGAAGCGACCCAGTTTTCGTATATAAGTCGCAGAGCTCGCGTGGACACCTCACAGTTCTCTCTTAACCGCACAACTTGTGAAAGCTCGAGGAAAAAAATGGCTGGCCAGAAGAGACAGTTGGACAGTGCGAGTCAGGCGGTGGAGAGTCAAAAGAGCAGGTATCGCTGCCATCAAATTCTACCCATGGTTTATGGACTGAACAATACCTACGGAAAACTTGTTCATGTGGGCCTAGAAAATACGGCAGTCGGCTCTGACGACTTTAATCCCGTTATTCGCCTCAGCAATCAGGACTTTCAAGGATTCTCCCTCTCACTGGCCACATGGACTGTGTTCCAGGAACAATTTGACGAGATCGATAGATTCTTTCATGCGTACAGTGACGAGGATATGCTGGATCAAAAAATCATCATTGACGGACTTACAATTAGATTTATGATCAGCTATTCTGATCGAGCCATCGAGCTGATTGAGGAGGCTGCGGTGACCGCGCAAGGATCTGATGGACCCAGGGCGAAAAGACCACGTAAGCCATCACTGGTATTTAAGAGAGTCACCTTTGACAGGCTGAAGGCTCTGACCAAAATTGTCGATAAAAGAATTAAGTATTTGTTAAGTGTAAAAGATGCTATTGCGATTGTTGTGAGCGAGGTTGGAAGTTATTGTAAGGAGAAGCTACAAAATAGTCAAAGCTCTCAATACACTTATTTTACAGCGTATAATATAGAGTGTGCCATGCGTGACTTTGACGACACACTTGTCGATCAAATAGATAAAATCTTAAAAGATAAAAATATAGTTTTAAGTTTCGAAGATATTTACTTAATTATTTACGAATTTATTCATTTACATATCTATAATTTAGTCGTATATTTAAATAGTACTTTATTATTACCTAACTCATAACTATATCTAGATTTATAAGTAATAATTGAATAAATATGGTTATTTATCACAATACTCTCTCTTCTCATTTACCCGCATACTGTTTCCCAATACCTATCCCAAACATCCTACACATTCACTTTAGATGTAGTCTAGCTTTAAGTAAACCACTTTATTCAAAATTCCACAAATTACGTGTACTATGGAGAAAAAGAAGCATCTTACCAGAGTGTCTTCTCGTTCAGAGGGGACTTTGGAGAAATACCTAAGGTTCTCCCCAATTCAGAGGGGACTTTGGAGAGTGGAGGTCTCCTCAAAGTACCCCGCTATACTGTGGTCAAAAGGGGGAGAGGGGGGAGAGGGGGTCTCTCCCAAGTAGTTAGGCACCATGGCGACTGTAAACAAATATGTCCTTGACCAAAGTGACATGGACGAGAGGTCACAGGGGTCAAGGCCATATTTGTTTACTTTCTCCATGGTGCCATCATACTACTTATATGTATTTTCTCGCTTTCCCTGTAATTTTGGACTTTGCTAGCCTAACGAAAATAAACTTGTCCGACGGGCCCAGCAGGGACTCTAGGTCTCTGCATTCCCTCTGGAACTGTGCGACGCTCATGTTCTCGCCCGTAAATTCCGGCAAGATTTTTATGGCCTCGGAGATCCGTAAATATCTCGAGGGCTCATTTTCCGATTGTCTCGACTCGCTTACTCGCTCGCGTGAGTATCCCGATGTACTCAATGTGGGGTCGGCTGTTATTTCGCTCTGGGCATGCTGCCTATTGCTTTGCGCGGCTAATACTAATGCTAAGTTTTGGGACTGAGTCGCGCTCTCGTTTATTGGGTTGTCATGTTTATACTTGTATTGTTTGGTTGCACCGGCGGATGATGCTCGACCGTTGTATTTTCTTCGTCGTTGCCCTCCTCCGCCTGAGGGGGCAACGGCCTCTTTCTCGACGGCATTTTCCGTGTACGAGCCATTTTAAATTTCGCGATTAATTACGATTACACAAGAGTGCCGTATCTAGTCTTATGTCTATTTTATATTCTATGTACTCGGTGTGGACGGTGGGTATGTGTATGTATATGAAAATGTATATATGTGGGGTCTAACGTATAATCTTATGGTAATTAAAACATATGCTCGTGGCAACTCCTCAATCGGGCAGTCGCAATCACGTATCATTTTACTAAAGGACTCAAAAAAAAAACTGAACTATAGTCGTATCTTATCTTTAATTGAATATTTTAATAAAACAGCGTAATGCTATTAACGGTGATAACTAAAGCTCCTATTATAAGTGATATTATTAAACCATAAAGTAAATTTATTCCTCGAGCTTCTACTAATTTTTTCCTAAACTCTATTTCTTTTAAACTAATGTATGCTATGACCCTTTCTAATTTATATTCAGTATTATTGGCTTTGGTTATATATCTCTCAAGATCTCTTTCATTACATTCGCTATCATCAATTATATTTTCTAAATCTCTACGTAATTCACCTATGCGTTTCGATAAGTTACTGTCCTGAGAGCTTGACGTATTCGACTCGCGGTCACTACTATTGTCTTTACTACTTTCCGCCATTTTCGTTTAATATATTTATACATGAATGAGAAACAAAGAAACTATGATTTATATTATGATTTTAAAAGAAAAATTAAAATAAGGCGTGTTTTTTATTGAGCGTAAGCCGTGCTTGTTGCGTCAGGTTCGAAAGGTGTAATGATGTATTTTAATATTTTTGTATTATGTAATTCTCAAATCGCGTTTTAACTATTAGTTCCTCAAGACTATTCGTATTTATTGTACCAACTCTATTTATTTCAATTTTCTATTTATTATGATATGCTTTTAGGTCTATTGATTCTATGTAACTGAGTGTACAATTCAAAATCTCAACTCAATCCTATGTATTTAAAATTTATTTAATCTATTCTAATATATATATGCCTATATCGTATATTTATGTATCTATATCTATCTCGCAGGATTTTACTCGAATGCCCTTATATTTCTTTCTTAACACATAGGTAACCGTGGCCTGATGTCACAATATCGGAAAAATGTCAACCTTCTATCTATATGTTTGTGAAAATGTGTAACGCTAACCAAAAATATCCATATTTCTATTTTTATTTACTATATCAATGTCTCTATATTTAATGGTTATACAATTATTCCTTTACAATTTTCTACGTTATTATGCAATTGTCTTTATTATAGAAATTCAACTTGTTAACTATATTTACGCGTTACTATTCTACTCAAGTAGCTATATCCATATATTATACTCGACTTAATTAATTAATTTTCTTTATTTACAATGATTTACTTATCTTAAGTTTCAAAACGGACGGTAAATCTCGGCCTAGATCCACCTCCTTCTCGCGATAAAAAAGTTTAAAAGATATGGAATATATATATATGTACGTATGGATTATTAGTTACAATTATCTATTCCTAAAATGTCTTTATAATTATTTTTCAGTTCTAAATTTATATTAAAATCTCTACTCTATATATGTTATAATATTAATACTGGTTTTACTGGTCTTAAGATGTCCCTATTCTATATTGAAATGATTTATACCTCATTGAGTTTGATTAATACTACGCGCTAGTGATATTAGTGATTATAAGCGTTCTATTCCCCTAAGTATATTTCCTATTAAAATTTTTCTATGCCTCTGTTCTTAACTATTATTTATCTTAATCTCGCATATAACTAACTTATATTATCTGTTACGTTTTCGATTGTCTTTCGGAGACGGTGTATCCTAATTATTACTAAGAGTAAGAGATAAACGACAATAATATCTATGGGATCTAATAAGTCTAACAAATCTAAGAATATGCGTATAAGCTCATTGGGCATTATCAATACTAAGTTAACTATGTTTACGCGAGAGCTATTTATGTATAACTTTTATCGGGTTCTGTGCAATTTACGGATGGAAATGATAAATCTCCGCGTGTAGAGTATATGTGTATAACGAGTCTGAAGGAGAAGACTAACACAAAAAACAGTAAAAATGCAAGGTATATATACGCGATTCTAATTTTAGCAGAAGGGACAGTATATGTCTCTTCCATTGGCATCTTTCTTGTCGTTTTCTTTTTCTCTTTCGCGTCTGGCCCTTTCTGTTCTTTCTCTCTCTTCCCTATCTAATCTTTCTCGCTCTAATCGTTCGCGTTCTTTTTCTTCGTTTTCACGGCGTTTTCGTTCGCGTCTCTCCTCCTCTGTACGCTGCACTTCTTCGTAGCTGCGATACATTTTTGGAGAATTTCTAACTCACGAGAGAGAAGAAGCCTAGCTATTCTTATTTATTATTGCGCTCTAACTAAATAATACTATCCCTAGGTTATGTACTAATACACCTAATCGTATTTATTCGCGTAACTAAGTTAAAATTATCGATAAAAAATATTTGGAGATATATGTATGTATGTTATAAAATATATGTATTATATATATAAAAGATATGTATATGTAAATATATGTATATTATCGTCCGATGTTGTAAAGTATATATATATATGTTGGGTTTAATCGACTTTTTAGTTAATATCGGGTAAGGTGGAAAAAATATATGTATGCGTATGTGAACTTCCGATGTTCGTAAGTCGATTCTATATCATCGGGTAATATATGTATAAGTGGGAATTATTATTATATATATATATATGGTGGTGTTATATTAACGTCCGATGTTAAAATTATATAGGGTCGATTTTGGTTATTATCGGGTGAAAGAAAAATTAAATAATAATATGTATGAGGTATTATAATAACTTCCGAGATTTGAAAAATCTTAAAATATATCGACCGTTAAAAGATATGTAATAATCGGGTATAAAAGAATATTTATAAAGAATATTATCGAGGTTTAATTTAATAAAGATTTTAAATAATGATTTATATATCGGGTTGACGTATGTTGTATAGTGGTAAAATTTTAAACGGGATAGTTTATATTTATACGTTAAAGTTTAAAAATTTTGAGGGTATTAGCAACGAAGATTTTAAATAGGTATTATATATATATATTAGGGTGACACGTTTTCTAAGCTATCACTGAAATGGTGTACGGCAAAGCCCTAAGCAATTCTTTAGGAACATCCAAGCCCGACGCACTTTTTCTTTTTCTGATTACTCAATTTTTCCCCGTGTTCCATCGACTAAAAAGATTTCTTAAATCTCGTGACCTGGTAAAGCGATGTGACGGAAAAAATTTCTATCTGCGGTTGGTCGGGCGCGAGGCCCTTTTACACTGCCGACCTACTGATCTATCGTGCTATTCTAACTATAAGGATCGCGGGTAGGTCCGTAAAGAAAAAGGGTTCGCAGTTGTTGACTTCGTCGATTGACGTCATCGCTAGTTCGTACGTGATTATTGAGAGTTTTCGGGCAGACAATGTGGGAATATCGGAAGCGTTAGAAGTCGCGCGCGCGTCGCGGAGAGAAAGAATTTCAAGTGGTTTGTTTGTCGCGCTAGAACCTGTGAACATATACGCGCTAGTGCAAAGGGTCGAGTTGACAGCTGCTGGGTAGCCTGTCAAAAAGGGAGTTATTTATGGCGACTAGAATCGACTAGAAGCAAGAACTCGTGATGCTAAGACTTCGTTCGTAGTGCGCGCGGAATGCGCGCGTGCATTGCGCGTATGTTACGTTGCAGTATCTAATTCGAGTGATTGACGTTTCCGGTTAATGAATGTGTATTGCAAGTATACCGTGTGTCCCAGGTGAAACTGTCCATGCTGGAAGTGTGGGTGGAAAAAATTTCAGCACCAAAAACTATGGTGAAAAAATTTATGGGGGTGAAGGGAGATCCTGGCGACTGAACGTGTGCAACCCACATGTTTCGTATTAAAAAAAGCTGCGTTCAAAAACGTTAAAATTTGCACAATTAATATTTTTTGAACACGAACTTAATTCTACGTAAACGGCTGAATTCAACAGAATTTGAATGACAAAAATCGAATGATAACTTCTTGACATAATGAGACTAGTTTGATAATTGTCACTTGTAGGATTCTGAATTAATAAAAGTGAAAATGCTCCGATTTTTGTGATTCAAGTTTTGTAAGTATTGGGGATCCTTACGCATAAACGTGAGTACGGCAAAAATTATTTTTATTTAAGAATTGTTGATTTGAAAATTTTTAGTGCAAACTTTTTTCTAATGTCGTGCCACACGTGTACCAGTGCCGGAGAGAGGTCTTAGCCTTTTATTGCACCGAGGGACACTATTGGCTGCAGCGGTCTAATGAGGGTCATCCGTGTAATTACATCCATAAATATAATCAAAATTTTCAAATCAACAATTCTTAAATAAAGATAATTTTTGCCGTACTCATGTTTATGCGTAAAGATCCCCAATACTTACAAAACTTGAATCACAAAAATCGGAGCATTTTCACTTTTATCAATTCAGAATCCTACAAGTGACAATTATCAAACGAGTCTCATTATCTCAAGAAGTTACCATTCGATTTTTGTCATTCAAATTCTGTTGAATTCGGCCGTTTATGTAGAATTAAGTGCCTTTTCAAAAAATATTAATTGTGCAAATTTTAACTTTTTTGAACGCAGCTTCTTTTAATACGAAACATGTGGGTTGCACACGTTCAGTCGCCAGGATCTCCCTTCACCCCCATAAATTTTTTCACCATAGTTTTTGGTGCTGAAATTTTTTCCACCCACACTTCCAGCATGGACAGTTTCACCTGGGACACACGGTATGTGGGGAAAGCAATGTACAACTCAGAAATTCCTTCTCTGAATTTTTGAGTTGTCCCCTCGTGCTTGGAATGCGAAGAATTTATATAGTGGACGTGTATACTTTGAATAGCGCGCCCGCGCGTTCTCGCGTTGACACGAATGCTCTCAGCAGCGCCGCTGCGCTGTGCAATCGAATCGAGTGGCGCTACAGCCATGTCTTATGCGTTATAGGTAGAGGCGAGACCGTCACAAGAGAGAAAAAGAGAGCAGCTCACCGCTCACGCTTCCATACTGCGATACTGCTCCGAGTCCAGTCCGCTTTCCCCTGCGCTCAATTATAATCTATAGTGTGTGTGTGTGTGTGTGTGTGTGTGTGTGTATTATATATATATGTACATACATATTATTATAAATCATTACGTGCACCGAAAGTCTTAGTGCAGAGATTGTGCTTAGATATAATTCCAGAGTGTCGGCATTACTTGGATGCTGGATAACAACCAATCAGCATCAAACTGCTGGAGAAGTACAGTTATACACGATTTGTCATCTAAATTTTTAATGTAAGGGAAAAAACAGTTTTCTATCAAGTTTAATTTCTAGGTTAGTTATATGTTGATTAGATGCTGATTTTTTTGGCTAATGAAAATTAGATTAAGATTTAGTAAACGAGACCTAGAAGTATAAACTATTATCTCGACTTATTCATTTTGAAAATTGTAACACTTTATTATTTTTGACAGGTTAGCAAAAAAGTTCTTAAATCTGGAATACAAACCCTACAGATGCACAATATTCCTTTGTCAAATTTTCATTGAAAATCCCAATGCTTTGTGAAGCCATAATCTGCATTTGAATAAATGCGACCGGTAACATCATTGCATGCTGAACCGAAGTTCTGTATTCAGAAGTTTTACCAGAATATGCTTATACGATTCTATTGCATTCTAAGGCCTCAGATAAATACAAATTTACATGATTTTTAATCATCAGTTTTGAAATATGGAAAGATTAAGAAAATTTTCTCTTTATCATTCAATATTTTCAAACAGATGTTAGAAACTCACATAAATTTGTATTTATCTGAGGCTCTAAAATGCATAGAATTGTATAGGCATAATCTGGTTAAACTTCTGAACATAGAACCTCAATTGAGCATGAAATGATGTTGCGGGTCGCATTTATTCACATGCAGATTATGGCTTCGAGCATTGGAATTTTTAATGGAAATTTGACAAAGCAATATTGTGCACCTCTAGGGTTTGTATGCCAAATTTGCGACCTTTCCTGCAAACCAGTCTCGACTTATTCAGTTTTGATAATTATAGTAATTCATTATTTTTAACTGGTTTGCAGGAAAGATTTCAAATTTGGAATATAAACCCTAGGGATGTATAATATTCCTTCGCCAAATTTCCATTAAAAATTCCAATGCTCGAAGCCATAATCTGCATGTGAATAAATGCGACCGGCAACATCATTTCATGCTCAATTGAGGTTCTATGTTCAGAAGTTTTACCAGACTATGCCTATACGATTCTATGCATTTTAGAGCCTCAGATAAATACAAATTTATGTGAGTTTCTAACATCTGTTTTAAAATATTGAATGATATAGAGAAAATTTTCTTAATCATTCAATATTTCAAAACTGATGATTAAAAATCATATAAATTTGGATTTATCTGAGGCTTTAAAATGCATTGAATGATACAGGCATAGTCTGGTAAAATTTCTGAACATAGAACATCGATTCAGCATGCAATGATGTTACGGATCGCATTTATTCCAATGTAGAGTACGGCTTCGAGCATTGGAATTTTTAATGGAAATTTAACAAAGCAATATTATGCATCTCTAGAGTTTGTATTCCAAATTTGAGACCTTTCCTGCAAACCAGTCTCGACTTATTCAGTTTTGAAAATTATAATAATTCATTATTTTTGACTGGTTTGCAGGAAAGGTCTCAAATTTGGAATACAAACCCTAGAGATGCATAATATTGCTTTGTCAAATTTCCATTAAAAATTCCAAGGCTCGAAGCCATACTCTACATTGGAATAAATGCGACCCGTAACATCATTGCATGCTGAATCCAGATTCTATGTTCAGAAATTTTACCAGACTATGCCTGTATCATTCAATGCATTTTAAAGCCTCAGATAAATCCAAATTTACATGTTTTTTAATCATCAGTTTTGAAATATTGAATGATTAAGAAAATTTTCTCTTTATCATTCAATATTTTAAAACAGATGTTAGAAACTCACATAAATTTGTATTTATCTGGGGCTCTAAAATGCTTAGAATTGCATAAGCATAGTCTTGTAAAACTTCTGAACATAGAACCTCAATTGAGCATGAAATGATGTTGCGGGTCGCATTTATTCACATGCAGATTATGGCTTCGAGCATTGGAATTTTTAATGGAAATTTGACAACGCAATATTATGCATCTCTAGGGTTTGTATTCTAAATTTGAGACCTTTCACATTTCGCACATAGAGCCTAGGGATGCATAATATTCCTTTGTCAAATTTTCATCAAAAATTCCAATGCTGGAAGCCATACTTCACATTGGCATAAATGCGACCCGTAACATCATTGCAAAAGTCAAAATATAGGTTATGTACACCTGTATACATTATACCAGAGATGAGTGGGGAGACGCGCAACCCTGTAGTCGTCGGCGCGGCGATTTTGAAGGCAGCCGAGCTAGCTGTCGAGTTGTGACGTACCGTATGGTGCGAACCAAAATTCACAGCAATGTGAGAATCCTTTACTAAAAAAAAAGGTGAAAACTCCTCGGAAAGCAGATATAGCAAACTGTATATGTACTCCGACTACTCCGAGTCTACAGCAGCTACAGTATCTTGTTTCCGAGCTCTGCTCCGAGAGATGGTTTCGAGATTTTCGTTCACTCGGCTCTCGGATAGCTACCTGAAACTCCTTCGAGCTAATCCATTTTATTGCGGTCTTATTGTTGTCATCTTTCAAAAATAAAATTTTTAAATAAACAATTTTAATATGTTTAATAACTGTATAATAAAACGGCATTTTTTTTTAATAACAAGGAATTTTGAATGCAAAAAATCGGTTAATTTTGACTAACTTTATTAAAAAGTATTCTAGATTATCCGAGAGATTTTCTTATGGGTTAGTGTGTATATAATAACATAACGTTAAATTAAATAACATTATATTATATAAAATACGTGATTTTTTCAATGTTTCTTTTTTTTTGTTAGAAATAAGAAGTATTTAATTATAAGTAAACATAAATATAAAACTGCTAAAATGTAAAAATACGTATTCTATAATATGTATAACATTATTTAATTTATCGTTATATTATTATGTTAATAATAGCAATAGAAATAGTAAGAAAATCTAAAATATTGTTTTAATAATGTTAGTTAATATTAACCAATTTTTGTCGTTCAAAATTCGTTGTTATTGAAAAAAAATGCCATTTTATTATACTATTATTAAATATATTAAAATTGTTTTTTTAAAAATTTTATTTTTGTAAGATAACAACAATAAGACCGCTATAAAACGGATTAGCTCGAAGGAGTTTCAGGTAGCTGACCGAAGGCCGAGTGCACGAAAATCTCGGAACCGTCTCGGAGCAGCGCGGAAAGAAGATACTCGCTACTGTGCTTTCTACCCCCTCTTTCTACCTGCTTTCCGGGGAGTTTTCACCTTTTTTTTTAGTAAAGGATTTTCACATTGCTTTGAATTTTGTTTCGCACCATATGGTACGTCACAACTCGAGAGCCGGCTCAACTGCCTTCAAAATCGCCGCGCCGACGACTACAGCGTTGCGCATCTTCCCACTCATCTCTGATTATACCTATTATATTCAGAAAAGTACAGATTGTCGTGCGTGTACGTCGTTGTTCTCAACCTTATTCCAAACATTTGTATCGTATATTCAAAATATAAAAATTGGATCTCGCGACTAATTTTTATTAATAATCCTAAAGAAATTTTAAACGATTTGAAATACGCGCGCATTCAAATGAACAGCCAATCTCGAACGAGCGAAGGATAAGACAGCCAATAATCGAAATTTTTTAGCTTCAACATGGCCGCGCCCATACAGTCTTACACTTTTTTAGTATAGGATTTGGGATTTGGGATATTAACAGATACGCATATACTGAGATTATGTTTATAATTCATCTGCATGTGTATAGCAGACTCTATAGCAGACAAAAATAGAATCACATGGTCTAAGTATATGTATGACGTCTTGTGACGGTCATCCAACTGAAAAACGTGTATTCATCCTTTTTATTTCCCGTTTTTTTACCGTAAAATTATAATATTATCTCGTGTAATTCTTCAATCAATTCAAATGCAAAATGAGAATTAGATAATCATCATAGGTAAAATTTTAAGTCATAAATATGTAGTTGAAAATTTGACGTAGTTGAAAATAGATATATGGTTCTATATCAAACTGGACACGTGCGCACAATACGAGCCAATCACAAACAGTCTTCAGATACTTCACAACATCCGGTCATAATTTTTTCTATACGATCAGATACTTCACAACATCCGTTCATAATTTTTTCTATATGATGATGATATTACGAATCGCATTTATTTCAATGTAAAAGATGATTTCCTATATTGGAAAGTTAATGGAAATTAATGGCAGCAGTCAAATCATTCTTAACTTATTACTTTTATAGAATTATAACAAATTTGTATCAAAACAAACAAATCAAAATCATTACAAATCTATATTTTAAAGTAAAGACTTATTTAATCTTTATAAAATTAATTTTTTTTTGTTTCAGGTACGCTGGTCCGCAATTTAAAAACATTTAATCGAAATAACTACAGAGAAGAAAGACTTCAGGAAGAATCAACGTTTAAATTGTACAATATTACTGTTTTATCATATTGAATTATTGTACTTCAACATTATTATTGTCAATTAATAAATATAATTATTAGTAAAAATACTCATTAACAATTTTATTAAATTTTGAACTTACAAATAAACTGCTACATTAGCCTATTGAAAACCTGAATAACCTAACTAACACCTGAATAACCTACTTGAAACCTTAATAACCTACTGAAAACCTAAATAACCTATTGAAAACCTAAATAACCCATTGAAAACATAAATAACCTATTGAAAATCTTAATATCTTATTGAAGACCTCAATACCTATTGAAAACTTTAATAAACTATTGCAAACATGAATAATCAATTGAAAACTGAAACATTGGACCTATTAACTGATTTTAACCTTGAATGAAAATTGAATCTTCAGTATTATGAGCAACTTCTAATTTCAGTTTATCATATAATTATAATTACCTTTTTTTGCAGTAAAATTTTTATTTATATCGTATAGCAGAATTTTTCATTATTACTTTAAATTTACTTATTAAAAAAATGGCTCCTCGCAAAGTACAACGAACACCTGAAGATGAAATTATTTATCAAAGAAATCGTCGAGAAAGAATTGCTGAAACTCAACGACGCGGGCGACAAATAGCTCGTAATAATATTCACGATGAAACCAGAAATGCTATTGAGCAGCCTTTACCTGCAAGAGCAGAGATAGATTATTTAGGAAACATGAATGTTTTATGCAGGCACTGCAAAGCTAAACATTTCAATGATGAAAAAGTTTCAAATAAAGGAATGTCTTTTAATGATTGTTGTGGTCATGGTTCAGTAGTTTTGGAAACTCCTCGTGTATTTCCGGATGAACTTTCAAGTATGTTTCATAATTCACATCCGCTTTCCAATACCTTTTTCCAGAATATTCGAAGTTACAACAGTTCCTTGTCATTTGCATCTTTTAATGCAAATTTACATAATTTTAAGTTTAGACGGTCTGCACCGTATTGCTTTAAGATTCAAGGACAAATATATTATCAAATGAATACTGCATTTTATCCTGGTATTAACGAAAATCCTTCTTATGGTCAACTATTTATTATTGATCCACAAGAAGCAGTCAGTGTTAGAAAAAGTCAATATCCATTGATCGATCATGATACAATGACAATACTTGACAGAATAATCAGAAACAATAATGATTATGCTCGATCTTATGTTATGATGAAAGAAGAACTGGAAAATCAGCAATTACTACATCATTATGAGAATGCTAATAATCCTCCTGGAGAATTGCAATTACTTTTTTCACTTAAACCAGGAACCGATATGAGACGATACAATTTTCAACGCGTAAACGAAGTAGCTGCAATTTTTTCAACAACAGCTGATGGAGAAATTCCTGAGTCTTATGTAACTATTCGAAATATAGGTGAAAAAAATTTGCAAAGTATCAGCACAATGGATCCCAATGTTGAGCCATGGGTCTATCCACTGTTTTACCCATTTGGTTCAAAAGGATGGCATAGAAATTTAGAGAGAGTTGGTAATACTCATTCCACAAATAAACGTATTACTAGATTGGCTTACACTAGGTATAAAATAGCAATTAGAGATACTGAATTTAACCCATTTCTTTTGGGCCGCAGACTTTTTCAGCAATGGATTGTAGATTCTTATGTAAAAATTGAAAAAGATAGGATCCAATATATTAAAGGTCACCAAAAAGAAATACGTGCAGATACGTATAAAGGTTTACATGACCATACGGAGAATGTTGCCGCCGATGTTAATGGGCGAATAGGTAAGACAATTATTTTACCATCAACATTTATAGGATCACCACGCGACATGCAACAATGTTATCAAGATGCTATGACTATAGTTAGTGAAAAAGGTAAACCATGTCTTTTTCTAACTATGACATGCAACCCGAAATGGCAAGAAATACAAGAAAACCTTTTACCTCATCAACAAACTTCTGATCGGCCTGATTTATGTGCTCGAATTTTTGATTTGAAAAAAGAACGTTTAATTAACATGGTGACAAAGAAAAAGTATTTTGGTGAGGTTGCTGCTTACGTATATGTTATTGAATTTCAAAAAAGAGGTTTGCCACATATGCATTTATTAATTACTTTAAAACATGGTTTCAAAATAGCTACCCCTGAAATTGTTGACAGATTTATATCAGCTGAAATACCTGACGCAATTGATAATCCTCGATTACATGAAATAGTGATGAGAAATATGATACATGGACCATGTGGAGACTGGTGTACGGTTGATAACAAATGTTCAAAACATTTTCCAAAAAACTTTCAAAATGAAACAACAGTGGATGAAAATGGTTATCCTCAATATCGTAGAAGGGATGATGGTGTTACTCATGAACAACCTAATGGTCGTAGTGTAGATAACAGATGGGTTGTTCCGTATTGTCCTACTCTTTTGGAAACATTTGATTGTCATATTAATGTGGAAGCAGTATCCAGTATCAAAGCCGTTAAATATATGTACAAATATATTTATAAAGGTCATGATGCTGCGAATGTTATATTAACTGAGCAAAATGAAGAAAGAGTTATTGAACATGATGAAATTCGCAATTACATAGAAGCTCGATATGTTGGACCTGTAGAAGCTGCGCATCGAATATTAAGTAAAAAATTACGACATAAGAGTCATTCTATCGAACGATTACCTGTACATTTACTTAACGAACAATCTATCGTGGTCCCTGATAATACAAATGACGTTCAAGTAAATTTAAATCAGTCGAGTAGTATGCTATTAGATTACTTCAAACTAAATTTGGTAGATGAAAATGCAAGACAATATTTGTATAAAGATATTCCTTGTCATTATACCTATACGAAAAATAAAATTTCTAAACGCACGCAATGGGAAACTAGAAAAGGACAATTTAATGTCTTTGGTCGTATACGCTCAGTTAGCCCAAGTGAATTTGAATTGTTTTACTTAAGACTATTATTGTTACATGTAAAAGGAGCGACAAACTATAATGATTTGAAAACAGTTGATGGTGAACTTCAGCCTTCATTTTCTGCAGCATGTTTAGCCCTAGGACTTATAGAAGATGATAAAGAATGGATACGTGCAATGACAGAGGCCGAATTATGGATGATGCCTCAACGATTACGTCGATTATTTGTTCGTATACTTATACATTGTCAACCAATGCATCCGGAAGAATTATGGAATAAATTTAAAGATGCCATGTCAGAAGATTTTTCACGAAATAATGATATCAATGTGGGTCATCAAATGGCATATGCTGATGTACACAACTTATTACTAAATGAAGGTCGAAGTTTAGCTGATTTTCCCACAATGGAACAATCTGTAGAAATAGATATAATTTTACCCGAACAAGATAATACAGTACAAACAGCAGAAATTGGTGCGAGGCAATATGGACAATTGAATAATCAGCAAAAGGAAATTGTAGACTACGTTCTTCGTGCAGCTGATTCTAATTCTTCCGAACAAAATAAGTGTGTATACATTGATGGTCCAGGAGGATCAGGAAAAACTTTTATCTACACAACAATCTACTATTTGTTATCAAGTAAACATATAAAAGTATGTTCAATGGCTTTCACTGGAATTGCAGCAACTTTGCTTCCCAATGGTCGAACAGTGCATAAAACGTTTGGTTTACCGGTTCCTATGTTTAATGATTCTTCTTCAAGTTTTAAACTTCAGTCTAAAGAATGTCAATTTCTCAAAGATACTGATGTATTTATTTGGGATGAAGCTCCAATGGCGCCAAGATATCCTTTAGAGATAGTTAATAGAACACTTCAAGATGTCATGAACAATAATTTACCTTTTGGTGGTAAACTCTTGATTTTAGGAGGAGATTTTAGACAACTACTTCCTATCAAGGTCAGAGGAACTCGTGCTGAGATATTGAATCTATCTATTAAGTATAGTGAATTATGGAAAATTTTCATTAAATATACTCTCACACAAAATATGAGAGTTCGACCAAATGAAATTGAATTTGCAAAATTTTTGTTAGATGTCGGTAATGGAATCTTAAACGATCCTGATGATAATTTGCGTCTTCCTGAAACATGTATACTTGAACTACCTAGTAATTTAGTTAACAGTATATTTGGTACATTAATAAATGAAAATAAATTTGAGGAAATGGGCAAAAGTGCAATTTTGGCTCCACGTAATGTCGATGTTGATGAGCTTAATAGACAAGTTACAAATTTACTAGATGCAAATACAGAACGTATATACACCGGCATTGATAGTATTGAAAATTGTGATAACGGTGATGACATGGACGATGTGCTTACACCAGAGTACTTAAATACTTTAAGTCCTCCATCTTTACTACCATATCAACTACGTCTCAGGAAAAATTGTATCATCATGCTTATTAGAAACATTAGTATCTGCGAAGGTTTATGCAATGGTACAAGATTGCGAATTATTGATTTTTCAAATCATTTACTTAAATGTTTAATTTTAACTGGTGATAAAGCTAATAATATCGTATTTCTACATCGTATCACTTTATATTGTGAAGATACATTTCCTTTCAAGTTTAGAAGGAAACAGTTTCCTGTTAAATTAGCTTTTGCGATGACAATAAATAAATCACAAGGCCAAACATTTGATAAAATTGGAATAGATTTACGGAGAAACGTTTTTAATCATGGTCAACTCTATGTAGCTATGTCTCGAGTACGATCGTGGGATTCTCTTATAATTTATCTTGGTGACCATGAAAGAGAAAATACAAATGTTAAAAATTACGTTTATAAAGAACTGTATCAATAAGTTTTTACAAATTAAATTTATAAAGAAATTATAATCATAATTTATATTATTCAAGAAGATAAAAATAGTGCAATAAATAATATAATTATATTCATTTCGTATCATCATTAATCACTATGATTATCACTATATTCACAATATAAAAAATCATGATCGTTTGTTCTCAAGACAAGATATACGTTATTATAGTTAGTTATTATATAGAATTAATAATATGTTAATATCTTATGGACCAGTCACGTTGCTCTTGTGTAAAAATACCCAATAATAAAATAAGAGCGCGCGAGGCGCGCTACTCTAACTCTAGTATACTGTATTAATGTGTATTGTATCTGTGCAGTTTATATATGGTGGTAGGAGCCAGCGGATCAGCTGGCTCCTACCACCTACGGTGTATTTACATTTTAATTTTAATTTTTTCTATGTACAATAAACACGTAGTGTTAAAGAAAAGAAAAAGTATCTCATATATACATTAACACATGATGATACAATAAATTAATAGTGAAGTGATTTTATTTTCAAACATCTCAAGAGTCGCGGTTATGTTAAGACATCTCACAAACATAACAAAAAGGCTAGAATTAGATAAGTACTTAGTTTTACTTTTTTTCGTACACAATATAATGAAAGATTTTGTGAACTGATTCTTTGTTAAAATGTTCTCTTTTATTTTTCAGGTTTTACTGGAAGGCATACAACTATCAGATTATAAACAATTTTCTTGGTATGTGAGAAGTTAGTGAAAGTGTTGTGCTTTTTAAGTATCATTGAAAGTTTTGTTATTTTTCTATAAGTTCAGAAGACAAGTGGTTCCAGATGTAACGAGACTTTTCTTAATGGAAAAGCATGTTTTGCTTAGTTATAAAGAGAACTTGCGAAGGCATACAATTTTACAAGCGAAGAATTCTTGTGACGTGACAAGCTGGTGAAATTTTCATTATTTAGTATCGACGAAAGTTTTTAGTGTTTGCAGTGCATGTTTTTCTATTTTTATTAAGAAGTTACGCAACTGTCATGTTATATTCCTGTGAGAAGCTAGTGATGTGCGAAATATTTTTACAAGATTTATAATTATTGCATAAGTTCAGAAGACAAGTGATTTAGAATTTTCACCCAATTTTCAGAGAGCAAGTACACTCAGATTCCAGATGTAACGAGACTTTTTCAGGTTTTACAGGAAGGAATACAACTATCAGATTATACAGAATTTTCTTGTTATGTGACAAGCTAGTGAAAGTGTTGTGTTTGCATCATTTATTTATCATTGAAAGTTTTTACAGATTTGCAGTGGATGTTTTCCTATTTATAATTATTCTATAAGTTCAGAAGGCAAGTGGTTTAGAATTTGTTCGCAATTTGGAGAGAGCAAGTACACTCAGATTCCAGATGTAACGAGCTTTTCTCAAGAGAAAAGCATTTTTTGTTTAGTATACGGTAACGAGAACTTATGAAGGCATACAACTATCAGATTTTACAAGGAAAGAATTCTTTTGACATGACAAGCTAGTGAAATTTTCATTTTTTAGTATCGATGAAAGTTTTTATAGTATTCAATATTGAACAGCTCAAATATGGTCTAGATGATTTTTAGGGAGACCTACCTGAAAATTTAGACACTAAATTTATGATGTCAACCGTGTAAGTATTTATGTGAAAGTCATACAGGGGATACCACAACTTTACTGACACTATTTTTTACAAGTTTTCATAAAGTTTAAATTCGATTACAGTTTTCTAAACGTTTACCGAATTAGGTGGGTTGCATTAAAAATGATAATACGTCTATCATAAAGAATCATAGGGATATTGGAAACTAACTTACATATACTTCTTTTTATTCTAAATATTATTTACATTATTCTATAATATAGATTAAACAATTGTGAAGGATACGATGTAAACTTGTATAAATATTAAAATTCTATATCACTCATGTTCTGCATGACAATAGTATACGTAACGTACAAATGCTTTCAAGAAAACAGTTATCAGTTAATTAATTAGCAATAATTTTAGACATACAGATTTCTTTGATGTATATTTGCGAAACAAATCATTATGGAACTTAACATAAAATTTAGTGTCAATAAAGGAAAAAAAACGCGCTATTCTATTTACCTCGAGGGTGGTGTGGAAAAGATAGATTTCTTAGAGAATAATAATGATCTAAAAAAACTATTTACTCTACAGATAGTGTCTAAAAAATAATTATTATTATTATTACAATAATCCATGAGCAAATGTACATTAATATTTTAAATTTATTACTTATTTAGTTGATCTTAACTATTCTTTGTAATTTACATATTATATACCTTTTAAAAGTAGTGAAATCTCCCCCCCCCCCCAAACAAACCTTTCCAAGGTAAAAGGCTGGCAAGCATAAGGTCGTTTCTTCATGTAAAAATTAAAGATTAATTTTACAACTCTTGATAACCTTAATGTAAAAAAAAAACTCTTAATAACACTTATGCAGACAAAACAAAACTTTTATTAACATTCATACAGACAAAATAAAAATTCTTAGAGCTTACTCTAAAATTCAACTTTAATTTTCAAACTTCGACAACTCTTATGTAGTCGAAATTATAAGTGCTGTATTCTATACATTTATTTAAGGGGTTATGCCTGAGTTAAAATTAAAAAAAAATCAAAATTTTTTTTATTTGATTTTTTTAAAGCAAATTTACTGTAGAATGAGCTGTCTTAGTCCTTTTTGCCCGAAAGAATTCTGTTACAAAGTTATAGGCAAAATATCAAAAAAATACAATTTTTCAAAATTGCGTATTGTTCATTTTTTGTCTTATAGCGCTTTTGATTATTCAAAACAATTGCGTTTTTGTAGAAAATGTAACATTCAATGTGTTCACAAATTCTTTTTGAAAATGCAATTTTATTTAAACAAAAAAAGCACAAATTGTTTACTAAATCATTACGTACTGTAATAGCTAATTTTTATGAAATCGTAGATTTTTTTTTATTTTGAATGTTCAAAATAAAATAAATTTAGAATTTAAATTTAGTTTTGTAATTTAAATTTAGTTTTTTAATTAAAGATATGTGCAAATTTAAATTACCGCCTAAAAACATGGCACCTTACAGCATATAGAAAAGGAAATCACTGTTTTACCGACCTAGTCGAGATTGCATTCAGACATCAGCTGTTTCGTCTGCTGTCTGTAGTTTAATGCAAGCTGGATGTTGTGCTGTTGTGATAACTTCTGAGTTTCACTAGTGTTCAACTTTAGATAAGTGTTTTGTACTATAAACGACATATTATTTGTAAAGAATCTGTTCTTTGTGAGTGTATTCATTGTTTCAGGTATATGGGCTATAAATCTCTTGTGTACGAGAAGATGTCTATGTGTTATAAGAAGTCTATGTGAAGATGCATATGATGGTCTCAAAGTCTACTGTAATTGCTAATGATCCTATAAAATAATGGTAAGGAATGACAATAATTATATTCATCTAAAATATGCTGACTGCGAATGCTTACTAAAAACTTACATTTCAATTTCAGCTTTCGATACTAGTATATCTACATGTACAGCACCCGGGTCTTCATACACACCTTAATATACAGGTATCTTATGCCAAAGTACAAGAAACATATGCCAAGCAGTTCATGTATGTACTACCAGTTAAATATACATAAGTGTCTCGATAAACTTTAAATGCATTTTTCTCAGTTTTGCCATTTTTATGATTTTAGGTCCTTTACCGCAGGATATCTCAGCATCCAGATGATGAATTGACACCAGAAAGGATGGAAAATCTTCTGAATATGTTTCTTCACAGCTTAAGCGGAGCAGAATTGACTAATACAAGGTAAAAGTCAATGTTACGCCTGTGAATATATGTAATATTCACTATAATAACCAATATAATCAATTTATGAGTTACTAAATATTTATAATTTATATTTGATAGAAAAGTCTTCCGCTTAAGCTGTGAAGAAACATATTAAGGAGATTTTCCATCCTGTCTGGTGTCAATTCATCATCCGGATCTTGAGATATCCTGCGGCAAAGGGAAAAAAGTGCTGAAAATTAGTCTTTCATAAATGTAATTGTTTACAATGTAAGTATAGATATATCATTTTTTAAAAATAGTTAAAAATATGTTTAATACCTACATTTTAAGTAGGAGAAAGATTTTTTTTCATACTATGAATAAATAATTTTTTTCAGCCCATTACATATTAATGTCTTTTTTACAGGTTTAACTCAGGCATAACCCCTTAATTATGGAAATTAAAGATCTTGATAACACTTATATAGACAAAATACTAGTAGCTTTACTGCATACTTTTAAGACGTGTTGATATTATAATAGTCAGATCAACAAATAATATATCTTCTTTCCTCTTGTGAATAAGTGATCGAACACAAATACTGGAAGAATATGTGATACTTATAGATCAAGTTGGAAAAAAAAAATTATGTTAGAATGAATGTCTTCTTTTACCTATTCAATGAGTTAATCACAACCACTCAAATCATGATGCTTATGCATTAAGCTAAAAAATCCGAAACTCTCATGTATGAAAATAGGAACGTGTAACCATCTTCGCGTTAAGGGTCTGTTGGACAGATTACCATTTCTTTAGTGTCACTTCCCCTTCGATTATCTATACCTTCGATTTGACATAAATTCTCATTTTAATTTTAAGAAAAGAAAGTTATGACATCAATAAATAAATTGGCAGGTTTTATGTTATAAAAAGTAATTGTTTTCAAATAAATAAATAACCGATTAAATTGAGGAAGGATTATAAATATATGTGTTCACATAAACACTCAATCAAATTGCAGCATGTGAACAGGTGGATATCCTGTGAAAAGGTACAGTCGGGTACAATTAAAACTTTGAATAATTGCGACTGCTGCCACATTCTGTACATGTAATAGAATGGTATGATGTTCTTACATGACATTATCATATGACAAATGTGCCCATAATATGTAGTAATATCATGTTTGTTTAAAATTATTATGTAATTTAACAAGATTGTTTCGCATCATGAAAACTTTTTCATTTATTTATGGAAGCTACGAGCGGATGTACAATCTACTCTACTTAGTAATTCAGTAATTGTATTACTATCCTTACTTCATTAAAAATCTATGTCCAGGACGATTATATACAATTATATATGAGATTTAAATTCTGTTGATTTACATACATTTAAAAAAAACAGGAACAAATTCTATCATGTAGAACGCAATTTTTTGACGGAAAAACTTGCCGCCCCGTCCTATCATAGATAACGATGTATACCATCCTTAAATTATGCAAGGTTAACCAAATTAACTTGTTAATGAAACACCGTTAAAAAATCTCTGAATCGATTTTTCATTCTATATGTATTGATTACTGTCCTTAACCAATTTTTGAAGAATTCAAACTTAATCTTGCAATCATTCTAAGCTCAATTTTTGGTTATTTGTATGTATGTTTTACAAACCTTTGTTAGTATTATTGGAAGAATGCAGGAAGATGAATAAAAATAATTGTGCCTATTATTACATATTAAAAAAATGTTATAAAATAAATTTCTATGACTCAAGTTGGAAAATAAATCAAGTTTAAAAATTTTAAATTAATATTTATGTAGTTTACAGCTTTTAGTTTTAAATCTTTACTTAATTAAAATCTTTACTTAATTAAAAAATGGAATTCCATTGTTTATTATTATTTGAGGTCATTGGTCTCACAGTTTAATATAATGATTTGAGTAGTACCCATTATAGGATAATAGGACGATAAATTAACTATATTAAAAATTTTATGATATTGTTAATTACACTGACATTTAGTGGTTCATCGCTTATCTATGATAGGACGGGGCGGCAAGTTTTTCCGTCAAAAAATTGCGTTCTACATGATAGAATTTGTTCCTGTTTTTTTTAAATGTATGTAAATCAACAGAATTTAAATCTCATATATAATTGTATATAATCGTCCTGGACATAGATTTTTAATGAAGTAAGGATAGTAATACAATTACTGAATTACTAAGTAGAGTAGATTGTACATCCGCTCGTAGCTTCCATAAATAAATGAAAAAGTTTTCATGATGCGAAACAATCTTGTTAAATTACATAATAATTTTAAACAAACATGATATTACTATATATTATGGGCACATTTGTCATATGATAATGTCATGTAAGAACATCATACCATTCTATTACATGTACAGAATGTGGCAGCAGTCGCAATTATTCAAAGTTTTAATTGTACCCGACTGTACCTTTTCACAGGCTATCCACCTGTTCACATGCTGCAATTTGATTGAGTGTTTATATGAACACATATATTTATAATCCTTCCTCAATTTAATCGGTTATTTATTTATTTGAAAACAATTACTTTTTATAACATAAAACCTGCCAATTTATTTATTGATATCATAACTTTCTTTTCTTAAAATTAAAATGAGAATTTATGTCAAATCGAAGGTATAGATAATCGAAGGGGAAGTGACACTAAAGAAATGGTAATCTGTCCAACAGACCCTTAACGCGAAGATGGTTACACGTTCCTATTTTCATACATGAGAGTTTCGGATTTTTTAGCTTAATGCATAAGCATCATGATTTGAGTGGTTGTGATTAACTCATTGAATAAGTAAAAGAAGACATTCATTCTAACATAATTATTTTTTTTCCAACTTGATCTATAAGTATCACATATTCTTCCAGTATTTGTGTTCGATCACTTATTCACAAGAGGAAAGAAGATATATTATTTGTTGATCTGACGATTATAATATCAACACGTCTTAAAAGTATGCAGTAAAGCTACTAGTATTTTGTCTATATAAGTGTTATCAAGATCTTTAATTTCCATAATTAAATAAATGTATAGAATACAGCACTTATAATTTCGACTACATAAGAGTTGTCAAAGTTTGAAAATTAAAGTTGAATTTTAGAGTAAGCTCTAAGAATTTTTATTTTGTCTGTATGAATGTTAATAAAAGTTTTGTTTTGTCTGCATAAGTGTTATTAAGAGTTTTTTTTTACATTAAGGTTATCAAGAGTTGTAAAATTAATCTTTAATTTTTACATGAAGAAACGACCTTATGCTTGTCAGCCTTTTACCTTGGAAAGGTTTGTTTGGGGTTATATTGTTCATTGAATAAGTACCCAAAGATGAGCTATAGTACGAACAATATAAAAAGCGTTGTCCGATCTGGATATCTCAAAATGGCATCTTATTGCAAAATTATTTATCCCAAAATTTCAAATTCATCTCGAAATCGCCCATGGAGCGATAACTTGATCCAAGTGCCTTTAATCGTCAGCTTATGAAGTACTTAATAAACGGTAAAAAGAAATTTTTCAGAAATTAATATTTAACAACATTTTCAATAATAAATAATTTTCATTTTAGCCAATTTTGAAGTTAGAGAAGCGCGGTAAAATGCATTTTAAAGTACATAAAAAACCATGATTTTTCATGTAAATTTTGTTGAGATCTGACTAATAGGAACGGAGACACGAACATTTTTTAATGGATAATCGCGCCGAAACTACTTAATATTTTTCGATGCAATTTGGTACAGTACTTTAACGTTATACTAATTTATTTTTATAGATGTAATGCAAATACACCAAATTGACAATTTTTCTAAAAATGATCTTTTTTGGATATATACACAACCTTTATATACATATATTGCACTACTAAACATTTTCATACTGAATATTAATTATGGTAGTAATTCAGTTCATCCATATAAAGGTTGTGTACATAGCCAAAAAAAATTTGTTTTTAGACAAATTGTCTATTTGGTATATTTGCATTACACCTATAAGAAATAAATTAGTATAACGTTAAGGCTGGGAAAAAAACACGTGGAATGAAAAAAAAGATTTATTGCAATAGAACCCTTAGTTCTCGAGATAATTGAATTACAACTAACGTGTACGAATACTGTCAACCGCCGCACGGCGTTCTCCCCACCACCGTGCCGCCCGGTCGGAGGAGTCGCTCATCCGCGCTCGAAGATTTCGAATTGTTCATCGGTCATTTTAGACGAACTGAGGTATCTATAACAATCGGAAAAAATACTAACATTTAAAGTACTATTTCAGTAAGCACTGTACCAAATTTCATCGAAAAATATTAAGTAGTTTCGGCGTCATCGTCGATTGAAAAATTTTCGTATCTCGGCTTGTATTGGTCAGATTTCTACAAAATTTATATGAAAATTCATGGTTTTTCACATACTTTAAGATACATTTTACCGACTTCTTTAACTTCAAAATTGGCGAAAATGAAAATTATTTGTTGCTAAAAATATTGTTAAATATTAATTTTTAAGAAAAGTTCTTTTTAGCATTCATTAAGTACTTTATAACCTGAGATGCCATTTTGAGATATCCAAATCGGACAACGCTTTTTACATTGTTCGTACTTTATAACCTAAGATGCCACTTTGAGATATCCAGATCGGACAACGCTTTTTACATTGTTCGTACTATAACTCATCTTTGAGTACTTATTCAATGAAAAATATAATCTTTTTGTAAAATCTGTGGCAATATGAAATTAAAAAAGAATTTTTTTTCGTTTAACAATTTAACTACTAACGAAATTAATTTTGCGGTCAGGAATACATGTATCTAATACGAAATTCAATTCTGAACAACTTTTATCTCTATCTTTTTTTACGTGAAATGAGCTACAAAAAAGTTATTCGCGAAATACTAAAAGAAAGTGTATTTTCGGAATTCTTTTTGCAATGACAATAATGTTCCCGACCTGGCCCGAAGTCGAGACTTTAGGTTCGTTTTCAGTAAGTTACCAATAACACATTTCAATCGTAAAAATAAAGTTCGAAGAAACTTAATGCAAAAATGCTAACTTGCCCCGACTATCCACTTCGGCCGTTCGACGCGAGCCCATTTCAAGGCTCCGCCGGACAATAGCTGCAAGAGTCCGTCTAGCACTTCTTCATCTAACAGACGTGGGTGAGCCAGTCTGAGCGGATCTTCAATGCCTTTAATAAATTCTTCTACATCTTCGTTCGGGTTACCGGCGAATTTCCGGAATTAGGCGATTTGAATGAATCGACTGACCCCCCCCCCCTTCCCAGACACATCTAGATCATTCGCAGGGGTTACTTGCCCCTGTTGTAGGTTAAGTTTCCGATGATTGTTGTTTTACTGGTGGACGCTCTGAAAATGGCTGAGCGTCCGCATTCATCGTTTGTTTGTGTTGTATATTGTTGTTTGACGACGGGCCAACTGTTGTAATAATCGGCTGAAAATAACACGAGTAATTGCATACCGGTGTTGACGAACGCAGGAACGGTGTTGACTGAGCCCAGTATCGGTAATAAAGGATAGCACAAGTTTAACGTCGGCACTGTACTGGGCGTGACGTATCTTTTTGAATACGTCTCGCTGAAATTCACGTGGCGAATGGGGTCTGCCGATTGAGTGTTTGGCGGCGCTTGCGAAACTTGATTTATTGTCGCGAATGACCTCTCGAATCGTGTGATTTCCTTAACCACCGTTTCGATATAATCGCTAGCTTGGTTGATCGTCAGTTTGTTTGTTTGCACAGTCGCTTGGAGTATTTGTTTTTCATCTGACATTTTTTAAGCGTCTGCTCGTATAATTGTGAGGTGTTTTTCCATTTTTTTTTCTTGAGCCTTCAAAATTTCTTTACACTGATTAAAATTGTTAGCAATTTCTATCGGCACGCCGTACATACGACCGTGGAGAGACGTGATGAATTTCTTGAGAGGCTCATTTTGATTTCCGTTTGGATTATCATTACCTTGTACTAGTCTCTGCTCGGAGCTGTGCGAGTTATGATCGTCTGAGTCATTGTCCACATCGGCTGTAGGAGGCGTAAATTCGTGTGCATTGTACGAATTTTTATTGTACAAAATTACTGGTCGTTGTATTAATAATCTCGTTGTAACTTTACGATGGCAAATCTAGTGGGTCACTTCTAACATCTAATAAGTGTGCCATGGCTGAGTTGTCGTTGCGTCGGAGGAATCTGCTGAGTTCTGCGGGCAAGGATTCGGCTATAAATACATCGCTTTTAATCGTACGAAGTCTTTGCGAAATATTTTCGTTTACTCGTACTAAAGAGGCTTCAAAATCCTCCGTGGTATATATATTCTCCCAAGAGACGTTTAAATAAGCGTATTTTATTGTCGTCGACAATTCCGCTGTTCTTTACCCGATTTTCGACAATGCGGACGATAAATCAGCGTCAGTTAATTTATTTACAAATTGACCAACCCGGTTGGTAATCATATGATCGACTGTTAGTGACTCTGATAGAGACATGTCTACAATCGACAGATTATTCATTAGAACTCGAAAAAGAAATTTTAATAATAGGAAATAAAAAACAAGAACAAGAGATTTTGAATATGCGAAAAGGGAACTTGAATTTTTGTATAACATGTACGTTTTTATTTAGAGAAAGAAAAAAAACTAAAAAAAAATTTACCGACTAAAAATAGTCAAACAAAAATATGAACAGCCACAATACGAAAGAAAAGATAAAATTGAAAACGGAATTAAAATACGTAATTCGAAAAAATCGGTTCGTAAAAATAATAATTTTCAAATACACAAACAATAGAAAAAAATAATTTACAAAATAGCATATATATATAGAAGATCATGTATGAAAAATAATTTTTAATACAATATTAAATAATATAGTACGCAATAAATCGTACGTCTATAGTGCATTGAGAGAGTCAGTCAGCAAATTCTAAGAACATGCGTACGAGAGTAAGCTGTGAGACTCGCACGGCCGTAGTACTAGGCGTGCGTTTGTTGTGCTTACTGTCTCTCTCAAGTCACAGGCGAAGATCCCTATACCTGCGCGGGCGGGCGACACTATACAGTCGAGCTATGGCTCGGTGCGCGCGACGTAAACATACGTATAGTACGCATTGGGAAAAAGTATAAAAACTCATACCCGGAGGTGTTTATAGACACGAACATTACCGCCAAGCAGCCAGTGAGAGCGAGAGAGAGAGAGAGAGAGAGAGAGAGAGAGAGAGAGAGAGAGAGAGAGAGAGAGAGAACATCGAACAGCACCTCGCGACCCAGCGAGAGCGAGCGAGAGAGAGAGAGATAGGAGCGGCAGGAGCTGAGAGCACAGCGAAGACACGAGGCGCACGCGCGCGAGTGGCCGTCGCCATGTTGGCGAGCGTAGGAGTGATGAGTGCGAAAGAGAGAGACGAAGAATGAAAGAGAGAGAGAGAGAGAGAGAGAGATAAAGCGAATCAGATTGCAAGAGTGGAGGCACGCGACAAGGCTCAGACATTATTGGCAATAGGTGGAGGGCTGCGTCTCTGTCCTCAGTAGATGTGAGAGCGAGGATACACTTTCTAAAGAAAATGTAAAGGAAAATATACAAGCTCAGTCAGACATAGGAAAATACTCGAACAACAGCCAGACAGCCAGGACGAGTTAATTCAAATATCGCGCGAGAGCGAACTAATTGTTAAGAGGGCGCAAGCGAGCAAACATGCGAAATTGTGTAAATGCGTGATTGGTAAAAATGAGTGATCTAGCGCAAATTTCATGCGTGCGAGCGAGATAGCGAGAGACGACCCGATCGCGAGGAAGCCGAGCGCAACAAGTAGTGGTAGTATCCCCAGGGACTGTGAGTAAGTACGAGTACCGAGCAGCCATTGGAAGTAAGAGGCAACATTGAGGCTCCCTCCGCAAGATGTACGTTTAGCTCGTCCTCGATTCTTTGTTGTGTTGAGAGCAATTACCGCGAGAGTTTGCGCCGCGCGTCTTTCAGGGCACGAGACATCGCAGCACGAGAGGAAGATCAGATACCGGATTACAGTCAGATAGTCAGTTCATGTAGAATTTGTGAGTGCGCGCTCGCAACATTAAGACCGGTCTCCGTCAGCCGGACAGTAGCACGTACGTGAGTTACTCTCCCTCTCCGTTATTCCATTTTATTCAATAAATGCAGGACTGTTAAAAGTTAAATCCGTGTAATTTATATTGCATATATTCCCTATTCCACGTTTCGAAATTCACAGCCCCGGATCGGCCTCTACCACCACTGAGCAGCCAGCGAAGCGAGTACAACAGAACTGGGCGTCCAATAACAAATTATTTTATTATTCAAATACGGTTCACAGAAGGCAGCCCGATAACAGGCTGCATTCGCGTTAGAGATTCGTCATAATTTGGCAAATAATCTACAACGTCACATTGACTTGGCCATTTTCTGCCACGCGGTCGATTTTGGCGGTCGTCTTGAAAGACGCCACGCGCGGAAGGAAACACGACGAAGATTCGACACGAGCCGGAGGGAATAAAAACTATATTTCGGCGGAAAGAAGCAAGTGCGGTGAAAGCTTCGAAATTTTTTTTTTCTAGCGCACTTTGCCAGAAACGGTCGGTACGGTCGTACTATACGCGGCTTTCCACAAAAAAATTTATTTTTCCTTTATTCTCCCAGCATACAGTTTGATACGTTTCGCATACAGCCGGATAACCCACACGTTATTTAGTAAACAACGTAATTCTATCACGACTATTGCCGGATAATTTACAAAGAAAGTTTTTAGAGTCAGCCGCCGAGCACTATACGACCATCAGGGTTGCAAAAATTTGAATTATAGGATAAACAATTCACGATTCATTTTTGAATTATACAACAAACAATTCACGATTCACATTGAATCGTGAATTATTTGTCGTATAATTCATGATTCAAAAATTAATCGTGAATTGTTTGTACTAGAATTCACAATTCAAAAATGAATCGTGAATTACACAACAAACAATTCATTTTTGAATTGTGAATTAGTTATAGAATAATTCACAATTCCTTTTTGAATCGTGAATTGCTTTTCATATAATTCACAAATCTTTTTTGAATCGTAAATTGTTTTTTATATAATTCACAATTCCTTATTTAATTTATTTATCCTTTTATTCCTTATTTTATTCCTTATTTAATTAATTAAGTAGTATAAAAAGGAATTGTGAATTATTCTATAACTAATTCACAATTCATTTTTGAATTGTGAATTATACGACAAACAATTCACGATTCATTTTTGAATTGTGAATTATAGGACAAACAATTCACGATTCAAAAATGAATTGTGAACTATACGACAACCAATTCACTATTCAATTTGAATCGTGAATTATACGACAAACAATTCACAATTTAAAAATGAATTGTGATTTATACGACAAACAATTCACAATTCAAAAATGAATCGTGAATTATACGACAAACAATTCACAATTCAAAAATGAATCGTGAATTGTTTGTTATATAATTCACAATTCAAAAATGAATTGTGAATTTCATCGAATTAAATTCAAAATTGAATCGATTCTTTGCAACCCTGACGACCATATAAAAAGTTTTCATACCGACGACGACTCTTCAGTAAAAATTAAAATTTGTTCGTCCCAACAGAGTCCGAAAATTTTGCATGCCAAATATAATTGAAATTATATCATAGATATTTGTCTTAAATATTATTTCTCTGAATATCTATTTGATACATACCCTATTTACTAACAGTGCCCTATTGTATTTCATTAGACGGTTAAGAGTTTGTACGTCGAAATTTATATAATAAATTTCACTACTTACTGACAGACTAGGGAAATTTTCAGGATGATTACACAATCAGAAACTAGATTTCAAATTACAGCCGGTTAGAAATATTTTTTTTAGAAGCACAAACAAAAATTTTTTTTTGCAGAGCTAGTAATTAGAGGTTATAGTCAGTATTGTAAAAATGACCAGAAAACGCAGGATGTCTAACTCCGACCATCAAAGCACTTTGTAAATACAGGGAAGTCAGAGATTAACAAGAGAAATAGTCAGAATGGATCGAAGAGAACTACAGAAAGAATTCGAAGAACTAAATGCAGACACAAATGGAAACAAAGAAGTACTGCAGGGTAGATTATTCCGAGCGAGATTACTGCCAGAAACAGACTTGGCAGCACCGTGGTGTGAATAGGACGGACAGACGTTAATCCCACGACTAATGGAGACTAATGCAAATAATGTCAGAACAGATAAAAGAGACTTCACACAACCGATTGCACAGTTATAATCAGTAATACTGCCAGAAACACAAGAAGATACGCACTTTCTACGATATAAAAAAATACTGCAAGGAATTGGAAGACGATCTCGAGCATGATGCCAGATACGCACCACTGCCCCAGCAGAAAAGTCAGTTTCCAGCGGCAGCATGGTCAGCAATACCGAAACCGAAAGTTGCAGCAACAGATGAAATAGCAGAAACGTCAGAAGAACCAGCTAAGACAAAGCAAAAGAAAAACAAAAATAAGAAGTCAGCAAGAAGTCTGTGCAGCAACTCAGTAAAACCAAACGCCACAGACGCAGCAAACACAACCGCAGCAGAAACCGCAACAAGCTGTCACGCTAGCATTAAGCCAGCAAGTTTACCAACCGCAACATCAAACCCAATACTATTGGCCTTGTCTTGTTTGCGAGACGGTAGGGCACAGAGCAGCTAAATGTCCGAAAACACAATGCTACAATTGCAAACAATACGAACATAGAAAAAATGCATATAAGTACCCAATTAAACTGACAGGTAGGTGCCAGGTGTGCGGACAAGTAGGAGCACCTTTTAGAAACTGCATCAACTGTGTCAAGGCGAGAGAACTTTTGCAATCAAAACCAACACCAGAGCAATCATGCCAGGTATGCGGACAGAAGGGTACAACGCTACGTGACTGCACTAACTGCGAACACGTCCGGAAGCTTCTGGGAAATGGTCAGTCAAAGGCGGCAAAGGGGCAACCGACTTCCGTATTCACACCGTAACCACTACCGTAGAGAACAAAATTGACTCCCATGCCCCTGTTGCTTCCAGGAGTATGCCAATTTTGGGAGGGGGAGCAGGTGGCAGCAAGCCACTGAAGACAGCTGAATCAGACAGTATCAGCCAGGTTAGCCATAGTCAGACAGAAGGTCGACAGAAGAAAATACTACAGACAAAAGAGATAACAGTGAGAAAAGGAGATGCCATTGCCAGACAACGGTAAGACTCTATCTCGAAGAAGGATGAAATACGAGAAGACAAAAGAAGAAATCGTGTTTAAGCAAGCATCGCCAAAGACGCAGAATCTAAGCAAGACGGGGCGCCGGCTGTACCAATGGAGAGTAGCGACGAAGATACAAATCTAGAGCGAGAAATTCAGCTATGTAAAAAGAGAGGCTTCAGAGTTGAGAAGGATGCAATACAAGGTCGCGAACTGGAAGATATTGTAAAATTCTCAAAAAGTAGCCTAGAGAAGATAAAAGAATTGGCGGAATTTAGGAAAGCCGAAAAGCTCATGAGAGAAGAAGCGAAGCTAGATCTTGCACAGAAACCTACTACAACGACAACCTTACACAAGGGAGCTGGAGTTAACAAGGAAATGGATCAGAAACTAATACAAGCTTTGGACATCGACGAGACCAGAATTATCGCTAGAGAAAGTGACCTCGAGATAGATGAAGCTGCGAATTTTGAGCGACGAAGAGAAATAACTCATCGTAGCAAAGGAGTTACTGGAGAATAATGGCGAAAGGATAATTAAGACAAAGATTACCGATCTGATTGAAAAAGAAACAGAATATTGGAGACTAAAGAAGATTGAAGCTGCAGTAGAGGCTCTCATCAATGATACACTGCAAGACACCCGAGCTTCTGCGCCAATGGTGGAAGCCGGAGTCTACAAGGAATCACAAGAGTCACAAATGCCTATAGCTAGAGTCACAATAGACAATCGCGAGTACATAAAGGTCGATCTAGGCGGAAAAGAATACGGAGCACTGTTTGATCCAGGGGCTACAATTTCCTTAGTAGACTCGGAAATAGCCGAGAAATACAAAAAGAGATTGCAACCCTGCACAACGACAATCCTGAAAGTCACTGGCGGACTAAATCCAGTCCTAGGATTTTTACCTATTCATTTAGAATGAGATGGAATAAGTGAAACTCTACATACCAGAGCAGTGAAGGATGTCAGACATGAAATGATTTTAGGCAAAGATTTTTGCGACATATTTAAAATAGACCCAAGTCACAGAGAATGGTGACGAGCCAACGAAGATACGTGAAGTGAATTCGACAGACCAACAGCCAGATCACCGTCAGTCATTATCGCTCAGAGCGCCGAAATATCCGAACTTAGTGACGAGGAAAGACAGGAGATTGAAGAGCTGGTCGCTGAAATCTTGCCCGACAATCCTTTGGGAGAGTTAGGTTATACGGACCTAACGGAACACCACATTCTCGTCATCGACCCAACTCCAATACGATGCAAAGCTAGGCAAAGATCGCCTCGAAAAATAGAAGAAATTCAGAAGGCAGCAATTGAACTGAGACGTGTAGGAATCATTGAAAGATCAGCCAGTGATTATTGCAATCAGCCACTTTTGGTACCAAAAGCAGATGGAACAGAGAGGTTTTGCGTGAATTACATCGAGCTGAACAAAGTAACGAAGAAGGATAATTACCCTTTGCCACAGATGGATTTGATTTTAGACAGGCTGAGAGGTGCTAGATATTTAAGCAAAATTGACCTGAAGCAGGTATACTTCCAAGTGAAAATGGAAGAAAGTTGCAACAAATACATATCTTTTGCCGTGCCAGATTACGAGTTGTCGCAATACAAACGAATACCATTTGGTTTATGCAATGTACCGATCACTCTGCAACGTCTAGTTGACGTTTTATTCGGTCCTGAAGATTCCCCTAACGTATTCGGATATCTGGACGACACAGTCATTGCGACCGATACGTTGGAGGAAAACAAACACCGAGTAAAACACGTGCTAACGAAACTAACTACAGCTGGACTAACAATCGACCCGATGAAATGTGAGTTTGGCATGAAGGAAATACGATATTTGGGATTTATACTCGACAGAGATGGATTGAGGACAGACCCGTCGAAGGTAGAACCAATTTTACAATGTCAAGCACCAAAAAACTTGACAGAATTACGCAGAATCTTAGTGATGCTCGGATGGTACTCAAGATTTCTAGAAAACGGGTCAGAAATCAAAGTACCTCTCAGGCGTCTTTTACGTGACCAAAAGAACTGGAAATGGGGAAAAGAACAGCAAGAAGCCTTCGAGAAGTTGAAAACATCCTTGACAAAAATTCCTTATAGTCGGCTCTAGTAAATGAAGTCTGAAAAAATGATGTTTTCTTAATGTGTTAGATTGTAAATTAACTTTGAAATAGCTATATATAATATTATGAATGTTACTTTAAGCTGTTGCATTGCACAATCAAGAATGATGTGCGCATCGTGTGTTACGTGTTGAAAAACTTCAACATCCTCCAATCCTGACGCAAAGCTTTCCTTATCTATACGGTGCCACTCGTGCTGAAATCTCTTAAAAATCTGTAAATCTGGACCAGCAGAGGCACATTGTAAAATATGCCGTTGTATCGAACACTAGGCCGCATACGTCGTGAGCAATTTCGCATTCGTTGAGAAGATTCACAACTTCTTTGACCTGCTCATCTCCCATTCCTCTAGAGATCTTAGGAATACCGATCATTTTTTTGGTTTCCACGCCAGTTACAAAAACTGGAAGCCGCTCAATTTTCCCGTATTTATTTTCCGGATCGTATCCGGACGTATCCGTGCTTAGCGAATCGATTCTGGACTCACAAATAGCTCATCTATATCGATACCTAAATTGTGTGCCATCGCTACGTAAATTCGGGTAGCATCCCGATTGCTTACCCTTGCACGATCAAGTGCAAGAGTAAGATCGCCCGTAATCATTTGTCTTTTTTTGGTTCGCTTGTACGGTCAAGAATCGAAAATTCTTTGTCTTTTTCCTCCGACTCATATTCCAATGTATAGTTCAAAGAGTCCAGATCATCCTCGAGAAACATGCAATCCAACAAACTAAACGAATTCTTAGTTTTCTCAGACTACTCAGCGTTTCGAACAATAACTCCTGAAAAAAAAACAATTAAAATTAATGTAAAATCAAAATATTATTTAGTTTTATACTAGAGAGATTCCTATAATTTTGAAGTATGATTTCACTTACATTTGATAACTTAACTCCTCGAGGTTTTTCTTTGTCGGTTGATTCTTTGAAATCAGCAGTGTTGACTATGGTCTTCAGGTTGCCGCTTCTATCCTGTCGTTGAGCCACCAAAAAGCCAAGAGCGTCTTCATCTTGCATTTGATTAGCTTTAACGCCGTTGGAAGTATCAAACAATTCGTCCAATTTGCATGCAAAATGGCTTTGTTTGATATACTGCGCTACAGTTTTGCTTTTCAAATGTTTTATAACCAACTGGTGTTCGCGATGTATTTTTTCTAGTTTGCTGATGCAATCACATTCTTTGTGCATTGATAGCCTACACCGGTGAAAAGCCTAAGGGCAAAATGGGTCGAAAAAGATAATATTGGACTGGGCTCTGTGTGGGAGGACAGAATGAAAAGACTGGACGCATTACGAGACTTAGTCGCCAAGTACATTGACGACGAACGAGACAAACACGGTAACCGGTATAACAGAGGAAGGAAAGTCGTTGAATTTCACGTAGGAGACTTGGTAATGAGAAAATCACACCCCTATCAAAGGGAACAGAAAAATTCTCGGCCAAACTTGCCCCCAAATATGACGGCTTCTTCACCATTACTCAAAAGAAGTCGCCAGTCGTGTATATGTTAGAACCAGTGGAAGGTAAAAGTCGGAAAGTAGCTAAGGTACACGTGAGCGACTTGAAAAAGTACATAATCCCTAGACAATCCACTACTAACTTACTTGATATATCACCAAATGTAGTATCACAAGTAAGTGCATGTGTTGGTTATACAGAACTTTTCGCAACCCTCGTAAGTACCATGGTGATGGAAAACCCATCCCGTCACAAGTCAAAGGAATATACTAATGGCATATTCATTTCAGATATGAGCGACCAAAGACAGCCAGATAGAAGAAACTGCGGAGGCGAGGAGCCTGAGTTCATGAGCGATTTCACCCCGCCCTCCCAGTTTAAAATTGAGGCAACGTGAGAGTTCTCGGCGAGGTCACAGCCAATCGCCTGGAACAGGCTCGAGCAACCGTCGAGGCCTGCAGCAGGGCAATGAAAAATCTTTTGTTCTCTGCTCCAGCAACCACTCAGTTTCAATTTCGACCACCACGCTATGGCTACGCTTTTTACTCTTAAACGTTAATAATTTTTTTCTCCACTCTACTGTCAACACATGCTCACCTGGATAGCACCGGAGGCACATCGGGAAAAAGTATAAGAACTCAAACCTGGTGGTGTTTACAGACACGAGCATTACCGCCAGGCAGCCAGTGAGAGCGAGAGAGAGAGAGAGAGAGAGAGAGAGAGAGAACATCGAGCAGCATCGCGCGAGCCAGCGAGAGAGACCGAGAGAGAGATAGGAGCAGCAGCTGAGAGAGGGAGATACCGCTCAGCAGCTGAGAGCACAGCGAAGCCACGAGGCGTACGAGCGCGAGCGGCCGCGGCCATGTTGGCGAGCGCGGCAGGAGAGAGAGAGAGAGAGACGAAGAATGAATGAGAGAAAAATAAAGAAAAATAAACGAATAATGCAAGAGTGGAGGCACCCGACGAACCTCAGACGTTATTGGCAATAGGTGGAGGGCTGCGGCTCCGTCCACAGTAGACGTGCGAGTGAGGAGAAAATACAATGTAAAGAAGAATGTAAAGGAAAATGTACAAGCGTAGCCAGATATAGGAAAATACGCGATCGACAGCTAGACAACGTAAACGAGTCACATCCAAATATCGCGCGAGAGCGAACTAATTGTTAAGAGAGCGCAAGCGAGCAAGCACGCGAAATCGTGTTAATGAGTGATTGGTACGAACGAGCAATCTAGCGGAAATATGCGTGCGAGCGAGATAGCGAGAGACGCCGCGGCCGCGAAGAAGCAGAGAACAACAGGTAGATCAGTATGCAGTATCTTCAGGGATAGTGAGCGAACAAGTACAGAGTAGCCATTGAAAAAGAGAAGTAACATTGAGATTCCCTCTGCAGACGTACGTTTAGCTCGTCCACATTTCTTTGTTGTGTCGAGAGCAATTACGCGAGAGTTTGCGCCGCGCGTCTTACAGAGCACGAGACATCGCAGCACGACAGAAAGAGTGGATACCGGATTACAGCCAGGTAGACAGTTCATTTAAAATTTTGTAAGTGCGCGCTCGCGAAATATGGCCGGCCGCTAGTCAGCCGGACAGTAGCACTTACGTGTTACCACCTCCGTTACTCGATTTTATTCAATAAATGCCGGACAGTTCAAGGGTGAAGAGTACATATAGTTCACATAAATATATTTGTTAATAATAATTATTATTGCAATATAAGATCACGATCAAAGACAGCCTTCCAAATAAAACAAATTATTTGTTCGAACCCTAGCGAACCGAATAAGTCTAATTCGGCCCTGACAAATTGGCATCCCTGGTGGGGAGGTTTGTCGTTATTGCAAAATTTATAATTATCAATTAATAATTTTACAACGACTTTAATTTGTTTTAATATAAAGATGGCGAAACTTACAATGGATGAGATTAACAGAATTGCGGATGTCAAGGATCGTGCTCAAGCACAGACTAATTACTATACTATTAGATAAGCGGAGATGACCACATACTTCCATCATTTTCAATTGGATCAAGATGGGAATCGAGCTGCAAGTTTAATAGGAATGTATGGTGGTGAAAATATGAGTTTGAAGGATTTTCTACAGGATGTGGATAATGGTTTTAGTTTGTTGAATGAATCACGGGAGCCGCTGTTCTTAAGGCATGTCATTACCAAGCTTAGAGGTAAAGCAAGACGAGTTTTGGACGGTAGTACTGTAAATAGATTGGCGGACTTGAAAAGGATTTTGAAGGAAAATCTGGCACCTCCAAAGTCTCTTCTTCTATATCAGAATGAGTTGCAGTACGCTCAAATGAAAAGGTATGAGACTGTCCGTGAATTTTATGCAACGTTAAATACCTTGATAAATAAAATTTTGATTGCAGCTGATGGAGAAGTTGCTAATATGCCTGCCCAAGAACATTTAAAGCCGTATGTGGAAGCTACGGCTATGCGAATTTTTGTGGAAGGTCTTCCTCCCTCAATATATGTGGGAATGCAAGCAGCTTGAACCAAGACGTTAGCGGAAGCCCTTACGATTGCTCTGGAGATGGAGAAGTCTGTGATCGTAAATAGGGAAAGAGAAGTTGAGTAATTGTAAAATTTGCTTCTATCGCTCGGATGTTTATTAGGTGTAAGGAGAGTAATAATGCATCTCTTCGAACAAGAAGTTGGGTAATATTGGATGAATCAAGTGAGAAACCAGTTCTTCGCCTAAACCGGTTGAAGAACAAGCTTGTGTCAGAAGAGTGAATTTTAATGATGCTACCTATAATAGACAAGAAATACAACGTCAGTATAATCCAAATGACACGAACTTTCCGAAGACTTATGAAAATGAAACTGGTCCTATAGTGGCACCACCTCAGTTAAGCTATAGTCAGCCGACTGAGGAGCCGCCGCTGCCTGCTAGCATTTTGAAGAGGTCGGATACCCCGGGTCCTGGGCATTCTACACAAACGCATTCTTGCTGCCAAAAGTCATCTTGTTCTGGGCATTCGAGCAATCGTTGCAATCAGCACAATCAACATTACTATTGCTGTAATAAGCCCACGCTTATGTCATGTGGGTGCCCGGTAAAACTGTGCTGTGGATCGCAGAGTGGACATGGACAGTGGAAGTTGTTCCTCATCATCTTGTTCGCAGGATTCGCATCAGTGTCGATCTAATCATCAAATCAGGTTGTACAATTCAAATTAGTCTAGGTCTTCTTCTCGTCAAGAGAAAAATTTAAACTGACAAGTAGCTCGTCGGAACGTCCAATGGGTTTAATCCCGTTCAAGACTATGTAGAATTTGTAGCATCCATAAATCCAATGGTGGAACCCTGTCCTTCTGTTAAGTTGAATATTCCACATACAGAGGATAAGAACATCATTTGTATGATAGACAGAATGTTCTACTTAGGAATGTGGACAGAAACATGAATATCATCTATAGTGTCTCAGGGATTTCACCGCATAGTTTTAATACATTGGGTAAGACAGTTTTAATCATCAAAGATGTGGATCATGATTTCCAGATTATTCCTAGCCATGTGGTTTTACCGGAGGAAATTGTCCTTGGTGCACTCTTTCTGATGAAGAAAAAGGTGAACATAAGGTATGGAGACAAGGTTATGATTGTGGTAAGTCAACCTATATCTCCTATTCCTTTTGTTTCTAATTTAGAGAAAGTTTCGGAGGTGCAGTTCGGTCCGCAAGCTGTTGGAGCGACAAGTAATCCTCGTGTGAATGTCATCAGTGATGCGCAAGTAAAGAAGTTGTCTTCAGCACCAGAAAATATTAAATGTGTTAATAAATTTTCACCCAACCAGCATGTACGGATTAAAATTCCAGTTACAGAGAACTCGATACAGGGAGATGCTTATCTCCCTGCAATTAAGAGCATACCGGGAGTTTTCCTGGGAAACAACGTAGTTAATAATCAGCAAAGTTTCTGCTATGCTATGGCTGTGAATTTGCTTCCAGAACCAGTTGAAATAGAAATAACTCCACAGTAGCTTGAACCTTTTGATTTTAGCGATGATGAGGATATACTGGATTTTCCGTTGGAAGGAGAGCCTCCAGCCAATGAAAAGGAGAGGTATAACATTATCAAAGAAAAAGTCCTCAGGAGTCATCACTCAAGGCAGGAAGCTAAACAGATAAAGGAAATTCTAACGAAGTACTCACACCTATTCTACTTACCTAGAAATTCACCTCCTAGGACCTCTATGCCGAGACATAATATTCGTACCACGGACAATATACCAGTCCGAGTGAAATATGAGAGAGTACCTCAGGGTTTGGATGAGGAACTCTTGCACCAGTTGCATAAATTGATCGAAGCAAGAGTAATAAGATCCTTCAAAAGTCCCTATTGTATTCCAGCAATGATAGTTCCTAAGAAGTTTCGTTCTGATGGTAAAAAGATGTATCGTCTGGTAATAGATTACAGGAAGTTGAATGCAAAAACGATTAAGGATGCTTATCCTTTACCTAATATTACAGAGATGTTGGAGCAGATAGGCTGCGCGAAGTACTTTTCAGTTTACTTTGATCTGGCAATGGGATTCCATCAAATAGAGATAGAGCCAGAGGACATTGAAAAGACCGCTTTTAACACCAAATACGGCCATTTTGAGTATGAGTGCATGCCTTTTGGCCTTTCTAATGCGTTTTTTCAGAGTCTCATGGACAGTACTATCCAGTCTACAAGGCTCGGCATTATATGTATTGCTGAATAACATACTCATTTATTCCAACGATCTGGAGGAACATAAGAGAAAAATAAGTATTTTGTTAAATAAAATAAATATCATAAGTTTAATTTTGAAAAATTTAGCATAAAAGACAAAAAAAATAATTTAAATCAAAGATTAATCTCGGAAATGATGCATATACATTTGCAAGATAATGGTATCAATAAGAAAGAGGATACCCAGACACTCAATAACGTGTACACACATTTAATATACCAACTTAAGAATTAAAATCGATTCTGTGTACATAGAAAAGATGAGGTGATGTGTGACGTCATAGGTAAACAAACCGCGCGAAAGACTTTTCGCAATATATAAGCGACGGCTGCCGACTACTTCCTCACTTCCGAGACAGTAGCTGACAAAGCCGCATAAATAATAGCTGTGTCACTCGGCCTCTCTCTTCCCCCGCTGTTAACTAGCCGGGGAAAAGGATTATCGAGATGTACACAAATCAAATCTGCTCCAATATGTAAGTTTCAAAAATATCGCTTTTGTATGTATTATTCTGTTCTTCTTAAGTTTGTATGTTTATTGTTATCTAATAAAATTTTGACAGTTTCCTGATGAGGGCGACAATGATCACCGAATCGTCATTTTTTAAAAAGAAAGGGACTTTGTTTTCTTAAACCCTTTCGTAACCACTGCCTCGGAGAGATCGATATAAGTCAACAAAAGAATAATAAGTAATCTGTTTGAGAGACTGTCCGACGCGGGACTAAAGCTTAAAATTGATAAGTGGCAATTTTTACTTCCCGAGGTAATGTACCTGGGTCATATCATCAATAGTGAAGGAGAAACACCCGATCCGGAAAAATTGGAAGCAGTTTCCAGATTTATTTTCAGTTTGGTAGTATTCAAAAACTCGAAGGAAGAAATTAAGCCTTTCGTTTCACATACATGCCTACTGAATTTAATGAATATTTAGAATGGCCAGGACAGGTGAACTCGCAGACAGTTTACCCAGATCCCTTCTAAAACAGATTAAGTCGATTTTCGGTAATTTGAAAATTTTGCCATGATGCCCATGATTTTGTTAGACGTTGTGAGATTTGTCAAGAGCAGAAGTTGGTACGGGTTAAAACTAGAGAACCTATGGTTTTAAGTGATACTCCTAGTGAAGTGTTCTACAAGGTGGCAATTGATACCGTTGTACCCTTGTGCAAAACTAGTGATGGAAACATACATATACTTAGGATGCAGTGTTTGTTTTAGAAGTTTTGTCTGGTGGTTCCGGTACACAATATTAAGGCTATCGCAATAGCCGACGCATTGGCAAGGCATCTAATTGCTTAATATGGTGTGTCCAAGATTATCTTGAGTGATAGGGGTCGCAGTTTCCAGAACAAATTCCAAAAAAAGCCATACAGTGTTGGTTAATTTTCTAAGGAATAAAGCTTCTAGTTAGCAAGATTAGGACAAGGTGATTCCATTCTCGATGCATGTGTACAGTACATCCGTACACGCATCTACGGGATTTGCACCTTTTGAGTTGGTGTATGGGAGACCAACTAGAGCTCCTAATAGGCTGCCGGATGAGCCAGAATTGGAAACATACAATGAGTACATTTAGGATCTTACTGAATGTTTAAGAGGATTACAGACTTTAGCGAGGAACAATTATATAAAGTCTAAGCTTAAGAATAAAGAGTATTATGATAAGAAGGCTAGACCATTGAAATTAGAAGTTGGAGAGGAGGTTAGAGTGTTAAAGGAGCCAGGACATGGTAAATTAGGTAAGTACTATAATGGCAATTTTATTGTAAGAGAGCTGAGAGATAACAACAATGTTGTGGTTGAGTCTTCCAATGGGAATTTGATTGTTAAACATAAAGATAAGTTGGAAAAATGTTACCGATAATCTAAAATTTTTGTTTCTTTGGTTTTCTTACAGAAAATTATGGCATGGTTTCGCCTCTTACTTCTTGCCCTACTATAGGTTTAGCGGTTCATTGGTTGCAATAGAAGAAAGCACCTTGGACAATCTGACTTAGTCATCAGTATTGTGAACAATCCAGGCATATACTATGAGTATATGCCAGTTGGATTTTCTTTTATCATTACAACAGAAGCTGCAGAATTTTTTTTCTTCTTCACTATCTGTTGGAGAAACAGGTTTATTCACATGCTATGGTTAAGAAATAGGTATCATTCAGTTTTATTGGATGAGGATTCAAATTTATTTTTGGATCCATGCGTTCCGGGGATCGAGAAGATTTGCATGCTAATGTAGAATGATTATATAGTCAGTCCTCAAATTTGTTAACTTTCATGTCACAGCAAACTCATATTGTAAGATCAAATTTGGAAACTATATATGATAGACTGGTTGTTGAAAGACTTTAACTACGGATCACCAAATCCTGAAAGAATTATTAAATAGAACGGATTTATTTGATAATGAAATTCATTGCACCATGGCTTTGCAAAAATAAAATCTATGGTTGAATCAGTTTGATAAATCTTTAGAAGACAGCATTAGATCATTGAAAACTTTGTTAGATGCTTTAGAGGCCGCTTCGGCGGCCATCTGCATCTGTTACTATTTAGTGATTCCCAGTTGAAAACAATTCTATCATCAGTTATGGGGTTATGACAGTGTTAAAATTTTGAAAATATCCATTTTTTTATTTACTTTTTTCACAGTTAATATTCCGTAGAATATGGTCCGGAAAGCCGTTTTTTTCTAAAAAAATTTTCCGCGAAGATATCGACAAAAAACTGATAAATCTGTTGCAAGTAAATTTTTAAAAAATCGTGATTTTTAAATATTTTAATTAGGTCAAACTTGTGGAAAGGATTGTTGTAACATACTTTTTAGAGAGTAATTTCATGAGAAATCTTACTGAAAATATGACTTAAAAACCGTTTTACAAACCGCTTTTTCTCAAGGGTTATTAATTTATTTCCGTAAAATAAATAAAATCTGTAAAATTAATTTTTCTATGTGTGATTTTATGTTACTAAACTCAATGTGTTGAAGTGAAGGCATTTAACAAATTTGAATTTGCCACTCGAACCGGTTGTGCCTCACAGCGTCCGATCGAGAATGAAGATTACTGTTTGATCGGTATAGTAGAATTTTCTGTAAAGTAGCAGAAAACAGCCGAACAGTTGTTTTTCATCCAAGACACTAGATCAGTGCCGTTAGTCTGCTAGCTGCTATAACAATGCTTATAACCTCAGTGGTGTTGTAAAAGTGCAAGAGCTTCTGCAGAGTACAAGATTCAGATAAGTATTGGAAATTAATTAGTAATAATTGTGTCCATAATGAGCTTTTTCTTTGTTGGTTTATTTTTTGCTTTTAGATATACGGGTACACGCCAGCAAGATGGGAGTTTATATTAACTATCTGGAGTATTATTCTGCATGCTTTTCAACAACTTGAAGTGTATTTCATAATCCTAAGTATTGCATGTAACTGTAACGTATAAGCATAACTTAATTATGAATAGGTAACGAAAAATTTTACTTTACTTTCAGCTTCTAAATACTATTATCACACAGTTTGATATGCGCGTACCACCAAATATACTTTATTGTATGTATATTTGAGTACCAAAAGTAAATCAAGGTATGCCTGTGGTATATCCTGACTACTACTCTCACTAGTAATCAGAATATTATTTTAAAAGAGATATGGTATAGGGTATTTGTGCTCTCCTAAATAAATAGTACTTTTTAAAAAACTTACCTTTTTGTAAATAACTGCTTGGCTAAGTGGTTGATAAAACTCTCTAGTATGTATCGAGAATTAGTTGTTGAAGGTATAAATAACAATATTACACACAGTATTTTAAAATAGAAAATGACAATACACCTTTTATTCAAAATCAAATACTAATACACAATTAATCGCGATTAAATAAGAACTCCGCCAATTTTCGGATCGGCGTGAACGGAGTCAATACAAAATTCTGACTGCTTAATTGAGGGCATTGGGTCTCTTTTAAGCGCTAAAATTAGTTTACAAATTTACCACCTTATTTAATATTAATTGTTAAACATTTCGTAAAACTACGTACAATATCGCGATCTTTCAAAAGTATAACGCTTAGTCTGCGTTTCGCAAGCTCAGCGTTAGCTGAGCTCTTACTTTTGAAAGTGTGACAATACGCAATTGACATAATCAATTGATTTGAATTTTGAAATAAATGTTTTTTTCTTTTTAAACAATAGTTACACCTTATAATTCTCTTTACATAGTAGCAATAAACAAAATAGATAATCTCATAAAACACATTGCAAAGAATTTGCAATGCAATCTTTATTTCAAAATTCAAACGCTCTACTTGTGGAATATCCTACTTAAAATTATGCTTATTAAACAATTTTATGGCTATAAAACGTGCCACAGCTTAGGCTAAGGTAAGTATTCATTTTACAAGCATTAAATCAAGATGTACAACTTCTCAATGAAGCGCAAAACAGCTGTTTGTGTAAGTATAAAAATAATATTTCTACTTCTTTTATTAATATACATAATAATAATTTTTGTTTTTGTTTTTCATTATATATTAGTTCCAATTGTGGGAACATACCCGCAAATGTAAGAGAGCTAAAAGAGAAGGAAAAGCTGCTCCTCCAGAAACCACTGTTCGTGAGTGAAAATGGACATCAATCCAGGTAATAATATTAACTTATCTATCTTTATTATTTTTTTCTACTCTATTTTACTTGAACTATATTTCAAAAATTTCTTTTTACAGTTCACTGACTGGCAAATTACCAGAACTTGGAGGAGATGCCAGCGCTATTGTGCAGAGCAGTTCTGCAACGGAGCTTATGGACCAGACTTTGACGCATTTGGATTAGTTAATTTATTTTTTTATGAAATATCTGTTTATAGTAAGAACACCCATCGCATTTACTGTGAAGTTTTTAAAGATTTTTATCATTGTATACTAGGTCCCGTAATACCTCACCGATATCAATGTAATAATATATAAATAGTAATAATATAATTAATTTTGTATAAATTTTTATTTCATTCACCTTTTTCATTAGCCTATCCTTATATCCTGCCAATTTTATAATTATTATTACCTTTTTTTCTCTTTTAAATTACATATTGATCTACTTACTAATTTAATGAATAGAAATAATTATAATAATTATATAAGTTATATAAAAAATATATTTACAAGTTATATAATTAAAATAGAACAATATACATCTTTAGATGTATATCTCCTCCGGCCTAAAAATAATACCAGCGCAGAAAAACATTTAATCGAACTTTAAAAAAATAAATTTTTTAGATACATTTAAAATTTTAGGTTCATGTGTTATACCAGCATGTAATTTGCTAGGATATAAAGGAGGAGGATGTGGCCTTGTAGGAATCATTGGTGGATGAATTACTTTAATAAATGACGTTTCAGCTTCTAAAAGCCGAGAAATTTTTGGAATATTTCTAACTTCTTTTAATTCTTCATCATCTTTAAACTCTTTCTTCTTTTGAATATTCTCATTTGTTCCTAATGAAACGAACAAATGAGTGAATGAATTAAAAATAGCTCCAAGTAATCGAATAGACCAACCATAAATTGCATGTAATGCATAACCTCTCAAAATCAAAAATAGATTTGCAAATGTGCAAAATTATTATGATAAAAAATATTCCAGATGAAAATGATCCCCAAGACGTTATCTTCTCATAAAATTTTCTCCAAGTACTTTCAGCAATTTGACTCAAAGTACTTTCCGTAAATGTTATTCCTCTTTCTGATTCTCCAGCGATATCCTTCGCAATCACATTTAATAATTGCGCTCTTTCTATAGGAAACATTAATTGTGCATGTAACTTTTCTAAATCATTTTGTGAATAATCTCCACCAGTTGCTAGGTTATTTATAGGTAGAAAAGTCCATCCGGACTTTGTATTTGGTCGTATTATATGAGGAGGTAAAGATTTTGTTAAATTTGGAGTAAATTAAATCCATTCTCCATCAATTTCATAATAGGTTGGTATTACCCTATTACAATGGACTTTAATAATTTTCTTAATTAAAATATGTGTTTTTGGCGTTAAAAACCAAGTTTCATCATTCAGTAAAACTGGTAAATGTTCATAACAATCAGTAAGCTGTAAAACTTCTACCTCTCTTGGTATGCATTGTACAATATGCACAACTTCGCCAGTAATTTTTGCCATATATCCTGGTTTTTTCATTATATTAAAAGGAAATTCATCAGGTGAAATGATAGCAAGGAATTTTTTAGAACCTTTCTTTCTAATTCACATTTTTCCGTGAGTAAATCAATATATAAATCATTAATTATATTGTTCCCGACACCCCGCATACTCTCGGGTAAACGTATCGCCACTGCGTTTCTACAGATAACGTAGTGTAGGCTCGCGGGTCACAGTCTACAGATCTGTGATTGCCGCTACCTTCCATACCCGATGCGCAAAGCAATAACGGCTTATAAGAGGAGGCGCTACACTGGCCACGTAGCTCTTAGGCGAGAGATGCGAAGGTTTTCTCTCGTGCTCTGGGGGCCACAGATACGTTGTATTCAAGAGAGGTACGCCTGAAGAAGTGCGGCCTGTTGCGGGGTACACTGAACACACGGTGTAGTCGGTAGTGCACGGGTAGGATTTCTATATGCGCCGAAAGATTGTAATTCTTTCTCTCGGTGTGGGTTTTCTCGACGCAACAAACACGTCGAGTTTTTCCCACATCACAGGCTATGCCTGGGCAAATGCGAGAGGAAGAAACGCGTAAATTATATTTTTTTTTATATACATACAAGAGTAACTGCGACTGAGCGAAAGCGCTTTCCCGAAGGAAAGCAGAGAGGACCGCGTCCGCGCGTAAGCCTAAACATGTGGTGGCGCACGGCGCACTAGCGAGAAGGTGTACAGCGAGGCGTCGAATTTTATGGCTTTGCGACGGCTCAGACGAGTGCGGCGAAAGTCCACGAAGGGACCCTTTGTTTTTATGTGTATATACATGCGATATAGGAAAAAGTATATTTTTTCGATGAACAGCGGCGAGCGGCGGCTCGATGTGCTGGTGACGAAGACGACTGCAGCAGCGACTGCAGTCAGTCTAGAAATGTTCTTGGTGCTGTAAAGACCAAACTTCTTTCTAGCTACAAAATATATACCACGTACCCTTGCATTTCAATCACTTCTTTTTTATACCTTTTCACGCATTCTCGAAAGAGAACATATATATTGATAAATCTGCATATGCAGCACCAGAACATGATCTATCAGCTGCACTGCCCGCAAAATCAATACCTTTTGTAGTAGTAGCATTAATTTTTAAATCTGTAATAATATGTACATCATCAAGCTTAAACACAACCATCTCATGTAACAATTGACATTGTTCATGGCTTATTTCTTTAATATACTGTTGTTCTGAATTTTCAGTTGGTATTAAATGACCAAATATTTCACATGAAAAAATTGTTCTATGAATTTCAACTTTACGTTGAATAATTGATATTGATCGAAAATCTGCTATTTAAATTAATTCTATTGCAACCTCAGTTGAATTTACTTGCTTATCTTGAAAATCGCATTCTCCAGATTCCAGTAGTGAATAAGTTATAATATTGGGTGATGTAGCACCACAATCAAAGCCTACAGCTGCTTCAATATTTGAAAAGGAATGTTAAAAATAACGAAATATCCGCGCAGCATGATGAAATTCCTAAAACAAACAAAACATGTTAAATTTTTTTAAATAAAATCAATTATTTATTTTATTTATTACGCGTTTTTATTTATTGTTATATTACCCTTCTCAGCTGCATCAATAATTTCAAAAGGTCCGAGATTATGATTTTTCTCCAATTTACCCGGTTTTGGTTCTTTTATTAACCATACTTCATCTCCTTTTTTACATTTTACTGCTAGTTCAGCGATTTCTCTCATATTTGTTATAAGATTGGTCAAATAATTGTTATACGTAGGTAATTGTTCTGATACCTTTAAAGGCTCAGATGAAGGTAAATTAGGTGGATAAGTAAATACTAATTCATATGGCATAAATCTATGTGCACTATGAATACTTATATTATACTGAAACTGCGCTAAAGGAAGTGAATCATCCCAAAAGATTTTTTTAGATAAAAAAATTTTTTAAATATTCACCCAATGGATGATGCGCTCTTTCAAGCGAACCATTTGATGCAGGCGAAAAAGCAGTAGTTTCTACTTTTGAAAATTTAAATCTCTTAGCAACAGCTTTCATTAATTTACTTGTAAAATTAGTTCCTCTGTCTGTGAGTACAACTTTTGGAGAACTAAAAATACAAATAAATTGGTTTATAAAAGCATCAGCTACAGTTTCAGCTGTTGGATCTGATAACGGAACCGCTATCAAATATTTAGATAATAGATCCTGTATGGTTAAAATATATTTATTATTATTATTTGTAATATTCAATGGCCCTACTATATCCATGGCAACTTTGTCAAATGTTTTAAGTGGCGTATCAGTAATTACCGTAGGTTGCCTTGTTTTAACCCTCTTCAATTTATTTTTTTGACAATCCATATAATTTTTAATTCGTATTTCTACATCTTGTTTTAAATTTTCCCAATAATATTTAGCCCTTATACGATTAAAAGTCCTAGTTACACCTGAATAACCATCTAATAAACTATCATGATATTCCTGAAAAATCTTATCCCTATCCTTTAAAGCTACATATTCAATATAATTCCAACAAACTACTATTCTTATTGCAGAATTTTCAAAAACTTGTACTAAAATTTCCTCAATATCTGACCAATTTAAGGGGACCCAACACCTTTAAAACTTGAAACAGTCGATTTTTTTTATGATTTGTTTTGATAGGAAATTTACCATAGAATATGCTCTCGAAAACCGTTTTTCGAAAAAAAATTTTTCCGCACAATTATAAGCAAAATACTAAATAAATGTTTTGACTGGTTTCTCGCAAATTTGCGTTATTAAAATTATTTATTCAATATTTCGAAAAGTTTCATTTTTTTTAATAAATCCAGTCAGAATTAGATATTTTTATTGTAATTGTAAAAAACAGTATTTTTATAACTATATATGTATATATATATACATATATCGTATTACAGGAATGTTTAACTTTTTCCTTGCGTATGAATGTATTTATGTGCGAATGTGTGTATGTTCGCGCGCATGTGTATGTGTGTGGTTGTATATATATATATATATATATATATATATATATATATATATATATATCAACTAATGACTATATAGTTTCATGAAACACAGAATGAAAAAAAATCATCATTTATTGTTATAAAATAATTTACGAAATACGTATGTTTAAGAGCGTATGTGTGTATGCGAGTGATATATATATATATATATATATATCACTCGCATACACACATACGCTCTTAAACATACGTATTTCGTAAATTATTTTATAACAATAAATGATGATTTTTTTTCATTCTGTGTTTCATGAAACTATATAGTCATTAGTTGAAATTCAAATACGCGCGCTCTTCGCAACAGTCTAGGCGGCGATTCTGTAACCAAAACGTGACGATCGCTGTGACGAAAATATTTGAACTCCCCATTTACCGACTATGTATACATCGTTTCTTCCTGACTGAAGTCCTGTTTTGTAAAGTACATAAAAGTTAGAATCAGTGTGCTTTCAAATCTGTTTTACCAGCTTTAAAATATTTGAAAGTTCTTGAATGTGAGATGTTTTGCATAGTGCAAACATAGTTAAATTTAGTTATTTGTTTATTTACCATTTTTTCAGTAGTGTTTATTTACCTTTTTTTCTAAAGTTATTTATATTTTAATTTTTTAAAGTGAAAAGGTTGGAGTAGTTGTAAGAAATTTTAGTTAGTTTAGCTTTTAGTTTAGATTAGTTAGTTATAACAATGAGTGATAACAAGGGCAGATTGCCTAACATTCATTTAGATAGGAAATACTCCTGTGGAAGAAGTAAAAGGTGACCAAGAACATTTACAGGAACTAGACCCAGTGACGCAGTAGACTCAACTGTACAACCAAGACCTTCGACATCTTCAAGAAAACTTGAAACTCCAGCAGCAGAAGGCCTCTCCGGAGTGAAGAATAGAATTATTGACATCAATATTCTATTTCCTGAACTCCTTGTGAGAATATGCAGTGCAGAGCCTATATTCTAAAATTATTTTTGACTCGAGTAGAGCGATAGATTTATGCTTTTCATCTATATACTATACTTTCGAGTGATAGAGTCACATACCATTTAAAAATCTTAATATATTTTCTTTAATCATAGAAACTGATCGAGTTACATCAATACATAAAACAAAAATTTTAAATCCTTTAAAACTCATATTTTCTACATCATTTAATCATATATTAAAAGAAATATTGTTTTCCTTAATAACATTATTAGTATTTATATCTAAACCTTCGCCTTTATTATCTATCAAATGTACAATATTGTCTTTTCTATACTGAATTAATTTCTTAGTATATACAATATTTTTTTCCATAGAATTATACGATAATTCACTATTATTTTTATCTATCTTTGTCAAATCCAAATTATTATTTTTCTCTCTAATGGCTTTATTTTTATTTTCTCTTTTTGCTTAATTCTAGCTTCATTCAACTTTTCTATTTTTTGATCATTAGATAAAAAATCTGTAAATTCATTAGATTTTAATTGTTTCGTTTTTTGAGCTCTAGTAACTACGTTAATCTGCATATTATCTATTGGATTTCTTGACAAAGCATTCGCATTTACGTTATTTTTTCCCGGTTTATAAATAATTTCATAATCATCGTCTAATAATTTCAAACGCCATCGTTGTACTCGCGAGTTTTTATCAACAGTTTTAAATGATAATAATGGCTTATGATCAGTTACAATATAAAATTTATTCTCATAGTTATAATTCCTAATAGTCTTTACAGCGAACATTATTGCCAAAGCTTCTCTTTCATATGTATGATAATTTTTTTCTGCTGCCTTTAATACTCTAGAAGCAAATGCTACTGGTTTATCTTCACCAATTTCCCCTTGCGAAAGTACACAACCAAGTGCAAATTTTGACGCATCAGCAGTAATAATAAAAGGTTTCTCCATGTACAGTTCCCCTGTACAGTACTCCGCGTCTATAACGCATCGTCCGTCACAAATCTATCGCCCGATAGCAGGCGCCCTCTCACTCTCACACGATCACGGTCGATAACTATCATCGCCCGCGCCACATGCTCTCTCTTTCTCTCTATCACGCCGCTATCACGCGCGCCACAAATTCTATCTCCCACTCTCTCCCGCTCTCGCTATAGCTCGCGCGCATCATTCTCTCTCTCTCTCTCTCTTGCTCTCATGCACACACACGCAGCCTCGTGTATGTGACCGCGCGTGCGCTGCTGACTAACTTCCTGCGGTGCCCCCTCCCGAGCGCCGGCGCGCTGCGCAGGTGCGACTCGGGAGCTCACATCCTGCGCTCCGCACGCAGCCGGTCAGAGGCAACTCCTGCGAGCGCCACCGAGCGCTGGCTCCGCTACAGGAGCTGTCACCTCGCCGAGAGTGAATCAGCTGGCCGTGTAATAATAATTATTGCTACGTCGCAAGTTTTAGCGTTGAATTTCCCATAATCTACTACTAATCGCCATTTGTTCTTACCATCCTTTGTCAAACCTTTTTTAGGAAAAACAAAGGCTGGAGCATTAAAAGGACTTGTTGACGGTCTAACTATATTATTTTCAAATAATTTTCTCGTTTCTAGAATAGCAATTTGCTTTAACGTATATTCTAAAGGAAATTGTTTCACGTATACCGGTTTTTCATCAGTTAAATTTATCTCATGTTCTTCTACATCACATACTCCAAGATTTTCACCTTCTAGCCAACAAATATCCTCATTTTTCAAAATCAAGTTTTCTACAATTTTTTTCTTGTTTCGCGACAAATGATTCAAATTAATAGTATCCATTAATAATCTTTGCCTTTCAATATTAACTGAATTCTCGGTTTCTTCAGAATTTTTTTTATTTGCAGAATTTAAATAAATAGCACCACAATGCATACTTTCTTCCTCATTTGGCAATTTAAAACCTGGTATTGCAACAAAACTTTCTGGCATGTCTTGAATATCAAAAGTCAAATAATTAATTTTTGTCTTTAATTTACCAATATTTTTATCATTTTCAAAATGTATACTATTCTAATGTATATATTTTCTAATGTTTCAATAAACTCTAAATAATTAATAGTGAAATCCTGATTAACGGATTCATTATTATGTTCAAATTTTTTTCTAGACATTTATTTATATTTGCAATGAAGGTTTCAATATTGATTTTAAAATTTTTTAAAAATTTACAAATTTTAAATTATAAAACAATTTACGCTTATTCCAGTCACAATTTTGATCCAGAAAATCTTGTTCACATTTTTTTTATCTATATCGCTATTTTCTAAAACGTTGTCCTCCATGAATGTATTTTCCTTAATATTATTATGAATCTTACTTACCGTATTTTGAACTTGCTCTAAACCTTGCCTCAAAGATATTTTCCCCTTATCTACTATATTTTCGCAAACAATATAAATATCGTTCCTTAAATCAATATTTGTAACTAAAATCCTATCAATAATTTCTTGACATTCTATTTTAATCGTTGGAGTTTGAATCTCATTATTAGAAACTGATTGAATATTAATATTTTCAATATTTTCATCAGAATTCAATAATAAGTTACTCTGTCCCATGTTTTCTTTCAGATTTAAAAGAATCTGAAATCAAATTATATAATATATATTAAAAATACCAATTATTTTTGTATTATTTGCTTTTCTAATTTGTAATGTAAAAAACCTCTAAGCCATTTGTTTTCAAAATTGACCAAAAGTATAGAGCTAATACAATGACATCTGTATCAGATGAAATCACATAAATATTTGTAAATCCATTCATCACAGCATGGTTTATATGTAGTATTATTTTTTCATCAGCCTCTTCTATATCACTGCGTTGAAGAATTTGTAAGAATGAATCGTCTTTATTAGAGTTAATGGATGAAGGAGAGTCATTATTTGTTACGCTAAAAATGATTTCAATTCCTACAGAAAGACCATTCTGTTTTTCGATATACTGACGCAAAAATGACTGTAGCAATATTTTATTTTCTGATGCACCCCAGAATTTTTTGTCTTCTTTTGGTAGAGCTGTTTTATCATTTATATCACTATATGTTATACAGTGTGATTGGCGTCGTCTTAAGCGTTCGGTGGATTTGAGCGAATTTTCAAAACAAGAGTCAAAAACAAAATCAATACGTGTCGTAATATTTATGTTTATTTTGCTTTTAACATGTAAGATTTGAGACAGGAAGTCGCAAATAAATTTAAAAGGATCTCTCTACATATGAGGTTCGGGCTTTCGTGGTTGAACAAGACCTTGCTCTCGTCAATAATTTTATTATATATCTGTTCTTATCACTCCTTATGTCACAACGCCTCACATGCATACCAGCATTCATACCTTCCTCGCGAGTAACACTTTAGCGTACAAAACCATGAGTACACGCTCTAATGGTCGGTGCAGCCGAAATTCGGACTTTGCGCGATCGGCCGCAGCTACAGTCTTTTCTGTCTACAGTTCTTTCTCTTTTCTTCGTGCTTACGGTCGTGGAGCTCGGTGGTGTGATACTACAGACGTGGTCCGTGGCTCTCTCTCTCACTCTCTCTCGTGCCAGGGCGTCGCGTATCGTCTATTGGCCGTGGCGTGGATTAGCGGCACGCACGTTAATAAGGTTTCGGCGCAATCGGGACGAAGCGATTATAGCGACGAGATTCAGCTCGCTCCTGAACGACTCGTCATGAACTACTTCGCCGGTCGGTTGTCTGATACCCGTCGAATTCTTAAAAAGATATATACATGGGAACTGCGCCCCATGCGCACTATTATTCAACCCGTACACAATGATCATTACTTATTTTCGAACTACTTACCCCGCATCGGCGGGTTCTTCTCCTCACGTCCGCTCTCACCGAGGCTCCAAGACGAATAAGCCGATAGGAGCGTCGATGAGAGGCTTCATTGCTTGTTCACACATCCCACTCTCTCCCTCTCTCTTCCCTCTCTCGCTCTCTCTCTCACGCTGGATGTACGCTCACGCATGCGATCTTCGCAAATACATTGTCCGTTACAAACATATTGGCAAATGCTTATAGCAAGATCAAGAAAAGTTTTCTTTCCTTTCCAGCTGATTTTCCGAATGACCAACATAACATCAATAATTACACAATTCGAATCTTGAGCCTTTATATAATTATTTTCAAGATTTTTCAGAGCTTTCTCCAATTCTCGCACTAAGGAACTTTCGTTGCTTTCCTTGGTCCTTAATCCATCTGCATTAAATAGCTTATTAGCATATGTCAAATCATATGTTAATAATGTCTTGATTGGATATTTCTGCTCAATCGCTATAGCGAACAAACGATTGATTTCATTTTTTTTTTCATTTTTTTTTTGCCAATACCTAATTCCTCAGTAACAGGAATAGTTTCAAACGATGGCAGATTATATCGAGGAATCAATGCAGAAAGGACTTTTACTTTATCAATGATTCTCTCAGTTCTAAATATATTATATAATTTCGTACCTATATTAAAAATATTTAATATTTCCTTTACACTATCAGGGTGTACAAGTTTTCCCGTTACAAGATTCTGTAATTTGTGCGTTCCAGCTCTAAACGGATTAAAGTTTCTATTCTCAAGAAAATTCAAAATACTTGTAATTGCAATTTCCGACTTTTCTGCGGCTTGTTTTGAAAATTCATGATGAATATCTAGTTCAGAGATTTCTTCCCGAGATAAAGTTATATTTTATAACAAATCTGCTACAGCTGCCATCTCATGGTGTGTTAGATTCCATGCAGCGACAGACCTTTTTTTGTAATACCTATCACGCCGGCACTACTTTTTGAACTCCGATTAATTGTCTGTTCTAGTGCTTGGTCTAGACTTACAGATGTGCAAGATGCATCAGATCGTTTAACAGTAAAACGGCCTTTCATGAATTGAGCATAAATTTCGGGAGCATTCTTTTCTAACATTAATATATCTTCGATATATATATAGAACCCCATCTAGCATAATTTACTCCATCCATGACATGAAAAATTGGTAATATTTTCGAACAGTTTTTACGTGTAAGAGCCAATTGCCACAGCGATCGGCACGGATTAAGTCGTTCATGAGGCTTATCATTATTAGAACATTATTCCAATACTGAAAAAGTTGCGACTCCTCACATCTTGATAAAACAAAATCATGGAAATCATTTAATAATTCAGAAGAATTGTCTCGAAGGTTTTTATAACAGAACAACTTTCATCAAAATTGTTCTCCGCTAGAGTTTCTTTTAATAAGACGATTGAAACTAATAAATTTTCGTATTTATTTTGTCTCTCGAGTGTAAAAAACTCTTTTAATTGCAATCTCCTAAGGGATTCCGATAAATAAGTAAAGCCTTTTACTGATCGCGCATAATGCGTGCCACTTAAAACTTGATCTGTCACACCGGTTCCAAACAAATTAGTCTCAATAAAAATTGTTTCAGCGCCGCTGTGCTTCAAATACTTCCCAATACAGCTTAGTACAATTTTTACCATGTGGAAGTTTCCAAGAAGTATAACAATATTCTCAAACTCTTTTTTATTTGTTAAGGTAATGTGTCTTGCTATCTTATAAACTCCCTCGTCGCACACAACCGCTAGTTGTTTTTGATTACATTGGCTTAAAACATCTTTGAAATTATGTAAGCTAGTGGAAATGGTCGAATATTCGGTTACAGGAGCAGGTAATACTGGTAAAAAACCAACTATCTGTTTTGGGCGTGAATCTTTGAGAATGATAGAATTAAATGAACTCAAAGTTGGAAAATATTGTTCCGAATTCATAACATTTATATTTTCAGCATCATTCGATAAGCTCATTCTCGATAAATACCAAAAAAAATTGTCTATCTGCAAATCGTATTCTAACTCTTGTACAGAGTGTGACAAAATATACATTGCTATTATGCATTCTGCTGTTCGTTCGGAAATTTTAAGTACTGCAGGCCTAGTACTTAAAAGTACCTTGGACCAGTTAGACCGCGCGCAAGAAGAGGTGAGGATCGCGCAAGACAACTATTCGAAAATAGTAAATATAGTGTATCGATAATCGTAGTGGTGATCTTTTGTTGAAAAAAAGAAAAAAATCTAGATTCTCTAGGAGAAATGAATTAAGAAAACGCATGAATCAGAAAAGTGCGAGTGTGAGTTCATTCACTGTTTCAGAACTGTCAGCAGTGTCAGAAATTTCAAACGTAGAGCGTCGACCGCCAACTTTGACCTTAAGTGTTTTTAATGTGCGGACGAATACTCTAGCCCGCGATATTACCAAAGGTGGGACATCGCTTGATGTGTCCGCGATTTCGAGCAAGCGAATTATCAAAGACGCTAATTCCGCGAGTTTGCCCGCGGACAGGCGATCCTGTCCGGTGATAATTATTTAAATCAAATGTTTTTTAAAATAATTCTTATGATTATTTAAAATTATTTACTCATACAATATATCAAATTTAAAAACCACAGAAGCTTGAGGTCTCTTGTGGCATGGTTTTGGGAACTTGAAAAGTATGTAAAAAATTATAATTTTTAATAATTAATAATTTCATTAATAATAAAATTTTGTAAACACTATTCATTATTTAAATAAAATGTTATATCAAATAAATTATTTAAAATTAGTTACACATGCAATATATTGTACTTAAGAATGCCGGAAGCTTGTGATGAGTCGTATCAGGGTTTTGGGGTTTCAAAAATATATAAAGAATTCAAATGTTTAGTAAATTGTAATTCAAATAATGATATTTCTTATCAAGCACTATTAAATATTCAAATGAAATGGCGTATATAATAATTATTAGCAAGAGTTAAAATCAAGGGGCGCGGTAGCGCCACGATGGCAAGTATAAGTACTGCAGTACGTACGCCGCCGTCGAGCGCTAGCCAAACCCTATTATACATTAAACTTGCCCTGTTGGAACCTTGGCGTACGGTTTTCTTTGTAGTGACAGCTTCGTTTCTTACATATGAGCCCTTAAATAAAAGCTTGGGACGAAAGTAATAAAATCACATCAGGGTCATATTTTGTGAAATTGCTTCTATCGAAAGAAATTGTAATGTGAAAGTTCGGGCTCCTCAATTCTCCTCAAGGGAGAACAATTGTTCGACGGATATCCGGTGACGTAGCATCTACGTACCTAGGCTATAACTTATAGATAACTTTAATATGACGTACATCTACATAATAATCTCTGGGCTATACATATAGATAACTTTAGTATACGTTGTTTTTCCGCAGACGACAGACGGTGTTTTCATACAGTGCTATTATTTTTTATCAACGTGGATATTCTTTTGCTATTTTTTATTGCTAAATAGTGTTAAATAATCACATAAATACAGATTTTAAAACAGATGTGCCAAATATCAAGGGACGCGGTACTTTTGTCTTTACACGGTTATGGAAAAAATGAATTACGAGAACGCAATCATTAATTAAGAGAATATAATCAGATAAGTATTTCGTTTCATATTACATATAAATATATCATTTATACGAATTTTACGAACTTGTTCTTTGTTTAAATGTTATTTCATTTTTTCAGATTTTTATAAGTTATATTATTTCTCATGTGAGGTTATATACTTGGAGGGGATATATTGGAAAACAAAAAATTTCCTGTTTTAGATCAGCAATTGGAATAGAGCAAGCGTAAGTTTTTTATTTTTGCATAATTTCTTATCATAATATAATTAGAGTCATTAATTTTATAACTTTACGTATAATTAAAAATTAAATAGTATTAAAATTTTTCTTTAAAGATCTCAGAATTTATTTGTTGAAGAGGTAAAAAAAATAATCAACGACTTGGGTTTAGTACCTTTTACATATTTTTTTATTAATTTTCATTATGATTTTCTTGATTTGCTACCTCAGCCTCTTCTTGAACTTCGTGCGTTGCCACCCTATTTAGTCATTGAGACCTGCGGGTCATTTCCACATTACCCATAGCCATCCGATTTATAAAATTTGCAAGATTTTGTAGATTCTGCTGGTATGGGTTCAATGGTCTAATGTAATATGGTCTCTTCCGATTGCGTCCAGCTCGTACTCCTCTTCTACCTAAAATGTTAAAAGTTTTAATGTTTTCTTTTTTTTAATATTCGATACTGATATTCAACATTCAATCAGTTTTTCAAATGTTTTTTACAATGACCAGATGTATTTTTTTTAATTTACCTCGAACAGCAATTCGACCACCTCCTTGATTTTGCTGAGGCTGAGGATTTAGCTGACGCTGAGGATTCTCCACTCCTTATACAAATAAAATATAAATTTAAATTTTGTTACATTAATTATAACTTATACCGGTGATTCTCTGTAAGATCCCCTGGCTGAAAATTTTTCTCCCTGAAAAATATATGATAAATTTCTTCTATTCAATGTCATACATCTTGAATTGTCTCAGATTTTTTTTCCGTCAAACTACAGATTTTTTTTCAATTTTCAAACTACAGATGGTGAAAGTTGGTCAGTCATATTTAACAAATCATGACAAAAATACCTATTTCCGCCTTTAAAATCATGCATTTATCTTTCCTAATTATTATTAAAATAATCATAGAATTATTTTTCTTCATATTTTTTATATTCTTTTCCATTAGGAAAATAATATACGTAGGTATTTTATAACATAATCATCTAAATAGCAAATTTTATTTAATCAATGGATGAAACAAACAGTTTTTTTGTAAGTATTAAATCAACAATTAAAAATGTTTCTAAAAATAGTTGATGTTAGAATAAAGGGATGATCATTATACGAGCAATTAGAGTTTAACTAATAATTAAATTAAAAAGTAGTACTTACAGTGATAAATGATATTGGTTCAATAAAGTCTGATTATAATTTGTTTTTTCTTACTGTGTACGTCGAATCACCTGTAACAAAGAAATAATAATTTATTTTAAAACAAAGAATTACGTTCTTTTATTTTAAAGTTAATTTATTTAAGGAGACTTGAAATATACGTATCTGATATAGTGATAGTTGATGGTATTTTCATATTTTCCATCTTTTCTGTAAGTGCATTTATGCACTTGTAAGGACCGTATTTACGGAAGGTAAATAGGGACGCGCGGGTTACTATTATATTTTTATTTCGGGACCTAGCCTCGACCCGTAAGTCTTATGTTCGTTAATTGTTAATATTTGTCCAGGTTTAAGTTTGTAGACAACAGCCATAAATACTGTAAGAGTGTTGCCATTGACTGCTCTCCACAGAATCTTGGGCTGGGACACGATCAATGGGACTAAAGGTGTACTTATTGTCTCTTTGGAAAAGCTGGAGCTGGAGTATTTTTGTTGTCCCGTCATAAGCACGTGGGACCACCGGTGACGGAACATTCACCAATGTACTACCAGAGACTAGTAGAGAGATGAGCAATGCCATAGGATTCGGTGCGACCACTTTCTGTACCGTTCAAATGCTCTGAACAGATTTGTCGAAACATGTGTTGCTGATCGAAAAAGTAAAAGCATGAGAACCCCTGGAAGTTTCCCCTTCTTCATATTTCGGCTCTGCGGCTATTATATCTGCGAGTCTTGCGCAACAGTGCCTACTTTTCTCTATTCTTTAAAATATTTTCCATTTTCGTTGCGAGCCGATGCGAGGCTGCAAGCGCTACTGTCGGGTATACCTGCCCCCGCAGCCGCGCGCGCCTCCGAGAGAGATAATCCGTTTTATTACGGTTTTATGATAGTCCACTTATATAATAATATATATTTTTATTATTATAATAATATAATAATAAAAATCATTTTTTAACAATAACAGAGAATTTTGAACGAAAAAAATCGGTCCATTTTGAGTTAATATATAAATATTAAACTTCAATTGATATGCATAACGTACTGGGCAATTAAATTTCGTTGAAATTTCTCGAAATGATTTATGTGGTTATCCCTCGAAATCACAAATTATTCATACCAATACTGTGCTTACTTCTGTGGGTTATAAATAAGAGTGCTAGGATTTGTAAAGCTCCAGTATTTGCTAAGAAAACTCAAAATGGACCGATTTTTTTCGTTCAAAATTTCCTGCTATTGTTAACAAATGCCCATTTAGAATGTAGTTGCTAAATAAATTAATTCTTTATTTTTCATAAAGTTTATTTTTTAGCCACCATATGTTCCGACAAATTTCTGGAGAGCCCATCTCCTTACCGTGCTCCCTTCTTGCCTCTGTGTCAGGTACACCTGCGCCCCTGCGAGGATGTTGTACATCTGTTTTATTACGGTGTTAAGATTGCCAAGTTTAAAAATAAACTTTCTCAAAAATAAAGAATCAATTTATTTAGCGATTATGTATTAAAAGGGCATTTTTACAATAACAGGGAATTTCGAACGAAAAAAATCGGTTCATTTTGAGTTAATTGCATGAAAATTTTGGATTCTCTAAATTTTTACTTTTTTAACTGAAAATGAACCGATTTTTTTCATTCGAAATTCTCTTTTATTGTTTAAAAATGCTTTTTTATTTTATAGTCGATAAATAAATTGATTCTTTATTTAAAAAAAAATTTATTTTCAAAGTTGATGATCATAAAACCGTAATAAAACAGATGTACTTTCTCGGAGGATCGGAGGCGCGCGCGGCTGCGGGGGCAGGTATAACCGACAGTAGCGCTTGCAGCCTCGCACCGGCTCGCAACGAAAATGGAAAATATTTTATAGAGTAGAGACAAGTAGGCACTGTCGCGCAAGACTCGCAGATATAATAGCCGCAGAGCCGAAATATGAAGAAGGGGAAACTTCCAGGGGTTCTCATGCTTTTACTTTTTCGATCAGCAACACATGTTTCGACAAATCTGTTCAGAGCATTTGAACGGTACAGAAAGTGGTCGCACCGAATCCTATGGCGTTGCTCATCTCTCTACTAGTCTCTGGTACTACGTACCTGCTGAGTTGGGACAATTTCATGTCCCCTCGTCTTATGCTGGGGTGGGACAACTTTTTCTCTGTCCCCACTCTCCCTCTTCTGTCCTACGTGTAGACTATAGGCCTGATGATGTACTTCTTGCAGTTAGGGTTGGGTATTTTTACAATAAATTTATTTTAAACAAAATATTCAAAATTTAATACCAAAATGTTTTGTACCTTTATTCCCGCTGTTCAGTAACTAAGCTCATACAATCCTTGTCTTTGATTATAATTTCACCGTAGCAGTTTCAACGGAGTTGTTTTCTTCGTAGTTGTACAATAAATCTAGTCTTATTCTACTTACACCGATTCTAGTCTAATATTGTATACAGAAAAGGGTTCTAATTTTCTCCGTGTTCAATCTTAACCTATTTACAGGCTACACGACTTTGCGTGGCAAGTATTGGTCCTTAATTAAGCTGTGAGTACAAGTCACTCTCGCCAGATTTATTGGCGGTCCCTTCCAAAGTAATGTCTTTGTCGGCAGGCCCTCGTAGCCGAGTCTTCAAATAATAGAGATCTAACTTGTCTATACTCACTCTTGTCAATACCCACCCTGTTGAAAGGTATCATGTGATGGAATCGCATGAGATTGCTGCATGATGTTATCATATGATAAAAGTGCTGATAATGACATATGAAAATATCATGTGATGAGGTCCAAATTCATCATGCGATATAATAGGATTCAATCACATCATAAAAAATTGAATTTTGAAATTAATTAAAATCCATTATTTCATTGATCTGTTGCTATTTATAGAAGTACCATCCGGATGGTATCCGGATGAAATAGCAACAGATCAATGAAATAATGGATTTTAATTAATTTCAAAATTCAATTTTTTATGATGTGATTGAATCCTATTATATCGCATGATGAATTTGGACCTCATCACATGATATTTTCATATGTCATTATCAGCACTTTTATCATATGATAACATCATGCAGCAATGTCATGCGATTCCATCACATGATACCTTTCAACAGGGCAGCGAGACTACCCAACTTTCTAAGGTTGAGCCCTCGTAGCCGATTATGAAAAGGTGAGGTATAAGTCAGTCAAATTCTTCCACGCATTTACTAACCCAGCGAGACTACCCAAACGACTACTTGCACGTTCACTCTGCAAAAGGCCCGGAGCAGCGCATCTCCGGGACTTATATCTCAAGGACACAAATAACCAACACTTGCCACCCAAAGTAATGTTTCTTCACTCCTCGGATCAGTAGGCCGCGCAAAATGCTGACGCACGAGTCAGCAACTCACTCGCCGCACGCTATCGATGTCGCGATCGACGCAGCATATGTAGCAATCAGCCGTCATCCAATACTTACAAATACATTGTAACGCACCGCGGCTGAATGCTTCACATTAAATTTAAAAATACCATGCTCTATTAAATAATTAATAGACCTGGCACGTTACACACTTTAAACTATTAGCAGGTTCAAGTTTAAACAGTGTTGCACATGCGCAGTATGAGTTTTAAATAATATAATTTTAATAAACTTGAGTACTAACATAGATGAGGTTATCAGCTACACTGTCAGCTTGCAGACTTACAATGTCTATGGCTAGCGGAAACGAAAATGTATTGAGACCAGTCATTATGTCTAACTAGTATTAATCTACTGCTGATTTCTGCTAGTTTATAACCTCCGCTTGGGTACTCCAAGATTAAGATGAATTATATTATTTAAAAAGCGCTAAGAGCTGATAAAACTCATACCACGCGTATGCAATACTTATTGTTTAATCTAGAACCTGCAAAAAGTTTCAAGTACAAAAATGCTTTTACAGAAAAGATGGATAAGGATATCAAAATACTATCAACGGATCTCACTGTATCAGATACGTATACTTTAATTATCTTTAATTAAATTAACTTTTAAATAAAAGAACACAATTCTTTGTTTTTAAATATATTATTCCTTCTCTGTTACAGATGATTTGACGTACTCGGGATGAAAAAGCAACGTATGATCAACAGACTTTACCGTAGTAGCTTTGTTTATCACTGTAAGTATTATTTTTGAACGTATTAAAAGGATTTCATCTATTAATTAAATGAAAAAAAGATGTGTAATTAATTATCACATATATTCTTCTCCTGATGGAAGAGAATATAAAAAATGTTAGATGTTAATTAATCAAATATAACTTAAGGTGATGCGTGTAGGTAATAAATTAGATTAAAATATTACAGGATTTTAATCATATAGTAGTTTGCAAGGCTTCATGGAGTTAAATAATAAAAATTCTGAGACACGTATCTTCTGATCCAGAGCAACGGAAGTGCCTAAATATGGCTAAAATCTAGAGTAAAAAAAAAGTGTTAAGAATATTTTGAACCTTCATGCAATCCAGCATTCATGTAAGAAAGTTTCTACGTTGTTGAAGTGGATATCAATAATTCATAACTTTTTCTATCGTCTCCTGGGAGGTAGACTTTCAGGCTGTACGTCGAAAGGGATCCTTATATAAATAGCGACTATAGCTGGAATATCTATCAAGTTTAGACCAGAAAAAAGAAGGTTCCTGTAACGATGTGAAATTAGTGAAGTGGAAAAATATTTTGAATCAAGAATTTTTTCTAAGAAATGCCGGAAGAACTCAATTGACAAGAATAATAAATGTATCCATTTAATAATGGATCACTAAACACGTGAACTTTAACAAATTTTATCCTGTGTAATGAAATTTCATGATTAAAAAGTGTTTCTGACATAACAGTTATTATGGTTACGTATTCGTAAATTATTTATGAGACATGCCGGAAGAACTCAATTGACAAGAATAATAAACATTATACTTACGGAATGAAATTATTGAAGTGGAAAAATATTTTGAATCCAGAATCATTTATAAGAAATGCCGGAAGAACTCAATTGACAAGAATAATAATTGTATCTATTTAATGATGGATCACTAAATATATGAACTTTAACAACTTTTATCCAGTGTAACCAAATTTTATGTATAAAGAGTATTTCTGTCGCAACATTTATTATGGTTACGTGTTATAAAATTACACAATTATTAAGATTAGGTGCTTAAAATAATTAAAGATTAAAGCTTTCAAAATTTAAAAAGTCAAAGTAGGTGCAACTAATAAATATGAAAGTTGTTATGGAATCCCTGTGATTAATTTATTAAATGAAAAATTAGTTCTGTTCAATTGCCAGAGAGAAAGAAGTACAACCAGCTTCCAGATCATGGATCTGTTTGCCTTCTTTTCAAGGGAACTGTACGTTTTACTATCTAGAAGATAAAAATAGCTAATGAGTTGTGAAGCCCATCAGTCCAAAGGATACTATGATAAATATTAAATTGATACCATTGACTAGATTTAAAATATCAACATTTAAAGGTTTCAAAATTATAATATTCAAAACTAGTCAATGGTGTCAACTTAAAATTGTTCATACTATCTTTTTGAGTGATGGGCTTAATAACTTATATGTTCTTTTTTTCTTTTAAATAGCACAAGGTATACTTCGCTTGAAAAAAAGTCACGCTCATCTACATTCTGGAAGCTGGTTGTCCTTTCTACTCTCTGGAAATTGAAAAGAACTAAATTTTCAGTAAGTAAATTAGTCAGAGAGATTCCATGACAACTTCCAGGTTTATCCATTGGACGAGCTTTGAGTTTTGAAATTTTGAAAGCTTTAATCTTTGATTATTTCAAAAGTCGTCCAATGAATATGTACACGTTTTTAAATTTATTTTGTGTTTAAATGTTATGTTTTATTTTTTCAGATTTTTATATATATTACTTAGAGTGATAAATAAGGCTGATTCAGTAAAGTCTGCTGTTTATAAATTTTTTTTTACAAGTTCATCGGATCACCTGTAACAGAGAAAGAATAATTTATTTTAAAACAAAGAATCATGTTCTATTATCATAAAGTTAATTTATTTGAAGATAATTAAAATATACTTATCTGACAGAGTGAAATCCATTGATAGTATTTTGATCCTAATGCCATCTTTTCTGTAAATGCATTTTTTTCACTTGAAACTTTTTGCAGGTTCTAGATTAAACGTTATTGCACACGCGTAGTATGAGTTTTAGGGGTTTTTAACGCAATTTCAATAATATAATTTGTGATAAACAAGAAGATCCACGCGGAGGTTATAAACTAGCAGAATTAAACCAACAGTAGATTAGTACTTCAGGTTAGAGTGTTAGACATAGTTATAGCAGAGATGACTAGAGAGATTGACAGAGAGCGGGGTTTTCGTACGACAAATTCCGAACGAGCTGCCTCGAGGAAAATACGCACCTCCAGATGTTGTGAAAAGTAAGAGGGCAAGGGGGCTAGGGTAAGAGTTATAAAAACTGCTACAAAAAAAAGGCCTCAGTTTCGGGCCTCGGTGCAGTTTCCTCTGTCCTGCGCTAATCCCCTTAATGACGGTCAGTTTTGACGTAAGCGAAATTTAAACTTTTTAAATATGCAAATTTTCGAAAATCACATATTTTCGTGAATTCAAAAATTTTGCAACGATTAAAACAAATTTCGAATTGCGAAAATCGGATAATTCTAAGTTTTATATCTTGCAAATGTATTTCATCCTTTGTTTAAAAAATTTTTTCGCTTTTCTCTTTAAATCCTTTTAACTTTTGATCCAAGCATTCGTTTTTAACAGTTAATAACTTAAATTAAAAATCTTTGTACGTTTAAATTTTGAAACAACACAAAGTATATATCATATATGCTTCTCAAGTAGATCTTTTTTTAAAAGCATATATATAGCACACTATATGTTTAAATTTTGTAACAACTAACAAAAAAAAGAAGAAAAGAGTTTTAATTTGAGCTATTAAACATTGTAAACACACAACTGGATCAAAAGCTTAATAGCTCAAATTGAAGCTCTTTTCTTATACTTTTCAGCCAATAGGTTTAAATTACAATTTTTTAATGTAGTGGGCTATATGTTATATATGCTTCTCAAGTAGATCTTTTCTTAAAAGCATATATATAGCACACTATATGTTAAAATTTTGGAACAACTAACAATGATATATACTATATATGCTTCTGAAGTAGATCTTTTTTTAAAAGCATATATATTGCACACTATATGTTTAAATTTTGGAACAACTAACAAAAAAGAAAAAGAAAAGAGTTTTAATTTGAGCTATTAAACATTGTAAACACACAACTGGATCAAAAGCTTAATAGCTCAAATTGAAGCTCTTTTCTTATACTTTTCAGCCAATAGGTTTAAATTACAATTTTTTAATGTAGTGGGCTATATGTTATATATGCTTCTCCAGTAGATCTTTTCTTAAAAGCCTATATATAGCACACTATATGTTAAAATTTTGGAACAACTAACAAAGATATATACTATATATGCTTCTGAAGTAGATCTTTTTTTAAAAGTATATATATTGCACACTATATGTTTAAATTTTGGAACAACTAACAAAAAAAAGAAGAAAAGAGTTTTAATTTGAGCTATTAAACACTGTAAACACACAACTGGATCAAAAGCTTAATAGCTCAAATTAAAGCTCTTATCTTCTACTTTTTTTCTAATTGATCTGAAGTTGACATTTCTCATGCGATACGCTATATATATGCTTCTCAAAATCAGTAAAAAATGATCAACTTGAAAGGCGTATGTATAGTTCATCACACAAAAAATTTTGATTCTGATCAATTAGAATGAAAGTAGAAGAAAAGAGCTTTAATATGTGGTATTAAACTTTAAAAATGATTGGTTGGATCGCAAATCATGAGATTTTAAATAAAAAAAGAAAAACGATTATTTTAACACTCTCTTCTATCTAAATGTTCCAGAAAATTTTACATTTCTTTAAATCCTTCTCAATTTTGATCCAGTCGTGCGTTTTCAACGTTTAATATCTCAAATTAAAGCTCTTTTCTTCTACTTTTTTATGTTAGTTGGTCCAAAATTTTTTACAACATATAGTGTGCTACATATATGCTTTTAAAAATAGATTTACTTGAGAAGCATATATATAGCTAACTTCTTGGAAAAATTTTAATTTAGACTTATTGGCTAAAAAATAGAAGAAAAGAGCTTTAATTTAAATTATTAACCGTTAATAACGAATGCTTGGTTCAAAAGTGAAAAGGATGTAAAGAAAAAAGTGTAAATATGGCTATTTTTGTAAGCGCCTGAAACAGAGTTCGTTGTCTTTATTGAATGTGTGTATCTTTTGATAAGTGCATCCGATCCAGAAAAACTTATATGCAAATTAATGGTCTTTTGGTGCACTTGAAGTCTTAACATTTCCAATACGTAATTATTTTTTTGCTCTAAAGTAATGTAAAATTGAATAATAAATATTGCTAATAATTCTTATTTGAATAATTATGAATAATGTTCGTTTAGATCGTTTAGAAATTTGTAGGTTTCAGCTAAATGCGACTAAATGTATCTTAAAATATACGTATCATAAAAACGATGAATTTTGATATAAATTTTATTAGTCAAATTAGTAGTGTCGAACACAGGATTTTCATTGGATCAATGATTACGCTGAAAATACTTGATAATTTTAGTTGCAATTTATCATAATTAAGCAATACTATAACTCAGAATGATAATATGTTTTTGAATAACTATCTGTTCCTTTATTCATCTAAAACGACTGTCAAGCACTGCGAAATTAGCGACAAATTTTCAAGAAAACCTGTACGGCGTAAGCATGCCACCGCGCCGTAAATTTCAAACTATAAATGTCAGTATTACATGTATCCTTTTGCAAACCATCCGCGAAGTGCGCAGTCAGTGAAAATGCAGGAATACAGTTATAAAGACAACTAAAAAAAAAGGATGCTTTATATCTCTTTATGGCTATCCACCGCATGTGCGACATCTGTTTTGGCTCAACTCGTTCAGCCGGACGTCCAAACTTCAGTGATTTTATGATTTTATGGCCTTTTGAGGAGGCACGTCTATATGATCGTGGGTGGACGCGTCGGCAATATTACCATTTATGGAGGAAAATAGGTTCAGAAAAAACAAAGACCGAGGGAAAGGTTTTTCGGAAATTCGGCAACGCGTCCTCGTCCGCGAGCTCTTCAGTTCATTGCCATGCGAACAGCGACAGTGAACACTTCTACTAAAATCTAACTGCTTCCTTTTTAATTATTTTATTTTTATTTTTTATTATTGCGTTATAATTTTATTACATTTTTATTGTTTTTTTGTTTGTTATTGTGTTATATTTTTTATTTGTTGTTTATTTATTTGTTGTTATTTTCCCAATAAGCAGTGAGGGTTCTATAAGAATTGTAAAAGAACTCTATTTAAATTCTAATTTTTTGAAAGAATTTAAAAAGAGTTCTAGACGAATTCTCTAAGATTACGCGAATGTCCGCTTGGAAAAGTTTATAAAGTGTGTTAAAAGAATTCTTAATAAAATATTTTACATAATCTAAATTAGTGTGTAATTTTAAAGTAATACTATTGAAGATGAAAAAATACAATAAAAGAGTTCTTTTACAAAACCTGCTCTCTCTTTATGTGTAATATTTGCTATCAAAAAGAATTCTTTTTGGGAATCCGTACTCTGTGCATCATTAATAAATGCTATCAAAAAGAAGTCTTTTACTAATCCCGTACTCTGCTTTAGAGTTCCATATGCTGTCAAATAGAGTTCTTTTACAAAACCCGTTTTCTGTGCATCGCTAATAAATGCTATCAAAATGAACTCTTTTACTAATCCCGTACTCTGCTTTAGATTACCATATGCTGTCAAATAGAGTTCTTTTACAAAACCCGTACTCTGTACATCATTAATAAATGCTATCAAAATGAACTCTTTTACTTATCCCGTACTCTGCTTTAGTACCATATGCTGTCAAATAGAGTTCTTTTACAAAACCCGTACTCTGTACATCATTAATAAATGCTATCAAAAAGAATTTTGCTGATCAGTAATTTATATTCCGACATCTTTATTACGAAACCTCTTCTGTGTTTGAATGTATTAGTGCTAGTAAAATGAATTCATTTAGAAGACCTGCAGTCTAATCAATTCACATGAGCTATAAAAAAGGATTCCTTTCGAGTGGCACGGCTATAAATTAATTAATTGAAAGCTTATGCGTTATTTATCGTAGTTTAATTACCTTCTGACTTTACAAAATTAAACAACTGTTGATTATTTACTAATAATTGGCATTATAAGGCATATACATAAGTTTACAAAACTTTGCTGCATCAGTAGCAGTTGCGCATATCCGGTCGCAGAAATGTAAATAATAATACAAAATACTGTTATCATATCCAATCGGATATCAAAATTGCTGGTAGCCATAGTCACCGGAGCACTAGCAGTTGCCTGCTTCCTCGGATTTTGGATTAAATAAACTACCTTTAAATAAACTGAACAAATAATTTACGATTTTTGGTATTAGATTATAGTCTAGTCTTCCTGCTCTTGTTCGTCAAGAATACTTGTTTGTAACCTGCTTTTAGCAGTGTTAAAAAATCGCTTAAGCACAATGTTGATGTTCCCTTCTGTATAGGATAAATAGTAGGAGGCTATTGCAGCTGTAAAAAATATTTCATTTCTTCATGTTTACATAATTAAAAGAATAGTATTCAACATTGAGATTATCTAGCAAATTCAATTTTGAACTGAATATAATTAAAATTAAATGCAGTTAATGTACAACATAAATGTTCGAAATTTAACAACTATGCTGGTCTTCAGGTCAACGAGCGCTTGCGCGATTAGACAAGGATAGCGGCGCACTAAACGCAGAGCTAAACGTTCTGTCTCTCTCTAAGTTTCTATTGCAGTCAACTACAGGCTAGCTCCGTGAAGTACGAAAATAATTTGCAAAATTCTTAATAAAAAAATACCATTAATTGCGGAATCATTAACAACGTTAGGAACAGCACATTAAAAAATTGCGGAAGCCTCCGTTTTTGGGTAAAAAATCAAAAACTAAAATATCATAAAATTGTCGCTTTCTCACTTAATATTCGATATTAACATTTCAAAGAGAGACCAATCGTTCCCAATTTAATTGCCGGTAACGTAAATATAACTGTGTTATAATACAATTCTTATTATTTATTTAAGAAACAATTAATTTATTTTTCGAACTTTTCTGTGCTAATTTTGACCGTTCCGATTCCCCGGTTCTACTTTTCAAGACGTTTGCGCGGGCAAACGTAATTGTTAAATTTGAAGAGAATGAAGGTTTGACTGACATAGTGTAGAAACAGCTGTATTATTAAAAAAGTTATGGAATAAAGTTATTGAGGGTTTAAAAAAATAATTGGATCAACTCGGTAAAAGACTTATTGATACTACAGAAAAAGTGTGTACTAGATACCAACAAATGCAAGGTGCATAACCTCACAAATGGATAAGAAAGACATAGGTAGACTTAGTAATAATTTTTCACAAAACTAAAGCAATGCTTCAAGAAACGAAGCTTAAATTGAAGTCCACCGAACACGAAAATATACAGCTTAAGGAAAAATGAAATCAACGCATGTTATGACCGCGGAAACGTCTTGGAAAGTAAAACCGGGGAACTGGAACGGTCAAAATTAGCACAGAAAAGAACGAAAATTAAATGAATATAGTAAGAATTGTGATATAACACAGTTATTTACGTTTGTTGTTAATATCGAAATGTTAATATCGAATATACAGTGAGAAAGCGACAATTATATTTTTTTTATTAAGATATTTGCAAAATGTATATGTGAATAAGTGTAATACTCTGTATTCAAATAGCTTTATCCCTCGGTGTTTTAGTAATTAGTTTTGTAAACTTTGTCGATCTCTCCGAGGTAAACTTTGTAGGAAAAAGGTGAAAAAAAACTTACACCATATTTTCCTTTTTCAACGTTTGGGCGTACATTGTCACCCTCTTCAGGAAAATGTAAAAGACGAACAACAATAAGTCTATCTAATGTTCTCTTCCCCGGCCCGACGTGGCGAGGGAAGGAGGAGCGGGAAGCGACAATACGATGTTTTGATTCCGGCTTCCTCACCTACTGTATCAATAATTTCTTATCGATATGATTTTTATGATTATCTATATTATATGATTATCGATATTACTAAGTCTTTTTTCACCTTTTTCCTACAAAGTTTACCTCGGTGAGATCGACAAAGTTCACAAAACTAATATTTGCAAAATATTTTCGTACTTCGCGGAGCTCTACAGGCTGCCTCCACCACTCCCGCGGTCTATTCTCTTATATCTACGCTCGGTAGAGACAATGACGGTGTTCCCCACTCCACCATGTCGTGCTCGACAGCGCGCTACTGCATGCCATAAGCAGCTAGTTTTAGCGTGCTCGGCAGCGCCACCGAACGTGCAAAGTGTTTTCCGTTTATACAGCTCGGCTACTCTGTGTATACTGACAGCTTGGAAATCAGCAAGACGGTCCTAGATGCATGAAAGCGAGCCTACCTATTCTTAGCGAGCTTACCTATGTCAGTTTTAAAATTTACTATTTAACATATTAATCTTTACAGCACAGTGTGACCAAAGACACTTAAGTCGTGCTTATTTGTGAACTAAAAAAAGTCGATTATTTAACATTAAAATTCATACTCGCTGCGATCGTGCGCTAACTTCGTGGTAAAGCAAGCGGCTGCTTATTTCACGACTTATCGTAATTGTGGATTTAGCAAGGCTGTGCTATAATAGTTATTACACAACTTGGGGCGAAAGTTGACTTTTTGTAGCGATGATTATTGAGCGGGAGGGGGAGGGCCGTTGGCGCCCAAAATGGATCCGAGTGCTCAAATCATACAAGTTATTCGCCCCTTGTTGTGTACCGGGCTTTCTATAATTAGTGTATCGAAGGGCTCTTTTACGCAACAATCTATAATATATATCTACACAAACATACATACATAGATGTAACACTTATTTCCGGGTGATTTCTTATTTTATTATATAACCCACTTTTCTGGGATTTTGGCAAGATTCCGGGACTAACCGGAAAAAAATAGATGAAAGCTATCTTCCCGGGATCCCGGCATAACCCCCCAAGACACCCCCCCCCCCAGGGATAACCTCCCAACACCCCCTCAGGGACACTAACACACCCCATAGTCGGCTACTCCCCAGTGCGGGGATAGGTAGGAATGGTTATTATTTAAAGAAAATTCAAGTTTTTTCACTCCCGGAAAACAACAATCCCGGAAAAGTAGGTTACATTCAATGTGTATATATATCAAAGCCCTTCAATACACTATAATTATAAAAAGCCCGATACACAACAAGGGGCTAATAACTTTTAAGACTCGCACGATTTGAGCACTCGGGTCCATTTTGGGCGTCAACGGCGCTCCCCCTCCTACTCAATTATCGTTGTATGTGTGTGTAAATATATATATATATATATATATATATATATTTGTTTTTTTTTACGTGTTGAAATTTCACCACGTCACAATATAAGAAGCTTAAAATTTATATTTTAAGTAAATAAACAAAGTTTTGTATTAATTAATAACTTATTAACTATAACTTTTATTTATTTACTTAAAACATAAATTTTAAGCTTAAATTGATATTAATCTCAAATTAAGCTATGCGTAGGGAACATTTTTAGTGAAAAAAAATGTTTTAAAAAAAACAGAATATGTCGTGGAATTTGCTAGTAACATTGATTTCCTCACTAACCTGTATGGGACGTCAGCAAAATTCTGAAAAACTAATGGACAAAAATATAACGCCTTCTCATACTTCTGCAAACCACCAGTCCAAAGACCAAATCGAAATAGCGCTTAACAAAATGAGCCCATCTTGGGCAAGCTCGAATCCAGATTGGCTTCCTCACAGCGAAGAAAATGAATTTCTCAATAGTGCCTTTAGCTTTAAAGAACTCAATATGGCCCTAGATAGTGAAAAAACGCAATTCAGCTCGGGCTTTGACGGAATGGACTATAAATGCATAAAAATAACAACCGATAAATTACAAATTACTACTCTTAGACATATTTAACGAAATGTTCGCCACCAATAGTTACCCGCCTTCATAGCAAAATTCATTTATACACTTTATTAATAAGTCAGACGGAGTGGGCGTAAGACCAATTGCACTCACTTCCTACCCGTGTAACATTGTCGAAACTATAATAAAAAAACAGATTAGAATTCTGGATTGAACCAAAAGATATAATCCTCAAAAGCGAATCTGGTTTCTCAAAAGGCCAAAACACAATCGACAATCTTGCAAATCTCACTCTACATATCGAAGATGCATTGAAGTACAAACAAAGATTTACATGCAGCTTTCTTAGATGTAAGCGGAGCGTTCGATAACGTCGCGATTGAAATATTCTATTACAAGAGCTCGCACAAATCGACTGCCCTATTAACATTGTAAAATTGTTCGAATTTATAACCTTTGAGAAGAAAATCTTCATCCAAAATTCCGAAAACACACCCAGAGTCGTACACAAGGGCGTAACTCAAGGCGGAGTCCTCAGTCCACTCCTATACAACACACATATCCGCAAAATAACAAAATATCTCCCCAAAAGCATAATAGTTTCCCATTTCGCAGATGACATTGCTCTTTACATAAAAAAATACAGATCTACCAAAACAAACAGCTCAAAAATCAATTACCCTAACAAACAGAATCTGCGCAGACTATGCTAAGATATCAAAATAGATTCCGTTTGAAAACTCTGGACAGGAGTTAGTTTTGAGGACAGATGATATGGTCTATTTTCCGGCAGGGAAGGAAAAAATTAATATAACAATTAATAATTTCAGCTTCGACTTTGGACACCTCGTTCAAATGTGCAAAATAGTACATTATTCGATACTAGTGGAAAATTACATTATAATTTATAGTCATCTTTCATTGAAACAAAACGATATAAAAAATGTAGCACCCCACCAAGGTCCCAACTCGATACGATCCTAAGGTTTTTCATGGTTGAAAGAATGATAACTGTCAAGTGCATGACTGAATTGACTTGAAAATTGCTGTGATATTTATGTGTGATGAGACAAGTTAATTTATTTTATTTTTAATTTTTCTGAAAGCACAACCTATGCTTTCCTTATGGGAAATTGGCGTCGTTTCAGCATTTAGCAGGGAACGAGTACCTTCTGCTCACAAAATGAACAATATAAGTGGTCAATCCTGATCTGCCAAAGGATTGACCACTTATATTGTTCATTTTGTGAGCAGAAGGTACTCGTTCCCTGCTAAATGCTGAAACAAACCCAAATTCCCATAAGGAAAGAATAGGTTGTGCTTTCAGAAAAATTAAAAATAAAATAAATTAACTTGTCTCATCGCTCATATAAATATCATAGTAATTTTCAAGTCAATTCAAATAAATATATTTATAAAGTAAGTATGTATTTTATAACGTTGGTTTTTGCTCGATTACCAACGTTATGATATCGGCCCTTCTCCTCGGGTTCACCTTACTTACCTTTAAGTGTCAGAGTCTCGCGACTCTTTTACCGAACCCGGGGAGTTAGGCGGATTTGCCCAGCTGGCTAGCTCAGCCCCGCAACACGGTAAAGGAGAGAGGGCGGTTCGGATAGAAACACCTCTAGGTTATCTTTATTTCAGTGCACTCTTTATTCAACTCAGATGTAATATTATTTACACAAATAAAAGGTAGCCGCAAGATATCCGTTCACGATCCACGCAAGAGAATTCGACGCGTACCAACAATTGTCCTCTACGTCACCAATCTGAATACCGCTCGCTAATAAAATCGCTACTTAATTCCTAAACCGCCAAGATATCCACTGATAAGACAACCCGACTCTCGCGCGTCTCAAGGTAACTTTCAGACTGCCCACTGGCCACACACTTTTAATGTCCGTTGACTCTTCTCGCACGCCTTAAACCTATGAACGTGATCGCCCACACTTAGTTCGATCACGCCAGTGTAATCTACGTTTGGCCGAGGGCCTGTCCGCGTCCGACGGCTTACGACACCCCTCGCGCCTTATCCTAATAACGCGACGTCGAGCGAGGCCCCCCTTGTCCTCGCCGACGTATTCCCGAGACGCACTACCGCGTATAACCGCAACTCACTACCGATTCGCACTAACGTCACAATAGATAGCCGCGAGTTCCCGTACTACGCAGATAGCCCGTTGTCCGCGGACTTACTATGAGATAACCTTCCACCCGAGATATCAGAGGGCCAGGTAGCCACGCGTTCACGCCGGGACGACGAGATAGCCTTTCGTCGGAGATATCCGCGTAGAAGGTAGCCCGAGGTATACACGATCAGGCACTGATTCGCTCTACGAAATAACCGAACTTAATTACGAAAAGACATCCAAGGTAACTGAGGTAGCCGCGCTCGCTGATCTTTCGCGTCCACGAGACAAAGGACTTCACACACCCGAAGTCACGCGTGGAACTGCGCAGTAGCACCCGCGAGGAAACTTAGTCTAATAAAGGAACGACTCACTGACCTTTTCCTCTAGTCCAGGCGACCAAGACCTCGTGATCCTCAGATAACCAGGAGACCCACAAAAGCACGAGTTGCACAAAGAAGTTAACACAAAGGAACCCCTCGGGAGCTAGCTGCAAAGATTTCCGAGCTGGAACAGCCGGGGCAGGAGAGTGCCGGCTCGCGCTCTCGTCACTTGCCTCGCGCTCCCGTACTCCCGAGACGCCGAACAGCGCGCGCTCCTGTTGATCGGTTCATGTGGGCCGACGGCCCGCGCTCTCGCGCCGCAACAGGCTCACTCGCCTCGCGCGTCGTCGATCGCTAAGCATGCGCGCTCGACTTCTCAATTACAATCGATGCTGGAGAAGATAGCCGCGAAATTCAAATGCTCACCGCGAGTAGACAGCCAGCATTCACACAGGTAATTCGTGCACTACCAAGGCTTTGCACGAATTACGAAGTACAATATAACTGTCAGCGAATCCTTCTGTCTAGGCCTTTGATTCGGGAGCTCGTCTGTTATAAAGGGCGCCAAAGCTACCTTTTTACTTCCAACGCTCACGCGGGAGAACAACCATCACGCGTAGCCGTGCTGCAGAAGGCGCCAGCGTAGGTAGACCCCACCCGCCTCATCTGCGTCCGATAACTTACGATGAGCGGACTAGAGCGCCCTGGGTGAATCTGTCTCTGTTACTGCAGCGCCGGAGCTCATTTCCTTCTCCTCTCATCTTGGAATGAGGAGTGAAGAAGTCCTCCGTGTTTTCATCCTCTCGTTGTCATCTCTATTCTCCTCACGTCATTGCTCGAAAGAAGCGAACGTCGTTAATCCATGCACTCGATCACATACACACGACCTTGAGACGCTCTACCCTGACCGCTCTGCGCTCGCTGTGACGTGGTGATATTTTGCCACGTTACAATTTATAAGTATATATAAATATATACTTCTTATATATTCTGTATAAAAATACACAATATATAAGAAGTATACATATGAAAAGATAACAATAAGTATGACTAAACTTCTTAACTCCAAGCAGCATGGGGCGACGACTCGAAAAGGGGCTGAAGCGCATGAAACGCTTTGAAGGCCACGTGCAGTCGTGCACAATCGAATCCGCCGCAATCGTATCTGGAACGTTGAAATTTATGGAATTTAAAGTTATATTTAAATTACTTTGTGCATAAACATAAGTATACCTTTATTATGTTAGGTACTTACCGATATAATATCTTGCAGATTTCGTTTTTTCGTATACTTATGTAGCATGGAATTGCGAGTGGAATTGTACCATCGGCCGTCGCACATGCACAATGGAGATAGCCATGTGTTCCGAAATAATCTATTAATGACGCAACAGGTGTATTTCATAATGAAGAAGCCCTTATTGCATCTCATTTCGGAACGCGCATGCGCAGCATGCCCAGTCTGTTGATGGTCGCGCAGCTGAAGTAGCAAGCTGACGCCACCATAAATAGATAGAAAAATAAATTGATAGGAAAATATCACTTTTATTTACAGTACCTCGCAATGTACTTTTTTAATAATAAATAAATATTTTAATACTTGTTTTGCTATTATTTATTATTGTAAGTGTTGTTTCAAATTACTCGTTGAATACTATAACAATACCACCTCCACTTTGTTTATACTTATTTATTACTATATGTATTAAATTATTACGAATATACTTCATACTTTCTCCCAAAGAATGCCATTTAAGTTCTTTAAAATTACTTTTTCAACATTAAAACAGTACCGCCTCCAAAAATTTAGATTACGACAAGAATACTTTCTTTATTCTTTTTTATTACTAAATGTACTGAAGTTTTACGAATATTCTTAATAATTTTTTTCCAAAGAATGCTATTATAATCCTTTTCAATTACTTATTAAGTACAAAAACAGATTAAAAGTTCGCAAATTGTTAGTTGAAAAAGAATACTTACTTTACTTTTATTTATTACTAAATGTATTGAAGTTTTACGAATATTCTTAATAATTTTTTTCCAAAGAATGCTATTATCATTCTTTTCAATTACTTATTAAATACAAAAACAGATTAAAAATTCGCTAATTGTTAGTTGAATAAGAATACTTACTTTATTCTTATTTTTTACTAAAAGTATTATTATATTACTAATATTCTTAAAAATTTTTTTCCAAATAATGCTATTATCATTCTTTTCAATTACTTATTAAATACAAAGACAGATTTAAAATTCGCTATTTGTTAGTTGAATAAGAATACTTACTTTATTCTTATTCGGTAATATAAGTATTTCAATTTTTCCAATGGCATTCATTAAGGATTCTTTTTACAATCTTTTTAATTTCTTTTTGTATACTCAAAAAAAAATTTTTCTTAAAATAAATTTGAATTCTAAAAGAATAGTTTGTTAATACTTTTTTTATTCTTTACATATTCTATTTAGCGGACATTCGCGTGTTCTTTAAGAACTCTTTTTTTCAGAAGTGTACTTATTGGGTTATTATATTTGTTATCAAATCTTTTTTAAAACACAAACATGATCTCAAATGGTAAGTAATATAAGTATACATATATAATCCATTTACCCGATTCTAAAATATTATAACGTAAATATATGTACATTGTACACCTGAGTTAAATTAAAAAATCAAAATTTTAATTTAACTCAAGTGTACATAGTATACATGTGGAAATCCACCAGAAACTGGCACACAACTCGGTCTAAAAGATGCACTTTTTTATTTTTGAGGGCACACGTATCGGACCATACTAGTTTTGTTTAATAGCTCATTTCAAACAATAAACCGGTGTGTGCTTAGTCTATGCCAACACAGAGCTACAGGCAAAAAACCGAAAAAATGATCACGATTTTTGCTCTAAAGATTTAAAAAAGCACATTATTTACAGTATTATAAACTTTTAATTTGTTTTCATATACACAGTCTTAAAGTTCACGGAAGAACCTTTAATTTGCATATAAATTTTTCTGGATCGGATGAACTGATCAAAAGATACGCACGTTTGAAGACCACGAACTCTGTTTCAGGCGCTTATGAAAATAGCCAATTTTACGCTTTTTCATCTATTTAACTTTTGATCTATGTATTCGTTTTTAATGATTAATAGCTTAAATAAAAGCTCTTTTCTTATAATTTTCTGCCAATAAGTCTAGATTAAAAATTTTGAATGTAGTGAGCTATATACATGCTTCTCAAGATCATTTTTTGAAAAGATATATATAGCACGCTATTTATTATTTAAAAATTTGGACTAACTAACAAAAACAGAAAAGACAAGAGCTTTAATTTGAGCTATTAAACACTGTAAACACACAACTGGATCAAAAGCTTAATAGCTCAAATTAAAGCTTTTATCTTCTACTTTTTTTCTAATTGATCTGAAGTTGACGTTTCTCATACGATACGTTGTATATATGCTTCTCAAAATTAGTAAAAAAACGATCAACTTGAGAAGCATACATATAGTTGCATCGCAAATCATGAGGTTTTAAATAAAAAAAGAAAAACGATTATTTTAAGAAAAAAGCGTAAAATTGGCTATTTTCATAAGCTTCTGAAACAGAGTTCGTTGTCTTCAAAGGTACGTATCTTTTGATCAATGCATCCGATCGAGAAAAATTTTTATGCAAATTAAAAAAGAATTTATAATACTGTAAATAATGTGCTTTTTTTAATCTTTAGAGCAAAAATTGTGATAATTTTTTTTCGATTTTTTGCTTGCAGCTCTTTGTTGGCATAGAATTTTGACTAAGCACACACAGGTTTATTGCTTGAAATGAGCTACTAAACAAAACTAGTATGGTCCGATAGATGTGGCCTCTAAAATAAAAAAGTGCAACTTGTGGACCGACTTGTATAAGCTCATATGAAAGATATGCAGAAATAATATGTATGTCAAATGTCGAGAATGACATAAATTATGTTGTCGATTTTTCATCGGCGCATGTTAATGAGGTAAGTCAATGAATTTTACTGGACAGCTGACAGATGTGAAAAATCGAAAAGGAATAAAAAAAATTTCAAATTTGAACGATATTCAAGGAAGTTTTAATGGTTTTATATAGTTAGACGCGCAATGCGAGAATTTCGCGATTTTTCTATATCATTCCTACCTGTAACTTTTTGCCTTTACGAAAATTCGAGTTCAACCTAATATGTATACATTGTATATAAGTAGATAGGCTGTGGGAGTTCCGCCTCCCCCTTCCACTACTTTTTTGACTCGCTGCCTCACCCCACCAATCGCCTACTGTAGGCGAGTTGCGCTGCGTACTGCAGGTGAGTTTCGCAACTCACCTGAGTAGCAGGGGTGTGCGTGGGGAGCGCTCCTCACAGGTGAGTTTACAGGTGCGAGTAAGGAGCGTTGCCACAGGTGAGTTTACAGGTGCGAGTAAGGAGCGCTCCTCGTAGGTATGAATATTCGCGAAGATTCTCTCACGATCCCGCACGCGTACTACTACCTACGTAGTAATAGGCAAAGTTTTTATTGTAAGTATTCAGCTACATTTCATGTAGAATGATCACAATTTTTACAAAAAATTATAAAAAATCACAGTTTCTATTACCTACGAGTCTTCTGTAAACATTTAATGCGTCATAATTATAATACAATTATAATAACAAATATAATTATAAGATTAACAGATATTTATTAAAGTAAGAGAAATTTTATCGTTAGATATTCAGTCCGGTTATTTAAATAAATACTGGTTTTTACTTAAGGTGGTAGAACCTCGGGTAGAACTACTATTACTGACTTAATAAAAGAACTTAACAAAAGAATAGAAAACTTTGTATTCTATTAGCATATCTACGAAGAGTCGGACTCTTTTTTGCTCAAAAGTGGAAACTGACTAATTTTGAGGGCACACTGGCCGGACTCGGCTTTTTATACTCGTTAGGACATACGAAAAAAGATATATAGTCGGGGCAAGTTGTTCTTATATGAAATGTATCTTATATGAGATTCAATTCTGAACAAGTTTCATATCTATCTTTTTTTACGCGAAATGAGTTACAAAAAGGTTATTCGCGAATTTCAATCATAAGAATAAAGTTAGAAAAAACTTAATGATATTCCACTTTTGAACTCCCTGACGCCCGGACTAGTATGGGTGTAGAACACCTGCACCCTATACCTATAAAAAGTTACGAGCCAAAAGCTGAAAAAAAATACGTCAATTTTCGTCTTTTTTTTCATTCTCCTCCAATTGTAAGAAGCACCAAAGGTCTTTTCAAGTACTTTTTTCTTTTCAGAAAAAACTTATTCTTCGTCTTTTTGACTGGATACCTGGTCGTTGAAGCTTCCTTTTGTGTGAAGTTTCATTAGTTGTTGAAGATATACAGCTAACCTGCATATAACATAAAATGACACCATATTTATTAAACATTATTAATCATAACAACTGCTGCCAATTATTTCTATTCTTTTTAGATCACATAAAAATTCACTGACTTCTCACACGATTATCACGCGATATAACAGAAAAAATATGAATAATAAATTATTTTATAAGGTTATAATCTTGTAATTCGGATTTTAGCGGTTGTGCCAGTCCGTTGTATTTTTTCGATTGTATTGCGTGATAATCGCGTGAGAAATCAGTTGAAATTTCAATTAATTTTAAGCTATATTTTTTATGTGAAACATCTATAGGCACGTCTCGCAGTGGAGTGAAACCGTATTTGAAACAAAAGAAAATTCTGACGAAAAAAAAGCGAAAAACATATGGAGCGTCTCTTCCCGGCTGCGTGGCGGCTGCTATAAGTGCGACAGAGACAGGCTTCTCCTCCCTCAATCTTTTCTCGTATGTCGTATCCCACTCTGACCGATGCTAACAATCGAGATTCGGCGGACGACAGAAAAAAAGGTCAGGCCCATGGGCCCTTCGATAGTCAGTGCAAAAAAAAGAGTCGGTCAGAGAGTGAGGAACGAGAGAAAATTGAGGGAGGGAAAGTCTGTCTCTGTTGCTCTTATATGCATTTTCCTATGCTTCTCATTCGCTCTCACGGGTTTTCCCATGTTTCATTCCTCCAGTTCTTATTTAATGTGTGTAATGCGCGTGCGTGCGTGCTATAGGGTCACGTTTAGTCCCGCCATGGATTTTAAAGAATTCAATTATTATCAGAAATTTTTAAGCTACATAGCGCCGCAATACCAACTACTATATATAAGTAGATAGGCTGTGGGAGTTCCGCCTCCCCCTTCCACTACTTTTTTGACTCGCTGCCTCACCCCACCAATCGCCTACTGTAGGTGAGTTGCGCTGCGTACTGCAGGTGAGTTTCGCAACTCACCTGAGTAGTAGGGGTGTACGTGGGGAGCGCTCCTCACAGGTGAGTTTATAGGTGCGAGTAAGGAGCGTTGCCACGGGTGAGTTTACAGGTGCGAGTAAGAAGCGCTCCTCGCAGGTATGAATATTCGCGAAGATTCTCTCACGATCCCGCACGCGTACTCCGGAGCGGCAATGATGCAGTAGCGATCAGGTTACAGTTTTATCAACGTTTCGCGAAGATTCTCGCGTGTACTCCGCAACGATAATGATTCACCATACGCTTTCATCTGTCAATTGATATAGACAAAACAATTGAGGAATCGGGAAGATTCTCTCACGATCCCGCACGCGTACTCCGGAGCGGCAATGATGCAGCAGCGATCAGGTTACATTTTTGATCAAGATCGCTGTGAGCTGAATCCATACTTACGTGGATAAATAAAATGTTTATTATGCAGACAATGGGATACATAAAGTATGTCTACAAGTGCTGGGGGGATAGGAGAGTATGTAAAGGTTTATCAAAATTTCAAATTTAATTAATTACTTATTTCATTTTTATTTAAAAAATGTGTACATATATAAACGAACATCTTGTTCAGTATTACTTAATAGATAATTTTTAAAATTTTTTTATAAGTACTGATTCAATAACATGACTTAATCTAGCAATTTTAAATTTAAAACGCTTTCGATCTCTTGCTGCTTGTTCCCACTCTCCACATCGTGCATTTTTATATGCATATGTCCATGCGTACATTAAATGAATGGTTGGCTTTTCTTGAAAATGTACTCGTTTTTTTTCCATATCACTATTTAAAGTTAATATAGTTTTTTACACTCTAAGCAATCTCTTCGTAAAGGTGGGGTTCCGCTTTCAATGGAATTGTGCTCTCGACACCGTAAACACAGCAAGATTTCCGAATCTAACTTCAAATGATGTGGTAATTTATCCCAAGCTTGGTCGATACTGTTAGCTGCAAACGTTATCAGAAATTCTCTAGGTAAGAATGTAATATCTGTAGGAGTCATAAATGATAGATGCTCTGTAAGATAAAATTGTCTGAGCGATCTCTCCAAAGACGGTGTATTGTCATGATAAAATTTTTTCATTAACAATATATTTCTATGTGCACAGTTGACCTTGAATGCTAGTTTGTGGTGTGGACAGAGAGGTTCTAAAATTCGGCTTTTCAATTTCTGCAGTGATGGAAAGCCCATTTCCCCCAAATCACGTACGTGAAAATTGAATTTCTCAAGCCATTTCTTTTTTTCGGCTCCTTTCACATACACAATGCTTGCGTTGTGTAAAACAGTTTTAAGAATATTTTCAAGCTCTTCATATGGTAGCTCTCCTGAACTCCAAGATAAACCATGATAATTATGTTCCAACCATAGATTTTCATATCTATACTTGTCTGGGAGTCTGCTCCATGGCACTGGAGGTTTAAATAAAAACACTAATGGTTTCAAATACAAGTGTAGCGGAACTATAGCTAGTTCTTTAATAACGAATTCGTTCACAGACTGTTTGAATCCTTGCACATCTAACATGTACTCCATTTTGAATAAATACTTGTAATAAACTGTTATAGCTTTTATATTATTTTCCCCACTCTTTAAACAATTTTTTTAACATCCCCACTTATAGGTTTGTATTCAACTATACGATCGTGTAGGATGAGGCAATAAGCAGATGTACCAGCAGGAATATTTGCTCTAGTCTCAAATTCGAGACGTACGTCAACTGAAGCTTGCTTCAATGACTCATTTTGTTTTGAACAATCTATGACAAATAGAGGAGCGTGGGACAGATACTCAGTCTTTTTCAATATAGGGTTAGCCTCTTTATTGTAGTATGCATTTTGGAAATTTGCATACATGTCGTATAATACAGCATATTGATTATTATTAATATTAAGATTGAGATTTCCATACGGATAGTGCTGAGAGTTAAGAAAAAGTTTAACGTCGCTGATATTGCAATGATCAAAGCGACTAGCATTTGCCGCTTTTTGTCCTTTACGATTTGTCTGAAAACCTAGAATAACAAAGCGAGTTTTCTCCAGCTGATTAGCAGTCTTGACAGTCCATACATGTTTCGATGTACTAGGTAATAAGGGATATTCATATAGTTCCCAACTACGAAAACTCATAGCTATTGGCTTATACTTTTCTAAGTAATTAAGCAAATTAATCTTACGTTTATCTGAGAGCATCACATATGGCATTAACCATTCAATTTTAGTTATTTCCACTTTGATATTCTCGTAAACATTTGCACCGGCTGCTGCTACTTGAGTTTGTACCACTGAATTCAAATCTGAATTCGATCTAGTTAGAATAAGTTCATGTCTTGCATTTACTACGATTTTTCGATAATCTTCAGCAAACCCTAAGATCATACTAAGTGGTACTGATATGTCAAAATTTCCCTGACGATCTGCCAAATCTGCTTGAGTCTCATCAATTCCAAGCCAGCCTGCATTTTTAATTACTGAGCTTTGACTAGGGCTAAATGATACAAAGCCTTTCATTAAACTAGTCAAGCCTACATTCTTGCATCTATCAATTTCAATTGCATTTAACTCATAGCGAATTTCTTCAAATAGATGTAATATGGCGTTGTTTACAAACGTTGTGCCTGCAACAGCTGTACCATCAGCTTTTTGTAATCTTCCACATATATGTAATGAACTACGCGATGGTAGCACACACAAATCTTGATGTTGTATGCCTATACGAATTTCGTCACTATTGTTGAAGTTTGATAAAGCATAGGGTTGATGCGCGTGAATCTCGTAATGCGCAACGGATTCATCGAATATGATGGGTGATTGAATTCTAAGAACCTCCTCCATTTCGTTGAAAACAACAGAATAATATACAAGTTATTTTTTTCCAAGAACAACTTTTAATCCTAGACTTCTTAGAAACTTTATGTTTTGCCGTGTTAGCGCTTTGAACTCTCGTCGACGACTGATTGCTTGGTGACATGGTGATGTATTAATATAACCTGTACCCACTTTAGTATTGTATACAATACCCATAATTAAATCGATTTAATATGTACTCTAATTGTTATAACTTCACCACGAAAATTAACTAAATTTCCATCTTGATCGACGAGTCGAAGTTGTAATTTGTTAATAGTCTTTACAGTAACTGGTAAGTAAATAATTGGAGATGGAACTTCGATAATTTTGTAGCCTGATGATACAGCTGGAAAAAATTCGTGTATTGTATGCGCTTTCTTCTCGTGTATGTATGCTCCAGACGTAATATTACATTCAACACGCAAAGCGTTAACTTTGAGAATGGTTACTGGTAAATCAGATTCGTGATTAATATTTGGAGGTAATATCCGGTTTGTGAAGCCCAACAGTTTTCCAATAGAATCTTCTGGTTGAAAGTTGATTGATTGGCTACACTTTATAACGCTGCGAAGAGTGTTGTTATTCGGTTTAAGTTTGATTGATATATTTTTAGATTCTAGATCTTCTCTCAGCCTCTTCTCAATATTCTCAATTTCGTAACTACCTGTAGGTAAAGTTATAACGTCGTCTCCAACGTAAAACTTATTGTTACCAATATCGATGTTAGGTATTGAATTAAACGTTAAAAGTTCAAGCCCAAGAACGTAATTTTTATGTGGTGAAAGTTCAAGCGGTGGAAAATATTCAGCTTCAAGTACAGATGAAGTTCCAGACAAGCTCAGAGTTAATGAATATTCCATGACTATTCGACCAATACTGACTTAAAATAAAGCATATTCAGCATTTATATATCATTCGAAAGAAATTTTAAGCATAGATGTCTACAGTTGTAAGTATTGTAGTCTTGATAACGCTTGTAATTGTATTTGACCTCGCTTACATTCAAATACTCCATAAGATCTTGAGGAGGTTGTAAGTCTCCAAAACTATCAAAATATACAACATTGTTGCCTCGTTTACGATAAGTAACCCAATGTGTACCAGGTCCGCTTTCATCATCAAGATTAACGATCGCTGATTCACAATAATTTGGACCTTTCAATGGTAGTGCATTTCACATGTAAACGCCACGAAAATGTGGAATTTTCATTTGAGCATATTTTATAAGATCAGCGTCGGTTAATGCGCGGTGCGACAATTTGAAGTTTTTTTTTCCTTATGTTTCGTCCATTTTTTTTTTTTTTAAGCCTTGTCCATTCTTTAGATAAAGACCATAGCCCTCTTTATAAGGTTTCAGAAAGAGACCCTTACCGAGTGCTATAGCTTCCATAGTTTTATTATGTCTTTGACTTTCTTCAAGCTGACGTTTTGCAGAACTGGCGTCGTTCACAGCCTTAGCAATACCAGCTGCACCACCTGCTAGTGCACCGGTTGCACTCAAACCAGCAAATATTGGAATAAGATAAGGTAGGAATCCACCAATTTTTGAGGGAACTTGCAATACTCGTGGAACGCGTACATTTTTCTTACCCCCAAACTTTTTTACAGCGTCACGAGCACTTTTTAAAGTACTACGAATAACTGTACGAGAGTTTTTGTTCGGAATAGCAGATCCGGAGGCGGCTTTTATTATTTTAGCCAATGAAATAGATGGTCTTTTCCGTTTTTTTAGAGACATTCCTATCTTAGATTTCACCTTCATGGCACTTGCTACAGCGAGGGCAGCTGCTTTTTCACCAATCCCTGCGTCTTTAGCACGAACTCGCTGCCAGGCTTTTGCAGCTAGAATTCTATCTGCTACGTTTCTTGACTCAACGTTTTCTCGATTCTTCGAGTAAGCTATATCGTGCTCCTTGCAAGCTCTATCAAGAGCATTAATTCCAGGATCTCCTCGTGCAATGCGTTCCGTTAGTTTAGTACCAGGACCACAATACTGATATCCTGGAAGATGCAACTCTATCAGTAGCTTATTAATAAGTTTATTGAAAAGGCCACAACCTTTTGTTTGCTTATGTACGATCATATTTCATCAGCAGACAGCTTTAGACTGATTTGAATAGCTTAAAAGCAAGATTTTTATAGCTTCATCCATAGTTGCTCACAAGCCGAGAAAGCGTTCATATGGATTTTCAAGAACATAAAGTAAGGCTACCAGTATCAAATTTTGATACTGTAGCAGGACAGCAAAGAGTGCGAAAACGACATGATGAATTATTTCCTGATAACATAAGAGCAGTATTTTGTGGACCATCAAATTGTGGCAAAACTAACGCATTGCTCACTCTTATTACACATCCTAATGGACTAAAGTTTGAAAATATATACATTTATTCTAAGTCATTGAAACAGCCTAAGTACAAATTTCTCGAACAACTTTTACAACCTTTAGATGGTATACAATATTTTCCCTTCAGTGAACATGATACAGTTGTAGCACCTGATGACGTGTTACCTAATTCACTCATGATTTTCGATGATGTCGCTTGCGAAAAACAAAACAATATCAAAGCCTTCTTTTGCATGGGGAGACATAAAAACGTAGACTGTTTCTATCTCTGTCAATCATACGCTCATATTCCAAACATTTATTACGCGATAACGTAAATGTTTTAGTGGTTTTTCGTCAAGACGATGTTAATCTTAAACATATATATGATGACCATGTGAATTCTGATATGACATATGAGAAATTCAAAAATTTATGCTCTGTATGCTGGAAAGATGGCAAGCATGGATTTCTTCTTATAGATAAAGAACGAGAAATTAATAAGGGGAGATATAGAAAAGGCTTTGATTGTTTTGTTACAAATATATAAGAAAGATTAGACGTTATAACATGTAGTAGAGTATGAATCGTTCCAGAGTCAACATGGCAGACTTTAAACGTGAAAAGGATATACTTAAGCAAATTACAAAAGTTAGAGAAGCAATTAGACGTAAACATAGAATATTAAAGCAAGGTAGAGCTAGTATTGAAAAGGCTTTGAGTGAAACTTTAAAGCTTGTAGTAGATCCGTTAGAGAAACTGGTGAAAATAAAAGAAAAGACTAAACCAGATATTAAACAAAAACTAGAAAATAAACAATGTATTAGAAATGATTTTAATATACATGATGAGGATTACGACGATCAGAGTACAGCTTCAAATGATACAGTTATAAATGAAACAACTGATACTTCATTTCAAAGTATAAAATCTGTTGATGAAGAAAACGAAGATGATGGAAAAAATACACAAAAGATTAGTAAACATTCAGAATCCTCGAAGAAAAGTCATAAATATCTCGACGACATATATGGAGTACATCAAAGTGGTAAAGTACTTATGATTGGTGATTCACCTATAGAAATCACAGATAAAAATATAAAAGTTTCAAGTACTAATTATCCAAAAACAAAAGGTTTATTAGAACTATTATACAAGCAAAATCCAGATACTACTTTAATTGATTCCAATGATATGCTAAATTATAAAAAGATTCTTGAAGCCACGAATGCTCACCGAAGACATTACAGTGTTGGGCAGCCTATACGTAGGCAAAATAGTAATAAATATTGTAACGTGGAACTTTCCCGCCCGCACGGGGATTCCAGTTATTTACAAAGTATTTATTAAACACGCGGCTGACTCTTATCTCTCGGCTCGTGGAAACCTGCAATGGTAGAAAACGGGAGTGTGTGGTGGCAATCAGGTTGAAAAATGTTAAGACATCAATATATGTTTAAGAACAAATCACGAATATATTCTGTTTCTTTCTACACAATTATTCGGTTAACAAACAGATTTGGAATGACTCGACATAAATTCATGGGCACACGGCCAAATTACTAATTCCAGGGCTGGTCAGGAACACTGAAAAGGGCCGCGAAATAAACCTCTACGCTGATTCTACTTTATGTTGGAAAAGCAAGAGGGAGGTCACGAGTCCAAACTTGAAACGCGAAATTTCCTCTACGCGTCGCTCTCGCCTCAATCCTCTATAGAAAACTCCTTCCGCCACAAATATTTATTCAACACCAAAAATATACTAAAAATATTACCAGTTTCCTCTATGATCTACTCAACCAGAATTCCTCTGCCGCCAATTTTCCTCCACAATAGTTCTCCAACGGAAAAACCTCTCCCAAGCTTCCTCGACAAAATCCACAACACCAAGATGGCTTCCCAAGAGAAAGAGAGGAATCAGAGTGCGGACTACCGCCAAGGCGTCCGCCGACAGAGTGACGCGGTCGACGCTTCGTCCGAGGAAGGATGCCGCGTTTTTCCCACCCGGCCTCCTTCTTCACGGAAGCGTCGATCTAATCACCGAATTTTCCAATTGGTCCTTTATCTGAAATAAATCCTCTATTGGCCATTAATAGACCACCACTAGTTCATTCCTCTATCCGTGATTTTCCCCAGCGCCCTCTTTTCCAAATCCAATTTTATCATTGGTTAGAAAATCCATTAACGTCCTCTATTATTTCCTTTAATATGCAAATTCGCGCCCCCTTTATGGATATCGATCAATCAATCAATCATGTCGATATCCATTCAGTGGCTCCACCTATAGATAATCCTCAAGGCGCGCGACATTCAAAAATCCTCTATCATCCTCGAGTAAACCATAGGATACATATATCGAGTCCTAGCCCGTATATTCCTCTATACGTCTCTATGACGTCCGCGAGTTAACGTAAAGTCAACTCTGAGCGCTCCAAACGCCGTCAACTTCGCGCCACTATATCCCTCTCACTCTCTCTAAAGCGCGCACTATCTCTCTCTCTATCTCACACACGCTCGACTCCCACTCTCGCCAATTTCTCTCTTCCGCGCGCGCCGACTCTCTCTCCCTCTCTCTCGCTCACACCCACACTCGCGCTCTCCCCTCTACACACCGCCGCATGCATGTAACCGCGTGCGCGCGGCCGCCGGCTCGCTTCCTGCCATGCCCCCTCCCGAGCGCCAACGCGCCGCGCAGGTGGGACTCGGGAGCTCACATCCTGCGCTCCGCACGCGGCCGGTCAGAGGCAACTCCTGCGAGCGCCACCGAGCGCTGGCTCCGCTCCAGGAGCTGTCAACTCGCCGAGAGTAAGTCAGCTGGCCGTGCAACAATGATCACGACGCAGCAATAATTATTGCTACGTCGCAATATAATCAAATAATTGCACCACTATTTCTAAGAAAAAGTCCATCCGGTAAAGGGCTATTACCTCAACATAAAATTGCACGAAAAGGAACTCTTATGGATTATATATTTATAATAGTCATACAAATGAGATTATTTCCATCATTGAAGAATTGCGTGAGGCTAACTTGATATATTAATCGATGTAGAAAATATATTTTAGTTAGTAGCAAAATGAGCATTGATGTGTTTGGTCGTCAGTCAATTCACACCAGAGACCTTCGTGGTCCTCCGGGCGTTGGTTATAAACTCACTATTGATGGTCAGTACGACGTTGAGGGTAAAAGATTATGCAACATTGCAAATCCACAACTCCCCAACGATGCTGTGAATTATACAACCCTTAAGAGTTTAATTGATTTAGAAATGAATAATACTACGAGTGATATGAAAAAATTACTCGATAATATAGAATCATCTATCCAAGTGTTAAAAAGTAAGAATGATGATGTGAGAGAAACAATCAATGAGGTAAAATCATCTCTCCAAATATTCAAAAATAATAATGCTGAGCAGTTTAAAAAAATAGACTTGGCAATAACTCAGCTATACGATATGTTGTTCAAAAACGTTCAAGTTAATGTCAAATCTGAAGACAATAGTGAAAGTAAAATAACGTCATGGAAGTAATGAAGACTGTATAAATAGTAAATTTTTATAAGAACTTTCTCAGTGTCATTAATACGTTTGTTGAATCAACATGGATAAAAGCAAAAGGGATAAGAAAGAAGTTGAATACCGACCTAGTTGCGGTTTTAAGTTGCCTCAGTACTCAACAAATACTGAATCATATCCAAAACAGAAAGGTTATGAGCCATATCGTCCCGTCAGTCAATCTGATAAGTCAAAATATCAAGGGTATACAAGACTTCAAGAATAAACCTTTAATCAATGTCTCATAAAAGGAAAACTGTTATGGACGAACTTCATAAGCCAGCTCGGTGTAATTATCAACGTCGTAGAGTTATAGTACGTGGTCTTGATGAGACCTGGCAAGCTGATTTAGTGGAGATGCAACCTTACGCTCGAGAAAACAAAGGTTATAAGTATTTGCTAACGGTTATTGACATTTTTTCAAAGTACGCTTGGGCAGTACCAGTAAAGAAGAAGACTGGTAATGCAGTTACAGCAGCAATGAAATCTGTTTTCAAGCGAGGCCGTAAACCAAAAAATTTGCATACCGATCGAGGAAAAGAATTTTACAATTCCTCGTTTGATGGTCTCATGAAGGAATATGGTATCAATCTCTACTCAACATACAGTAATCTGAAAGCTTCCATCTGTGAACGGTTCAATCGTACACTCAAAAACAAAATGTGGATGCAATTTAGTTTAAGAGGGAACTATAAATGGTTCGATATCTTACCTACAACAGAGTACAATAATAGCAAACATCGCACTATTGGAATGAAGCCTCAAGATGTTAGCAAAGTCAATGAAGTTAAAGTTCTTAAACGATTCTCTCGATTAAATAGTCAAGAAAGTAGAAAAAAAGCTAAATTCAAAGTTGGAGATAAGGTTCGAGTCAGTAAAATGAAACAAGTATTTGAGAAAGGTTATACACCTAACTGGTCAACTGAGATTTTCACTATTAGTCAGCTTATGACAACTTATCCAATTTATACGTATAAACTAACTGACTATCAAGATCAGCCTATTTCTGGTGGTTTTTATGAACAAGAACTCCTCAAAGCCAAGTATCCAGATGTTTACCTTATAGAGAAAGTATTGAAAAAGCGTGGGAATCAATTTTATGTAAAATGGTTAGGATTTGATGATTCACACAATAGTTGGATCAATAAATCAGATTTGTAAAGGTTAAATAAATGTTTGTAAAATTAAAATCAATCATAAGCTACACCTTTCAAAAATTATTTTCTTAATGATAAAGAAATTGTGAAATTAAGTGCATTATTTTGTGAAATAAAGTTGAATAATAAATATAATTATTTGTGAATAGGAAATAAGTAACATTCATTATTTTTTATTTGCTTTTTTATTGTTTTATAATTTATTTACATTTACAATCAGTTTCCACCTCTATTATAAATTTTATAGTGCCCCCATGGCAGCGTATCAGTTTCATTTAAAATTAAATATCTTTTATCATCGTATGGGCTTAAAGCTAATTTCGTTTGTGTAATACTTTGTACATTGTGTGATTTCGATTTAATTAAATTTTGATTTCTATATAAAACTGAAGAATTTTTTAAACATTCTAAATAATCATTAAAAGAAATGGTTTTATTTACTACACAACTTTTTACACCTTTAACTTTTTTTATATAATCTTTTCCTTCAATACGAATGCTATACATTTTACTTCTTAAACCTATAAATTCAGTCATAATTTTACCATTGCATTCATCTTTCATTAAACCAACAATTTTTTTGTTTACAAGTGGTAATCCAAATATATTATTAGGTGAATAATCAGAAGTATCAAAATGATGAATATCACGCTTCATAAAATTATAAATATCATCGCAACAAATTTCATATAATAAACTATCTGTGTCTGTGTAAAGTAGTTTACAGTTTTCAGAAAATTCTCGTTTCATATAATTATAATGAAAATCGTATATTAAAGTTTTTGATAAATCCAAAACAGAAAGTCCGACATAAATTGGTTTATTCATAATAACTTCTAATTGCTTTAACTCAACCAGCACAAGATCTTCATCAAGAACAGTACGACTATGGAATTCTGGTTTAGAAATTAAAGCTTCTGCGCCGTACCTTCCTTCCTATTTTGTTATTAATTTTACGTTAACTCTATTGCGTACATTCTCCATGGTTTTTCCAAAAACTGCATTATTTATTAACGTATATAAATTCGTTTCAAAGTCATTTTTAGCTACTTGCCTCATCCGACTATTTAAATCAATATACTCTTTTAACCATGCTCTCTGTCTAAATTGTAAAATTCTATGAATTTTCGTAAGTCTTAATCCATTTTTTAAAGCTTGTTTTAGACTACAATAATGTAAAACATATCTCGATTTACTTTCAAGAGTGGTTAATAATTTATTTTGTTTCGAACCTGGTGGTATTTTATGCTCTGGACAAAATGGTAAATCTTTATGATAATCGTGAAGATCTTCGGGATAATCTAAATCAACTTCTAGAATATAACCAAATTCAGAGTCGTCGGGTACATTAAAATCTGTATTAGAATCCACCCATTTAAAATCACCATAAGGTAAAAATTTTTGCATAGACCACCCATATAAATTATTAGCGTCAAAGTACATGAGATATTTAGATTCTTCTTCTGGATTGTAAGTTTTCATGTATTTATTATTGGCACAAGCATAGCGATTAGAGCATTGACTAACACCACCTCTTATGCCTCGTTCAATAAACATTAACATATCAATATCAGTTAGCAACTCTAATTTCACTTTTATAAATTTAAGCATAGCATCCCAAGTTAGTCCTGGTGTTGTATAGTAATGAGCCGGGTCCAAACCATAAGCAGATAAACTACTATCACGAAAGTTTTCAAAAATTTCTGTTAAAAGCAAAACGTCGATTTTTAAAAATAAATCTGAATATTCCCCTAAATTAGAAATGTTGAATTTTTCCCATACATTTTTCGCATGTTCATAATCATATATAGATATTTCTGTATCGTTTAATTTATTATAAAAATTTTTTTTTGACGGAATTCGTTCAATATTGAGCTTTTCTTCAGAATCTACAAAATCATACGGAAAAATTCCTTTTCAATAAATTTAATTTTTCATTGCTCATGGGTGCATATTTGTTATCTTTTTTAAATTCATTTTCAAGAATATTCATTTCTCTTAAGTATGATGATAATTTATCCAATGAAGATGACAAAAATCGATAAGAATCGATAAATCTAAAATTAATCTTACTACCATCTATGTATTTCGTAAATGAAATAAATTTTTCTTTATTTAATGGTAAAATATTCATTCTTCCGGGAAATCCATTTGCAATATCTTTTATCAAAAAATGCGAATCATAGCCGGAAAAATTATGAAAAATAACTGGTATAGCGTATGAATGTTGATAATTTAAATTGCATTCTTCATGTGCTGCACCTCGATACCTAAAAATATAATTTATTTATAATATTACTGTTAAAGTATTCAAAATATGTATTTTTTACTATTTTATTTTTATATATATTTACCTTCCTGTGAGGTGGCAATGGTCTCTTACACGTTTCTCACCAAGAGTTTCTTCGCAAATATGACAAATAGTTGCATGTTGAAAAGCAAGTTGTTGCTCTAATGTTAAATTTATCATTGATATTCGATTTTTTAAAATATTTTCTACTTGTAATGATAAATCCTTGATTTCGTTAACAAACCATTTTAAAGGATTGATACCTCTATAACTGCGATAAAATGACAGTGAATTATCATAACTGCATTTAAAATAGTATCCAACACTGTAGGCTTCGTGCTGCTGATATGCCGAGCTAGAGCTATTTTGAATTGGTTTTAAATAACTTTCAATATCTGCATACATCACAAATGGTACTTTTTCTTTAAATTTGAAATTTTTAAAGTATACAAATTTATTTTTTAATGTTGGTAGTTTTATACGACACTTATTGAATTTTACACAATCTGAGTGTTGTTTAAGTTTATCTTCACTATAAAAAAAATGCAAGCATCGACTACAAATATATTTTTGTCCGTGCGATTTTGATATCTGACTAGAGACTAAACGAGACAAATCTTTAATCCAAACATAATGATATGTTATTGGCTCTAAATAGTCAGAATTTGTTACTGCATTCTCTTTTTCGTTTATATAATAATTTTGTACAAGAAGAAGATTCACATGTGTAGATTTTTCAGATTGTGTGATGTATATAGGTAAAACTTCAAATTTTTTATCATACTGTTTTAAACTATATATATTCACTGAAATATTATTGTTCTTTTCAAAAATTGGTACTTGAGTTATTGTTACTGGAAACTCTAATCCTGAAAAATTTAAGCTCTTTTCATATTTAACGTATTCTGAAACACGATCCGAATTATGAGCAGGATACAATGCAGACAGAACAGCCCATTTAAAACAGGCATTATCAAAATTTTTTACATTAATACATGCTTTTTTATTTTGTATAAATTCTGGTAATTTTACATAAGAACTCCCCAACATAGGTTTGTATTTATTGACGTGTACGTTTATGTTTAAGATAGAATGCAGTGTCCATCCTGATTCTCTCTCTTGGAATTCTTCCATATCACGCTGAATTAAATCTTCTACATTGTTTCCCCACCATTCTTTTAAATTCGTTGTTTCTATTATGATTTCAGCTTTTGTATTAAAATATTTTATTTCCAATTGCTGCGTATCGGCTTTGTCATTTGAAAATTCTGCAGCTAGAATCGTATATACTTTCAGAGCCTTGTGTTTTTGTAACATACATTTTATTTTACGCGTGAAAAGTACTTCTGCATCTTTTAGAAAAGTTTTAATATTTATATATTTTAAATTTATTATAGCACCAGATTTAATGCGCTCAAGAAACACACTATCTAAATTTTGCCATTTCACTCGATCACTCAGCTTTTCCCGTTGAAGATTAAAACCTTCACTTGTGAATTCACTTTTTGTAAAAAGCACTGCACTAATACGGTGGTAGAACTTCATCAACTTTTTCGAAAGAATAAATGTTCATTACTTTGAGCAAGCGCGTTGTTATTCCCCGCATCACAACGTAGATGTCCAACTCCTCAGTATGGTGGCTAATAGCCATAACCAGGGTGCGTAATTCACAGGATGTTATATTGCTCCACTCATTCGGAATTCGAACTCTCGGTAAAACGAAATGATATTCGGGCGGTTGAGGACTACCGTCGCTGCTGCTATTGCTGTACATGCCGGGGCTACTTGAGCTGCTCCTGTTTCCTGACATTTTCTGGAAAAAGAAAAAATTTTAAGTTGAATCGAATTATTTTTAAAGGTAGTAGTAGTAGTAGTAGTAGTATTAGTAGTACTAGTAATAGAAGTAGTAGTAGTAATAGTAATAGTAGTAGCAATAGTAGTGGCAGCAGTAGTAGTAGTAGTAGTAGTAATAGTAGCGGTAGCAGTAGTAGTAGTAGTAGTTGTATGAATTAAATATAAGACGTATTAAAACTTACGATTCAAATGAGTAGCGCACTAATCTGCACAGAAGAGGACTGACGAATGATGGTCTGCTGCCATAGCCCCCATTCTTTTATATCTGAGGGCTGGATTGGAGGTAGAGGGAGTGTGACGAGATGTGTTTTGATTATAATAATATGATACTCTAAACGCATCGTCACTCAATATTCAGTGCTGATTATAGCTGTCGGTATATATGTATGCACGCGCGATCAAATCGAATATAGACTTACACAGTTTCTGCAGACTCTACGGAGTCAGAAAAATAGCCAAACTCTATTTTGTTTGTTCGACCACCTGCATATATTAAATAAATTTCCTTTTGTTCTTTCAATTCCTGATTGAAATTATCTATAGTTTTTCGATTGTCTTCAAAATATTTAGATATTCTGGATGGTAAAAATACCCCAAATTTATTTTCTAATTCTACTTAAATTTTATTACCGTATCTAGTTTTAAATTCTTTTATTTTACTAATTTTATACTTTAAATCAATTTGTAATTCGGTGATTGTTTTAGTAGGAAGAAATGACTGCTGTCCAATACGGTTTAATTCTTGAAAATCCATTTCGAATGAAAAACGTTTCCAATTCGAATGTTTAAAACGTTCTAGAATTGGTTTACTTCAAGACTAAACGCTTCCACTAAATGACTGGGTTTTTATAGAAAGAGTGTACACCCCCCTCTATAATAAAAACTGCATTACCCGTACACTATTAAAAAAATTTCCAAGAATTATAAACAATTCTGTAAATCCGATTATTCCTATCTATAAAATACCGTCATGTAACAAAATCTTTTAAAAATTAAACTTTGATTTTAAAAATGACGCATCCTGCATATATCTGCATCCTGCATATACTGAAATGTAATATAATTATATATATAATATATATAATATATATTATATGTATATAATGATATGTGATTGCTCTTCGCGAAGATATAAATTAGTAATATTGATCGCGGAATCAATAAGTATGCACTTCCTCAATTGTTTTGTCTCGTCGCGGAGTGCACGCGAGAATCTTCGCGAAATGTTGATAAAAAAGTAACCTGATCGCTACTGCATCATTGCTGTCCTGGAGTACGCGTGCGGGATCGTGAGAGAATCTTCCCGATTCCTCAATTGTTTTGTCTATATCAATTGACAGATGAAAGCGTATGGTGAATCATTATCGTTGCGGAGTGTACGCGAGAATCTTCGCGAAATGTTGATAAAAATGTAACCTGATCGCTACTGCATCATTGCTGTCCCGGAGTACGCGTGCGGGATAGTGAGAGAATCTTCCCGATTCCTCAATTGTTTTGTCTATATCAATTGACAGATGAAAGCGTATGGTGAATCATTATCGTTGCGGAGTACACGCGAGAATCTTCGCGAAACGTTGATAAAACTGTAACCTGATCGCTACTGCATCATTGCCGCTCCGGAGTACGCGTGCGGGATCGTGAGAGAATCTTCGCGAATATTCATACCTGCGAGGAGCGCTTCTTACTCGCACCTGTAAACTCACCCGTGGCAACGCTCCTTACTCGCACCTATAAACTCACCTGTGAGGAGCGCTCCCCACGCACACCCCTACTACTCAGGTGAGTTGCGAAACTCACCTGCAGTACGCAGCGCAACTCACCTACAGTAGGCGATTGGTGGGGTGAGGCAGCGAGTCAAAAAAGTAGTGGAAGGGGGAGGCGGAACTCCCACAGCCTATCTACTTATATATAGTAGTTGGTATTGCGGCGCTATGTAGCTTAAAAATTTCTGATAATAATTGAATTCTTTAAAATCCATGGCGGGACTAAACGTGACCCTATAGCACGCACGCACGCGCATATACACACATTAAATAAGAACTGGAGGAATGAAACATGGGAAAACCCGTGAGAGCGAATGAGAAGCATAGGAAAATGCATATAAGAGCAACAGAGACAGACTTTCCCTCCCTCAATTTTCTCTCGTTCCTCACTCTCTGACCGACTCTTTTTTTTGCACTGACTATCGAAGGGCCCATGGGCCTGACCTTTTTTTCTGTCGTCCGCCGAATCTCGATTGTTAGCATCGGTCAGAGTGGGATACGACATACGAGAAAAGATTGAGGGAGGAGAAGCCTGTCTCTGTCGCACTTATAGCAGCCGCCGCGCAGCCGGGAAGAGACGCTCCATATGTTTTTCGCTTTTTTTTCGTCAGAATTTTCTTTTGTTTCAAATACGGTTTCACTCCACTGCGAGACGTGCCTATAGATGTTTCACATAAAAAATATAGCTTAAAATTAATTGAAATTTCAACTGATTTCTCACGCGATTATCACGCAATACAATCGAAAAAATACAACGGACTGGCACAACCGCTAAAATCCGAATTACAAGATTATAACGTTATAAAATAATTTATTATTCATATTTTTTCTGTTATATCGCGTGATAATCGTGTGAGAAGTCAGTGAATTTTTATGTGATCTAAAAAGAATAGAAATAATTGGCAGCAGTTGTTATGATTAATAATGTTTAATAAATATGGTGTCATTTTATGTTATATGCAGGTTAGCTGTATATCTTCAACAACTAATGAAACTTCACACAAAAGGAAGCTTCAACGACCAGGTATCCAGTCAAAAAGACAAAGAATAAGTTTTTTCTGAAAAGAAAAAAGTACTTGAAAAGACCTTTGGTGCTTCTTACAATTGGAGGAGAATGAAAAAAAAGACGAAAATTGACGTATTTTTTTTCAGCTTTTGGCTCGTAACTTTTTATAGGTATAGGGTGCCGGTGTTCTACACCCATACTAGTCCGGGCGTCAGGGAGTTCAAAAGTGGAATATCATTAAGTTTTTTCTAACTTTATTCTTATGATTGAAATTCGCGAATAACTTTTTTGTAACTCATTTCGCGTAAAAAAAGATAGATATGAAACTTGTTCAGAATTGAATCTCATATAAGATACATTTCATATAAGAACAACTTGCCCCGACCATATATCTTTTTTCGTATGTCCTAACGAGTATAAAAAGCCGAGTCCGGCCAGTGTGCCCTCAAAATTAGTCAGTTTCCACTTTTGAGCAAAAAAGAGTCCGACTCTTCGTAGATATGCTAATAGAATACAAAGTTTTCTATTCTTTTGTTAAGTTCTTTTATTAAGTCAGTAGTAGTAGTTCTACCCGAGGTTCTACCACCTTAAGTAAAAACCAGTATTTATTTAAATAACCGGACTAAATATCTAACGATAAAATTTCTCTTACTTTAATAAATATCTGTTAATCTTATAATTATATTTGTTATTATAATTGTATTATAATTATGACGCATTAAATGTTTACAGAAGACTCGTAGGTAATAGAAACTGTGATTTTTTATAATTTTTTGTAAAAATTGTGATCATTCTACATGAAATGTAGCTGAATACTTACAATCAAAACTTTGCCTATTACTAATGTTCTTTCAATTTCTACACATTTTCAATTGTTATTAGAATTTTAATTCTTTGTAATTCTACTTGAATTTTACTTAAATTCTATAACTTTTCACCTCATTTAGTCTGGATTAAAATATGTTGCGATTATTTTAACTTACATAACGTCGGTTTCGTTCTTCTTTTATTGTGTTGGTATATTTTTCACACAAAATTTAAATAAATAGAAGATAAGTTTATGAAATATACGTAAAGTAATACTCCGCCACCTACCTTCAATTGCATGTCGATAACTGTCGATAAACTAGAGCACCATGTCTGTTATCGACTGGTTCTCAAAAACGAGTATGGTAACTATTATCTGCAGACATCTGTCGATAATATGTGGTTTACGTATTAATAATTAGTAAGCATTCTAATGCTATTTTAATATTAAATAATAAACAAAGTCACACTATTTTTGAACAATCCGATGTTAATATTTAATAAAGTCAGTTTACAAATCTAGTTTATAAATTCATGATAACATAATATTTTTATAATTTAATTTTGTAATAATGAGTATAAAAACATTGTTTGAAGAAGTTAGCTCGTATATTTGGGGACAGACTTGGAATTAGCGATTCAAATTATTAAAAAAAATGATGATTCTTCGAGAACTCCAGAGTCGAGAAGTCCAAGTGCATAGCGTTAAAGGGGCTATCCCGCTATATTCATTAATTTTGTTATTTATAATATTCAGTACTTTTATTCAGCATAAATAATTAAAATGGGTATTATTAATATTATTGCAGCCGTTTCCAGTGGTATTCTATCGCCTGTAGAGCTAAAAAAAATGATTTTGTATGCAGTACGAGCGAAACTTCGCGGAGTATTTATAATTATAATTAACGTAGAAAATAAATTTTTTTTGTAGTAACTTTTCTTTTCTTAATTTTTAAGTAATTATCGTACATTCGCTTTTTATTTTTAAGCACCTTTTTTTATCTAACATTATACGTTCAAACGTTCGCAGGGAGTTTGGGGCTACTTTTGAGACCACTGCTTGCCATCGTGGCGCTACCACGCCCCTTGATGTTGGTTCTCAATGCTCCAATATCTTTGATTTTGGTGATTAGTTGCGTATCTTAAATAAAATGAGTACTCATCTGCATCATCTTCAACAACAGCCCAAACATCCACTTTTGTCCAGAGGTAATTGTTTTTGCGGTGGCTCGTACTAAGTATACGACGAGTCTACATAGCCTGTTCAGTTGAATTTATTCTCTTAATCCAGTATAGTCAAAGCTCCTGGAATAGGCCTACTAGGAAATTCTACAGCGTGATTATCTCTGATTCCCTCTGTACTTAGTCCAGAAAAAAATTTACGCATAAAAGAAATGCCTCCCTGTAACTTGAATACTATGTTCGGCATTTTGGCGAAGATAATATATTTCCTTAAGGAAAATTTTTTCTACCCATAGCAGCAACATCCACGGTTTCACCGTACACGGTGTAAAGAATAGAAGCGTCTAAGACGGGGCCTGCAAAAGATATAACACAGTTTATTTAATTCATGAATTGGTTCACAAATATATTCTCCATCCCATTATTTGATAAATTTTTCGTAAAAAAAATAATAAATTGAAAATCCTAGTGCTATGGAAAGATACAAAAAAAAAAAAAAAATTACTAATAATTGAAATTGGCACAGAAAAAAGGAAAGTGTAAGTAACCCCATAAGAGCTCTATAAAACCCCATAGATCGACATCAACTACCATATTAACCATTAATAACGTATTCCTATAATCAAAAAACCCAAAAAACACATAAAAACCAGGTGCGGAAAAAATAAAAAAAAATGTTACAATGCAAAATCGGCGCAGGGACATAAAAACGGCACAAGATCATAAAAATCATATATCTCATAACTTGCATAGCACATTAAAATTATATCCCAATAACCGAATAATCCAAAAAAACCACCATGAATCCCCATAACACACTATATAATCTTAATAACCCCATAATAAGTCCATAAAAGCCCATAGACAGCCATGAACTACTATATACCCCAATAGCCCATTAAGGGGTTATGACAGGGTTAAAATTATGAAACTATCGATTTTTTTTTATTCACTTTTTTCACAGTTAATAGTCTGTAGAATATGTTGCTGAAAGCCGGTTTTTGCTCAAACAATTTGCCTTGAAAATACAAAATCAAAACTGATAAATATTTTTCTAGCAAATTTTCAAAAAATCGAGAATTTTAAATATTTTAACAAAATTAAACTTGTGGAATGAATTGTTCTACGACGCTTCTTATAGAGTAGTTTCATGAGAAATCTGACTGAAAACACGACATAAAAACCATTTAACCAACAGTTTTTTTCTGAAGAGTTATTAATTTATTTTTGTAAAATATTAACTTTTCTATGTGTGATTTTATATTATTATTAAACTCTATTTGTTAAAGTAATGACATTCAACAAATTTGAATTTGCCACCCGAATATGTTGCGCCTTCTTGCCCAGCGTCCGGTTGGGAATGAAGGTTGCTACGTGATCGGTATAGTAGAATCTTCTGAGAAGCAGCCAAACAGCTGTTTTTCATCCAACCTTCAAGTCACCAGATCAGTGCAGTTTGTCTGTTAGCAGCTGTAACAATTAAGTGCTTATAACCTCAATGGTGTTTTTAAGTATAAGAGCTACTGCAGAGTACAGCAATTATTCAGATAAGTATTGAAAACTAATAAGTTATAATTTATCCGTAAAGAACTTTTTCTTTGTTTCTTTATTTTTTGCTGTTAGGTGTACGGGTCCAAGACAGCAAGATGGGCCTATTATTCTGACTAACTGGTATATTATTTTGTATGCTTTTGATAATGGTTAGTACTGCACATAATTGCAATCAGTAGTATAACTTGATTATGAATAGGTAACGATAACTTTTATTTTAGTTTCAGCTTCTATATACTATTATCACACAGCATGATGTACGCGTACCACCAAGTATGCTTTATTGCATGTATATTTGAGTACCAAAAACAAATGAAGATATCCTGGATAGTTTCATGATTTTTTTTTATTTGCCGCAGGTTTTCACAGCAATGGGTGGGCCAAATGGGTTCAAATTTTGGAGAAACCTTTGGAGTAGGTTTCCTCACAAACTAAGCGGAGCAGAATTGGAAAAAGATAAGTTCAAAGTGAATGTTACATATGTTTACATAATTACTAATATTGTTAATATATGTGTGATTAATTATATTAATTTTGTGTTTTTCAGGAATCTGCTCCGCTTAGACTGAGACCAGACTTATGCGGGAGATATACCACTTGGATTCATGAAGATTGATGATACGGATCCTGAAAATTCTTGCGGCAAGTAAATAAAAATGATGAAAATCATAATTTTTGGTAAGTAAATACCTTTAATTGTTTTTAAATATTACACTCACTTAATGCATATTTTTGATGCATAAAAGTGATGTTTAATACTTATATTTCAAAGGAAAAATTGCGAGATTCTGTATTTTCTGCTCGTCGTGGTGCGAGCGGAAACGCCACACGATGTCTCTGTTGATCTCTCTGCTTGGGCTGGTGGACGGCCTCGCAATTGCCGAAACCAACGTTGTGATTTTATATCGAACTTATATGGAGAGGCTAGTGCTCTCAGGGCCTTATGGGCAAAATGCAGTTTAATTATTTATGAACCGAGCAAGTTATAACAGCAAGAATCAAGAGACAGGTAAGCTTAATAATAGTTAATTAAGGTGTGGCACTAAAGAGTGCATTGGGAGGCGGCAGACACTGGTATACGCAAATAAAGAACACTTGTTTAATTATTACGCCTCTAGGCTTGAGTGGGTGTTTATTTCACATATACGATACATTGCGTTGTCTATAGAGAAATAGCTGTCCAATTCTGGCGGCACGTGAATTTACACCTAGACAAGAAAAGGCGCGAAAATGAACGAATGTAATTATACTTTCAAAATAGTGAGTTTAAAGAATAATACATAATTGATGTATAAATGAAGCAGGTTTCCCTGTGAGCAAGATTTTATTTAAGGCAAGATTTATTTTGTAAGAGTTAACAAAATGATTTTACTAGGTATTACAATATATACGAGCACTGTGCTACGTACTACCGACGCGGTTGTTGTCCGTCCTGAAAAGATAAATATGTGGGGAACATTTACGGGAAATAGCCGAATTATTCTACTGGCTATGCGATTATATGAGTAGGTTCCCTATTCACGTATCCTGGTAAATTTAGGTACATTTCATCACAAACGTAAATGCACACAATTGTCGGGCGTCTCTATTCAGACAATGCACAGGACCAAGAATAATTCGGAGTAAAAAAAAACATTCAATGTGTTGAAATATATGATAATACGTATGGAAACTAGATCAAATTAATTCAGAAATGTCAAATAATTTATCGTGTTCGCGACAATCAAATGCCCGGTCAATTCCGCGTACGAGCGTGCTTGCTACACGTCACGTAATCCGTTGTACCTGAAAATTCAACGCGGAAAATTCCGAGACATAACAAGTGTTTTGAAGTCACTTCGCAAAGCCCGATTATTTATCCCGAATTTATTTCGGGCGTATTCAACATTGGAATTTATAAATTTTAGAGGTTAATCATTTGAAGCTACTATGAAATTAATTAAATCGACGCGACCTACCGGCCTCAAACTCCCGTGCTTGCAGACCATAGGATGCCGAGAGGATTTTGGCGTTGCCAGCCCTCTCGGTGCTCATGCGAGCTACGAGGTACTCCCTCGCTATCCGTGCTGCAGCTACTCTGCTATTCAGGGTAGCTTTAAGTTAGTAGATCGCGAGCATTGTTGTTTTTTTTTATATTTGTTAAAATTACGAATTAAGTCGGAAGCTACGGGAGTGGTAACTCCTCGCTAGTTTCAAAATTTAATCCTAGCGGCTCCCTTCCCTGCGGCATGAGTAAAAGATTTAAAGCAGGTTTTAAAATCGTTCGCGCACAGCACATCACGGGCTCAATTTGGAGAGAATTCCTCGCTCGTTGTCCATGCTGGGTGGCGCTTAATGGGTGATCTGGTGCGATCACATATTTACCTTCCAAGTAGATGACACGTTTGGTCTTGTAGATTGGTGAGTCAGTACTGCTTGTCTCCGTGCGCAACGACTGAGGAGATGCCTCGCGAGCCGCCGAAAATCCGCAGGATCGAGCGACGCGATAATCAATTTTCCATCACTCCCGGCTGCGCGATTGATATATGTATTGACAATCCCGTGTATCCGCGCGCGTATGTATGTGTTCGCGAAGCTCGCTCGCCTATCCTTACGCACGTGCAGCTGCTTTGTCGCGCCGTTCTACGCTTGAACGACCGACTGCCGTTGCGCACGGATATGTTATCACCGGCGCGGCACGAGTGTATAAGGTACTCGGCATTGATGTGTTGCTACTCGGGCTCTCTCGCGCCCGGTTCCCACGCTTACGCGTCTGCCGGTGACCGAGACCTTTACATAGCATGTATACACTTTTGTGTACTCGTTTGCGACCACGTTGTGGAGCTCTCGACGGCCTCCCCGAGAGAGCATAAAAACCACAACGTCACACTATATATGTTAATTTTTTACAGCACTAATGTATTTTCTTTTTTTTTCAGGTTTTAACCCTGTCATAACCCCTTAACCGTGTATCCCAATAACAAAATAACTCAACCCAGAAAATTCCATAAAACCTCATTAGACCATCATAAACCTTAAAAACCTTCATTACATCCTACCTACATTGTCACCACATAGGTAGGACTGTATTTGTGTGGAGATTTGTTTAAAAGAGCAAGAATCAAGTGGCTGGATTGATATAGACACGTTATCCCTAGTAATGTATTTCGATTAAGTATTTTATATGACTTACCTTTGCTTTTCTTCTTCTGCTGTCTTTACTTTGCTGTCCTCGTCTTTTTCTTTCCGCTTAATTGTGGTTTGGATAAGGAACGATAGGCTTTTGAAATGATGCACTCGTTGTACGTTTAATGTATACTATATTTGTTCTTTAAATTCACAAGGTAGTACTTTGTAGTACAGTGTAAAAATCTCCACCAGTTAATGGACCGCGTGGTATGAAGTTCGGACTTAAACTCGAGACTAATTAAAATGAGGCCAATTCGACTATTTTAAAGCCTGAATATGATGACCAATTCACAAACTGTAACGCTTAATAATCAGTTGTTAAAGTATAACGATTGCCGAATAAGTAACACTGCTGAGTGGTGTTACAAAATCACAGCTCGCATTGAACATTTAATCTTTCGAAATCTATATCTCAATTCTCTTCATGTTTTAAATGCTGAAAAGCTAGTATTTTAATTTAGAATTAAAATAAATTTAAAAATCAATAACGTCATAGGACGTAACGCCTTATACCATTATATAAACCTTATAGCACCCGGCACGTACATTATAATACTATAATTTCACCGAAAAATTTTCCAAAAAACCTGATGTTATGGAAAAGAAAACAAAAAAAAGATTTAAAACCAAAATCGGCACACTGAAATCGGCACACAACCGAAAGCGGACGAAAAAATCCCATGACCGTAAAGTACTCGAACTTATCTTTCATTCTATTATAGAAAAAAGGTACTTGGAGTACTACAAAAAGTATTTTGACCTTAAGAAAGTAACAATTTGAAAACGGGCTTTTGCTTAATATAATAAGGGATATATATTATTATAAATAAAGATAACTTATTATGTACTTAAAGATCTGAAAATATCTTCTCGTTCTTGCGGCATAAACGTTGCATGCTTTTCTCTACCAGCAGTCTATGGCAGCATAACTTATAGGAAATGTTCATTAATTTGGAAATTTCACCGCAGTAGTCGTCATTCTCACAGTAACATTACACTTTTAACACGGGAAAATACACTTCATGAGGAAGGATCTATGCTTCTCGGAATAAACTCTCATCCACATATAATTTTACACCTCTAAAGCATGTAATTTTGTCCGGAACTTTGACAGTGATTTTGACTAGATATAGATCATAAATCACAAATATATACTATTGCGAATTGTGAATTAGCAAGAACGATGATTCTGTTATATGGCACATTTTTTTATTTAAAAATTTTCTTATATCGTGCAAACTGACTGTTAGGAATATATTTTTAGGTACAAACAAGGATGGAAACTCAACAGGCACCATTATATCCAACTTTCTTTAGCAGAAAACAACTGTAAGTAGGTAAAAATATTAAATGTTTTTCATTAAATATTAATGAATTTAGCCTAAACAAATGTTTATGATGAATTGAATCCATACGACTTTTATAATAATAGACGCGACAAGGGATTTTCATTAATTTTCAGCTATTTTGGCATATATAATTATATGTAGAAATAGGAATGGATTAGCAAAAAAAATTCAGAAATTCTGGGCTTTGGCACATATTTTTGTATTGTTTTAAGGTACTTTTTCACATATTTTGGGTTTCGATCCCAGCGAGCGAACCTTTTGAAAATTTGATTTTAAACATTAAATCATTCGTACGATGGTTATAACCTATAGATGTGACTTTAAAAGTATTTTTTTTTTAAATTGAGAAAATTTCAGGACATAAATAATCTATGTCCCAATAGTGAAAAATACTTCCGTGAGGAGCTACGAATTTTTGAAAATTAGCAAAACATGAAAAAAAAACTGTTTTTACCAACTTTGACCCCCTGTAACTCGAAGATAGTCAATGCAAAAAATCTGAAAAAATTCAGAGTAATTAGAGGCAACCTCCAGATCAAATTCTCAGAGTTATAGCTATATCTATATTTCGGCCGGTCGATCTCACAGAGAATCACCTATATATATATATATGTGTGTGTGTATGTGTGTGTGCGTGTGCGTGTGCGTGCGTGTGTGTGTGCGTGTGTGTGTGTGTGTGTGTGTATAAATACAATAAATAACTAGTGAAGTGATTTTATTTTCAAAAATGTATCTTAAGACATCTCACAAAAATGACTAATAAGCTAGAACTAGATAAGTATTTAGTTTTTCTTTTTTATAAATCGTACATAATATAATAAAAGATTTTGTGAACTGATTCTCTGTTAAAATGTTTTCTTTTATTTTTCAGGTTATACAAGAAAAGAATTTTCTTGTGATGCGACAAGCTAGTGAAAGTGTTGTAATTGCATTGTTTAAGTATCAAAGAAAGTTTTTACAGAATTTGCAGTCGATGTTTTTCTGTTTCGATTGGGAGGTGACGCAACTGTCACGTTATAAAGGGAAAGAATTCCTGTTTTGTTTTATATAAGGTAATGAGAACTAGTAAGTTGTCAATAGTCAGTTACTCAGAGGGATAGTATATGAATTTTCAAAAATTGAATTTTTTAATTTTGAAATTTCTAATCTCTGATTATCTCAATACTACTCAACTGTACCATCTTAAAATTTCTTATACTATCCCTCGAAGCTGTGGGCTTAACAACTAGTTGTATGGTCTTTTTGCTTTTTAGAAAGCAGAACTATCATTTCCCTTGGAAAAACAGACGCTTAACCCATATTCTGGAAACAGACTGTATTTTGGGCACTCTAAAAACTAAAAATAACTAAGTTTTCATTAAACATACCAATCAGAGGGATATCATGACAAACTTCAAGTTTATCGTATCGACCAATTTCAAAATAATTATCATATAAGGCATTCAAAATTGAACAGCTCAAAATTGGCCTAGACGATTAACTTGAAATTTCTCATGATATCCCTCTGATTGATTTGCTTAATGATAAAATAGTTAATTTCAATTTTCAGAGTGCTCGGACTACAGGCAGTTTCCAGAATGTGGGTTGAGCGACTCTTTTCCCAATGGAAATGTATGTTCTGCTTTCTAAAAGGTAAAAAGATAATACAAGTTTTGAAGTCCGCTGCTTAGAGGGATAGTATAAGAATGTTGAAGATGGTATAGTTAAGCAGTATTGAGATAATCAGAAATTAGAAATTTCAAAATTCAATAATTCAAAACTGCTTAAGCCGCGATAGCGGACTTCATCACGGCCTCTGTTCTCGCGTTCTATCGTAGACGTGTGCGACCCTTCCGCTATCGCTTCGCAGCTTGGTGCTTTCTGTGATTGCGTTTCATGTTGGTATGTCGCGTGTGCCTCTGCGGTTTCAATGCGCTTTTTCTTTCACTTTCCTATCCACATCCAAAGATTCGTATGTTACATCCGTAACATTCTGGCATTCCTTGTGCGGGAGATCGCTGGTTTAGAACCCAGCTAAAGACCTCCCGAGCGTCGAACCTACAACATAACAGTTCCCTACATTACCCACACCGCGACTCCGATCGAGGCTCCGTCTCCTCCGATGCCCACAGATACACGGGACAAAACACCTGACTCTAAAAACAGTCGGGACCTACCTGTGCGGTAAAAACGGACTTGCCAGCCCAGTGCCAATACAGAAAAAACACGTAAGAGGCGCCTAAAAACAAGCTCCGAAATCGGTAAGGAAAGATGGAAGCCGAGGACAGCTTCGCCTAAAAACAGGATGGTGTCACGGACTTAAGGCGCCTGTATAGGTGCAACGTGATGGGCTAAGTGATAAGAGGAGTGGCTCTACAATGCACAAAACTGTATCGTAGACGTTAGCTCCGTGGTTAGAGTACAGGCCTCTGGCTCTCGGGTCCGCGAGATCAAGTCCCGTCGTCTACCTTTTTCTTACGCTTTCCTATCCCCGTCCAACATTCATACGTTACATCCGTAACATTAGGCTCAAAATTCAACAAAATTTTCGGCATGCTTGCGCCGCATACATGATGCGAACGAATATGCCGAAAAACATCGAGAAGTAATAGCTCTCAATGAACGCTTACAAGTGAATAGCGCAGAGAGACGCGAGCGCGTAGAAACAATTCTGAGTCTCGCGGATTTAAGCGTTTGCAACGCGGAGGAGGTAAATCTCATTCGCGAAATAATAGACGAGTACGCGGGCGTGTTCAGTTTAGAAGGCGAACCATTACCGGCAACTTACTTACTTCAGCACAAAATAATATTAAAATCTAACAAGGTGATTAGAAACCACCAGTTCAGATTTCCACCTGCTTTAAAAGAGCATATGATCCGCGAGCTCAAAAAGCTACGCGATCAGGGCATTGTCGTGCCGTCGAACTCTAACTATTCATCATCGCTATGGATAGTCCCGAAAAAGCCCGACGCCCAGGGCAATCGTAAATTCCGGTTGGTAACCGATTTTAGGGCATTGAATGAGGAGACGGAGGGCAGCTGCTATCCGCTTCCGTTTACGAGCGATATACTTGAGCACCTCGCATCTGCTAATTATATAACGGTGATGGACCTTAAACAAGGATACCATCAAATAGAAATGGACCCCAAATCGGCTCATCTAACAGCATTTTACGTGCCGGAGGGCAAGCATGGAAATCAATTACTGCAATTCAATCGCATGGCTATGGGCTTAAAAGAGACCACAATAACATTTACCAGGGCCATGTCGCTAGCAATGGCCGGATTGCGGGGTGAGGAAGTCGACATTTATCTCGACGACCTCATGGTATTCAGTCAAACACTGGACAAACACATGCTTCGCCTCCGACGCGTATTAAAGAGACTACTCGAGGCAAATCTAACTGCAGAGCCGAAAAAATGCCAATTTTTAAAGAAAGAAGCGCAGGTGCTAGGGCATATCGTCGGGGGAGGATTCATAAAAACCGATCCGGCCAAAAAAAGGCAATGGTTGAATACCCGACACCAACTAATAGCTCAAAGTTCAAGCAGGCCCTCAAGAAGTAATCATATCCGTCGTTCAAGCTCGCGAGCTCTAAAGTCAAATTCGCATGGGGGGAGGTTGAGCAAAGCGCGTTCGACGCCTTAAAACAGCAATTATACAAAGAGCTGATCTTGCAGGCTCCAAAACTCGATGAGCCCTTCATAATTGCTACGGATGCCAGAGATTACTCCCTCGGCGCAATGTTTAGTCAAGGCACGCTAGGGCAATACCTGCCCTGCGTGTTTGCATCTAGAATCCTAAAGGGTAGCGAACTCAAGTACCCAACGTACGACAAGGAGTTGCTAGCGATCGTGTTTGAGAAAGAACAATTCTGGTATTATATATACGGGCGAAAATTCACAATCGTAAACGATCACAAAGCCCTTAAGCATTTCCACACAATAAAAAAACCGGACCTAAAGTTGAATCGCTTGAATGCTGCACTGATCGGATACGATTTTGATACCGTGTACAGACCCGCGGAGAAAAACGCGCACGCGGACGCGATATCACGTAACCCAATAATCGAACCGGGAGAGGCAAACCCTGAACTCCCTGAACCCACCGAGTATCGACCGTACTTACACATCGCGCCGCTAAGCACAAAATCTGTCGCATCAAAGTCTAACAAGAGTATCATATCTCGGCAGCTGTTCGAACCGTCGGAGTCCGAAAGCGGAAAAGAAAATTTCGCGAAGTGCCAGGCTTCAAGAAAGACGAGGTCTCAGCAGACGCAGACCCTCGCCCTTCCCGGCCACTCGACCGTACAGGTATCGAGCGAAGCAACACCGAAACCCTAAAGGACCCTGATACGTCCAGGGCAAGCATGGTGAATGCTCTACTCGAATCCGCACAACCGTTCAATAAAAAATTAATTGTGAGCATTCGGGAAAAGCAATTTGACGGAAGAGAAGGCATGCGGGTCAACGTCTGGGAGACGAAGTCCGCAGCGTCAGCAAAGACACGCAAGTCTAGCGCAGAACGCGGTAAACCAACACAGCCCCGCGACACGCGCGAGCCCACGCCGACGCGAAATTTACACAGCTCAAAGCAACCGGAGGCGACGGTAGAGAGTCCGCGTAATTCGACACCGGCCTCATCAAGCCAGGTGAGTGTAAGAAACCATGAAGTAGTGCAATCATCGCTAATACACGTACCGGAACCGGACGAAATTCGAGCATGGGACGATCTCTCGCGCGTGCCGAAAAACTACGAATGCCGCATGATCGCCTCGGACAAAAATTCGTCAGCAAGCTCGGGTAACGTGCTGATGCATACATATATACGGAAAAAGCGCTGCGCGGAACCAAGAGTTACGCTAACCCTTTACTCGTTAATAAAAGCGCTAAACGTAATAATCTCTGCGCTGAGCTTGCGAAAAAAGCTACTTGCATCGGCCGCATTAGCAAGGTGCGGCGAATCGGCCGAAACAACTGAGATGTTGAAATCAGAAACAGAGTATGGCACGGTCGATTGCGCTTTCATATTCGCGCAAGAATACAAGATAAACTTATGCATTCATTACGAGCTACCCAACGGGAAGCAAGTTTACTGCCATCTCCTATCGGAGGAGGCAAGCGAATTTATCCACCTACACTTAGTGGACCTGCACTTCATCTCACATCTGCGGGGGTTAGCATCGGTCCCAACTTCGCGAAAAGATCCTCTTCCGCGCGACCGATCCCCGTTAAGTGATGAAAGCGAGTCGTGAATCAATTCACCGGTATTCGGAAAGCAAAAGACAAAAGCGCATTGAAACCGCAGAGGACGCGGTTTCAATGCGCTTCACGCGACGGACCAACGCGCAACGCAATCGCAGAAAGCACCAAGCTGCGAAGCGATAGCGGAAGAGTCGCACACGTCTACGATAGAACGCGAGAACAGGGGCCGTGATGAAGTAGCGTACACCTCCACCCTTGGCGAGCAGCCAGAGGAGGAACTAATGCACACTGACACGACTTCAGCATCAAAAAACACTTGGTCGAATCAGGAAGTCAGGTCAATAATAACCACAGACGGTGAGCAAAATAGCGCGAAAATAATCGAGGCCATCGCACGCGGCAGCGATGTCGTCAAGCGCTGTATTGTCGCGAGAGCGAGACCGCCACGAGAAAAACCTCCATGGACTACATTTGAAGGGCAGGTCGTTACGCCGTTCGCGCACTTACGAGCAATAAATGAGCACCCGTTCCGGTACGTCGAAAACTTAGTGTATTTAGTCTCGACCGACGAATACCTAGGTACAGAGACCCAGGAAGCTCTAGTCGAAAAAGCGTATATACGCCCGAGCGAACTTGAGGGGAAGAACTTTAATATAGGCGCAATCAGCATGACACAGCGCGGTGACGTCAAATTGCTAGGCGTATATATTAAAGGTCACGTAAACGACAGAGTACTGCGCGCTGACATAAGTTTATGCCTGCTCCCGCGCTTGTGCACACAAGCGAATGCAGCAATCACAATAAATTGCTGACACTAACAAATAATATACTATTAACATATAGTACATTACATATCTCATTATAATTATTATCATTATTATTATTACTATTAGCACTATAGTTATTTTATAACTGTATTGTAATATTATTACTATTAACATATACTATTATTATTAACTATAACTATCAAAAATTAAATTTAGTCCGAGCCGGCACATGCAAAGGTTGCAGCGGCCACCTCCACAACACCCGCCATTACACGTACACAAACATACATACACTAGCACGCAAACCATGTACACGGCACCATTGCACGATCAGCTGGAGCAAGCTCGGACTGTTTTTTTAAGGCGATGAGGACACCAGTCTACACGGTCCGGACGTGTCACGGACTTAAGCCGTGGCAGCTCAGGTGTCTCGGCCGATGATGCGCGAAAGCATCGTCAGCAGGAGACACCACCGCTGGCTGTTACCAGGCGCGAAAGATGCAGAGCATGCACTTTCGGGCCTGGTACCGTTCGCCTACGACTAGCCGTGTTGCAGAGCGAGCGAGCAGAAGACCGTCGGCTCTCGAGTGGCTCGGAGCTACCTGGACACTGAATAAAGATATCATCTACCGAACTACGCCTGGTCTCATTACCCCGCCCGAAGAACGAACTCGATACTAATCCGTAACAGTATCAACTTAAAAATTCTTATATTATGCCTCTAAGTGACTGGCTTGACAACTTATATTATCTATATACATTGAACAGATCATAACAGAATGGAATTTTTTTACCATGCCTGGATAGGTCACTCTAGTGCATCTATTGCTGTTCATAAATAAATTCTACGTTAGCAGCTGAATCGTTTTAAATACATCTTACCTTAAAAGCTATAAATTTAGAATATATTTAATAAACTATAACTTTTTGTTAAATGTATTGCATTCCTTTAAAAATTGGTGAAATCTCTCCCCCCACCCCAAAAAAAACCTTTTCAAGGTAAAAGGTTGGCAAGTATAAGGTTGTTTCTTCATTTAAATTATAGAATAATTTTCAAATCATCCACAACCCTTATATAGCCAAAATTCAAAGTATTAAGTGTTCTATCATCCAAATTAAAGGTTTTCAAACTCTCCGTAGCCCTTCTAACCCCTTGACAAGACTTTATATGTTTATACATATCAACTTGGAAAATCTATATCTCTCATCAATAAAACATATGTATGTACGTAAACCGCTTCGAATTAAGGGTCCATTGAACAGACAACCATTTTTTTAGTGGCACTACCTTTGATTTTACAAAAATTCTAATTTTAATTTTCAGAAAAGAAAGTTGTGATTTCAATAAATTGGCAAGTTTCTTTTATAAAAAACCAATCGTATTGAAATAAATAAATAAATGAGCGTATAGATACGAAAAATAATATGTAGAACAAAAATTAATTATTGTACTATACCTATAGGTTTTTGCAGGAAGAAGTTCTAAGGGTTTCGATGTGTAGTCTTTCGAATAAACTGCTATTTCCATCCCTAGAAGGCGATTACATTGAAGAATCAACTGTTCGCGCACTGATTTTAATCACAACGTCTACTAAAACGCGAGAATGCGTGATTCGAATACACTGCACGCTTGTGTGTTACCGCACTTACAATGAGCGCAATTGAGAATACAAAGGTAAAAAGGCTTGCAATTAGTTTAACTACATGAAGCATCTAGTAGAAAATGGCTGACATGTAATATATTTTAATTTATTCAAATTATTAATTACTTTAATCCTGTAATTAATTAATTAATTGAGATATTGCTTGGACTATTGCAACCAATTGAACGTTCGAACTTGCGATTTCTCTATGCTCGAACTGTGCAAAAATGATCAGCCCTTTTGCATACTTTTTAACAATTTGAAGTGTATATAATAATGGTAAGTATTGCATGTAACTGTAATTCATAAACATAACTTGATTATGAATAGCTAACGATAATTTTTATTTTATTTTCAGCTTCTAAAGGCTATTATCACACAGCATGATGTGCGCATACCAGTAAATATACATTATTGTATGTATATTTGAGTACCAAAAACAAATCAACGTATGCCAGATATTTTCTCTAAGTATAGCTGAGTTTATTTGTATGATTTACATTATAAACTATAAATGCCTTTTACTCAGATTTAGTTTTTTTATGATTTTTGTCTACTTGCGGCAGCTTTCTGAAGGAACCGTACCATCAATCCTGATGCTCCAAAGTGGAAAATCTTCCTTATGAGTCTAGTAACTAATTGAGTGTAGCAGAATTGTCAAAAGTAAGTTAAAAGTGAATGTTATGTATGTTTACATATGTAACATTCACTGTAATTATTAATATTGTCAATATAAGTATAATTAATTGTATTAATTTTGTGTTTTATAGAAATCCCTTCCACTCGGTTTGTGAGGACAATCATAAGGAACATTTTTCACTTTGTTTCGTCAGGATTGATGGTACAAATTATGCTTTTTGGTAAGTAAATACCTTTAATTGTTATCATGTATTACACCCACTTAATGTACATTTCTAATGCATAAAAGTAGTGTATAATACTTATATTTTGAAGGAAAAATATAGTTTTTAGAGCACTTACAAATATATAAATTTTTTATTAGACTAATAATTCCTTTATCAAGATTTAACATCCCTTAAATAAAAAATTATAGGTAATTATGTTACATGTATTATCAACTTCTACAGTATCAGTCACAGTTTGAATTTTATCGTTTAACGAAAATTCTAAATTCATATTTTCTACTACATCATCAAAAATCAATATTAAATTATGAATCCCCATATTTTTCATTAAATCTACAATATTAATATTATTTTTATAATTTTTTATGGATGATTTTAATGGAATTTTCTTTGCATTTATTTCCAAATAACCCTTATCTAATCTTAATTTTTGCTCTAATAATGCATTTACCCCCAAAATACCATCATAATGAATTGAAAAACCATCAGGAGCTACATGAAAATCGAAATCTGTTTCATTTATGAATAATTTTACAGTTCCTAACGTTCTAATGAAATTTTTCGGAATTCCAAAAATCAAAATTCTATTACTAGTATGAATTACATCAGCAACTAATTTATCTTCCTTTATAATATTTAATTGAGCACCACTATCTACTAATAATTTATATGTAATGTTTGAATATGCATCTGTAATTTCAATATATTGTAAAAGATTTTCTAATTATAATACATAGGCTTCAAACGATAAATCTATTATATCATTATTATATTTACACAAATCATTACTAATACTATTGCTTTCATCATTTTCATTACTCTTAATTTGTAATGGGAACGCTTTATTATTATAATCCCTTCCTACGCGTTCTTTCCAGGAAGAGAATGGAAGTTTCCCTGATTTCTTCTCAAGCAATTATTTAGAGTATGACCAACACCCTTACAACCTGAACAAAATTGTTTTTGCTGATTTTCTAATTTTTTTATTTCATCGCATTTGTCAGCTTTGTTACCCATTTTACTACAAAATCCACACTTTTCCTGCGAAGCTTTTAAAGCTAATAATTTTCTACATTCATCAATTGAATGTCCTCCCCAATTACAATATTCACACACTTTTCTTACTCCTCCATTATTATAATTATTTTGATTTTGCTGTTTCAATCTATTCCCATAATATCCTTGTTGCTGTTAATTATTATTGTAATTACCATAATTAGAATTAGTCCTATTGTTTGCATAGTTATTCCTATAGCCATTTCTGTTAAATTGTTGATTACTTTGTACTGCTTTAAATTTTTCAGTCTTTTAATTCATCCCCTAAACCTTCACATAATTGACATTTCACTTGCTGCTTAGTCTTATAATCTTATACTAGAATTTTAAGTTTTTCACAATCATTATTATCATGCTCCGTAGTTTCACAAATTATACAAAATCTAAATTTATTTTCACCCAACGTACAGAATTTTGTAGTATGACCTCTTTTATTACATCGCGTATATTATACTTCTGGACAATTTTGAACAGTATGCTCAAAGCTATTACAAAAACTACATTTTCTTGAATTTTAAATAGACGAATTTATGAATTTATTCGGATTATGCCCTGGTTCTTCCGGAGAATTCCTATTCTCCTAGGGTGTAATGCGAATGCACACCATACAGTCTGGGGCAGCTCAGACATTAACAACAGAGGGGACGCCCTTCTGCAATACCTGGTCACGACGAACCTGCGCATTCTGAACAGGGGGAGAGAGCCGACCTTCTGTAACTCAATCAGAAGGGAGGTAATCGATCTGACGCTGTGCACGGAGACGCTGGCTGATTGGGTGGGAGAGTGGAGGGTCTCAGACGAACCTTCACTGTCCGATCACCGACACATCGTCTTCAAATGGAGGCTGAGAAGGTCAGAGAGGAAAGCCTTTAGGAACCCGAGGAAAACAAACTGGGGTAACTATCGACGAGCTGCTCAGCTTCAAACCGAACTTCAGCTCGGATGAAGGGTTGGACTCTGAAATCGAATTTAACCTATTATTTCTCAATGCTCTTCCTACTTCACCCTTTAGTCAAATTTTAGTAAACTCATTAAATTTTTCTCATCAATATCATGAATTAAATTTTTCACATCTTTCAATATTTCTATGTAATCTGTATGTGACATATTTTTCACATCAAAATCCGGTACATAACCAGCAATCTCTTTCAAACTTTATAACTTTATTTTATTGGCTTTCGTTCTAATTGTTCACCCGAGTGACCAGCACCATTTGGAGCCATATTCAATAAAAATAGTATTCTGAAATTCACTAACTTCTGAAATTTTCTCTTGTTCTGAATTATCTAAATCAATCAAATTAGCATTGGATTTTCCAAGCTGTTGTTCTATAACCGATCTATTAATTGTATTAGATATAGAATCTGAAAATTCTGTATTATTTTGAACTTCTATTGTTGTAATATCTTTTACTATTGTCTTTAAAAATTTGTCAAATTCTAAATTTTCTGTTTTTTCAAAGTTTTACTTATATCATCAATATTCTTAAAAAATGTATTACTCAATGAACTATACCCTTGATCAAATGTAGGTAAAATATCTTTTGACGTGCCTGTTATTAAACTTTGTTCAGGTTGAATACCTCCAATATCTGAATATCTATTACTATTTTCTACTTGAAATGTTTCATTCAAAATACTATTTGTAGTATCAAAAAATTCCCCTGAAGTAGCTGTATTTACTTTTGGCATTGAATTTTGATTTCGCTTAACTACTGGACTTACAATTTTCTTTACCGCACCGTTATTAGAATTGATCCGATCTAATGGATTTTTATTTGTTTCTGAACTAGACGCTTTCACAAGTGATCTTTGTACTTTACTACTTTTCCTAAAAGCTTTATCTTTTAAAAATTTTTCAAGATATTCTTTGAATGATGGATTTTTCTGAATTTGTTGCCTAGTTAATTTTTTAAATGGCAAAGAATCTTCAACGATTTTACTATCTTTATCACTCATTTGATCACTTACCATACATAATTTGTTATTCACTTCAAAAATACTAGTCCGCGCTAAAGAAGTATGCCCCCGTTATCAATTTGTATCCGCGGTTCGAATGTCCGCGCTAAAACAATGTACCCATGCACTTGTCACTCACGAGCGCGCGACCCACTTTTCGCGTTTTGCAACTTTGCAAATTTATACCATACACTTACCATGCTCTACTTATCGATGCACTTACGAACTGACCAATTTAAACTTCTATACATAAATTCACCACACGTATTGAATTATATTTATTCACCTTTACCCAATTTGTTTAATAATATTTCCTTTCTGCAAATTTCAATAAATTATCAAATTTATCAAAAGATCAAACTTATTTATCAAATCATCAAACTCCTAGTTCTAACTGAAATTCTGATTTATCTAAGTGCTCAGCTTCCACTTTAGTATCTTTCGGTATTTCAATTTTCGGTATTTCAAAAAATAAATCTATCTCGCTATTTATTTTCACTAATTGCTCTATTAATTGCTGTCTATTGCTTAATTATTTTTGCAAAAATAATTTTTTTCCACTTCTTTTCTTTTTAATCACTTTACTTTCAGAATTTTCAAAACTCATTTGATTAATTCGATGAAATTATACAAAATAAATGGAATCAGTGACCGCTACTAAGCAGGTCTAAGGAAATGTCGCTACTAAGCAGACTTAGAAAGGAAAGAAAAGTGGACTTAATTAATCAAATTACTATCTTTTTAGTTTAACTATTTTTATCGTTGCTATTCTTTGATCTATTTAATGAATTTTACTATAAGCAAATTATTATTTTTCAAATATTTTTTCTGAATAAATAACTTGTTCGATTTGTATCGGAACCAAATTGTTATGTCCTATCTACACTCTCACCACATAGGTAGGACTGTATTTGTGTGGAGATTTATTTTAAGAGTGAGGATCAAGCGGCTCGATTCATAGACTCGTTACCCGTATTTATATATATGTATTTTGTACGACCTTTGCTGCCTCTATCATCCTTGCTTTGCGGCTTCTGCTAACCTCGTCTTTTTCTTTGTGCTGAATAGTAGTTTGGAGGAATCAACGGGCTTTTGAGCTGATGCACTCGTTTTGCGTTTAATGGATAATATATTTGTTCCTTAAATTCACAAGATAGTTGTTGAGTTGAAGCGAGCAGCTTCAAGCTGAGCATCGGGCTTGCTCTCCCCCCACTCCTCTTAAGGATGTCGCCAGCGCTAGCGACGGACAATTTTGCCAGCGCCGACCGTTGTCCTACGGACTGGTAGAGAGAGACAGCTCCATACCATTTACATTTAATATATTGTAATATTTTTGTATAATAAGCTTGAGTGGAGAGGCAGCTTGATTCCTTATATATTAAATAAGTATATACAGTAAAATAAATTCTTTGTCTTATTATTTACTTCCGCTCCACACAAGTAAAACCTCAACAGGTTATGGGCCCAGCGCGCTTCCACTGGGCCTGGAATCTGCTCGCCTTGTGTTTGCGCGGAAGGTCAAATTCGCGTGTGACTGTGATTTTAGTATTGTTTTGCTTTTAGCTTGAGTAAGTGGAAAAATACAGCTCGACTTGAATCATCGTATTACGAAGGTCGACGCTACAGCACGACGCGACGCAGCCCGAGATCCTGAAATTTATAAAGCTTGATTCGACATTTTCTCTGCTCGACATGATTGATTTTTGCTTCCTCATCACCAGCTTGATTTTCCTCTGTTCATCGTCGCCAACAACTCGAGAAAATGGCAGACGGGAAAAGGACTGATTTTCTGCGTGATCTCAAAACTAGAGGTGAGAGAGTGCAGTCAGTAATGGAAAAATTTATTAAGTCCGAAAGGACGACGCGATATAGTTCGAGGTTCCAAGAATCGTGCCCGTCTCAACATGCGCGTCTCGCGCGTTGCCGATTTTTCAAAAACAAGCGAGTGACCACTAGCGCTGCCGCTGCCATTGTCGCTGCCGGTAGCGCTGGCCCGTATTCATCGCGGGCTATCTCGGCAGACGACAACATGCGAGAGCGACGGAGAGTAGCAGCGCCGAGTTGTGGTCGCTTGCACGGGCTGACGTCGCGCCATATTGTATATACAGACAGGGATAGTGCGAGTATACGGCTAACACTAGCGCTGGTGTTGGCGCTGGCGCTGAACTCGTCGCAAGCTGACTCGACAGCGTATGTAAACACTGGAGAGCGCCGAGCCGTAGTCGTTTGTACAGGCTGTCGGTGTGCCGTGATCTCTGTATGTGAGAACGACACAGTATGTATGTATACACTGTTGGCGCATGCTACACTAGTGAGAGTGATGTGTTAAGTCCTGACTACTTCAATTAAATGCCTATAGTCAGTATTATTTATAGCGATAACAGTCTAGCGATTAGAAGCACCTAGACTCCTCAAGTAAATGTATTTCCTATGAGAATAAAATCAGAACTTACCTTGTTTGAACTTATGACGTTGGATAGTCCTTCGTTATTCAAGAGGAATTGTTGCAGGTCCAGTTAATGTTTTTGTAAGATCGTTGTCTTCAAAACAGCCCAATGATTTAAAGAATTTCCTTCAGATCTCAACGTACAGGTTTTTAGGATTTAATTAAATTATTCCACACAATAAAAGTATACTATTATTTACTATATTTATTTTCTAAAAAAACTTTAAAAATAGTAACACAACTTAAAAGTATGTAAACCGTGATAAGTTACAACAATGAATTTTAAATAATCAAAACTCCGCCAATTTTCGGACCGGCGTGGACGGAGTCGATACAAAATCTTGACTGCCTAATTGAGGGCATTTAGCGTCTTTTAAACACTAAACTTAGTTTATGAATTTACAACATTATTGAATATTAATTCTTAAACATTTTGTAATTTTACATACAATAACGCGATCCTTCAAAAGTATAACGCTTAGTCTGCATTTCGCAAGCTCAGCGTCAGCTGAGCTCTTACTTTTGAAAGTGTAACAATTAACAAAACTGATGCATTGACATAATCAATGCTGTCATTTGAATTTTGAAATGACTGTTTCTTGTTTCAAAATAAATAACGTCATAAGACGTTACAGATGAAAGGTTTTTTTGACTTTCAGCACAATTACACGCGAAATAAGTTTAATAGTTTAAATTAAATTAATTTGCTCGATTTAAATAAATGCTGGAATACATATATACGTATGTTTTTAAATAAATCTCGGCGTGAATGGATCCTTCGAGCCGAGAAAAAATTTATTTAAAAAAAAATTGCAAACCGGTGAAATTCAATTGATTTGAATTTTAAGCTTGAATAAATTTTAAGCTCGATTAAGTTTGAATAAATTTTAAGCTTGATTAAAGTTTGACTATGTTTAATTAATTTGATTAATTTAAACAGATAAGAAAAACGTAGCTCTTTTTCTGCTACTGCAAGACCAAGAACTGGGGATCTCCGATAAACATCCGGATGAGTGTATGTACCCAGATTTGGATAAAACTGGATGCATTTGTATTATGACGTCAAGTGGTCGTAAATACGAAATAGGTAAAAGCTCGATTTATTAACGTTAATAGCTGAAGAAAAATTGAAATTTTATACGTACGTGATGAATTTCAAAAGAAATTCGAATAGCATGCTTTTCAGTCCCAATTTACAATGTTTACAATGGTATATACAGTGTTGTGTATGTTGTTGCTGCTGCACTGCGTGTACTGAAAAGCTTACAGACCAATCATAGGTCAAGCAAGTAAACATACTCTTTTGATTGTTGTACGTCACTTGAGTGTGTTCTTAATTGCCTTAAAGTTTTGAGAAATTTGTTTTGATTGTTGTTCGTCAAATAAATAATTCATTTCTAGATAACTCAAGTTTATCTGCGTTTATGCTGGAATCTCTCAAGAGAGATATTGCAAGAGTCAAAGCAGAAGAAGAAGCCTTGGAGGCCGAATCAGTTTCTAGTCGGCAGGAAACGATTCAACCCCTTAAGCTGAATGACAACAAAGAGTTCACTGACGGTGATGTGGCCAATAAGGTCGAGTTAAATAAGTCCGATGAAGCTGGAAGAATTAATTTAGATTTGGGAATGAATAAAAGCCGACAGGAGGGGAAAATTTATACGATTGCTGAAAGGTTCAACCAAACTATTCAGAAGAAAACGAGAGCCATTATATATGATACTCGATTGCCTGAGGATATGTGGGACGTGGCTCTGAGTGCCGCTGTATATTTTTATAATAGGACACCTCATAACTCAAATGATATGGTGCCTCGTTCGATCAGCTAGGAAAATGAGTAGTTTTGATCGGGTATAAACCAACAGGATACTTGTTTTTGAAGCCGGAAGAAGGCAAATATTACGAAAGCAGAGATGTCCGAGTTAATGAAAAAATTGTCTTCGGTGACAAATACAACAAAAACAGTATTAAAGACTGGAACAACACACTGGAGGCAGTAAACCAAGAAACTTGGTTAGTTACGTTCGATGAGGACAAAACCGTTCCGATCTCTGAAACGGAGGGAGAAAAATGGAAACGGGGACGTCCAAGGAAACAGAAAGAAATCGATCTTTCACCACAGTCAAACATGATTGACTCCGATCTTACACAACAGGAACAGAATGAAATCAGTGTTCTAATTGCCAGAACACAAGGTGATCCGATTTCATACAAGGAAGCTATGAGTTCTAAAAATAAGTTCGAATGGCAAAAAGCCATAAAACGTGCATTGGAATTCATGGAGAAGAATGATGTTTGGAAAATTGTTGATAAACCTCTAATAAAAGAAGGAGAAAAACCAAAGATCATTGACTCTAGATGGGTATTAAAAACAAAAGCTGGATTAAACGATAAGATTAAATACAAAACTCGATTAGTTAAAAGAGGTTTCAAAGATCGAAACAAATACGATTTAGCTGAAACATATGCTCCTGTTTCTGGACTGCCACTGATAAGATCAGTGTTAGTTGTAGTAAATAACTTCGATTTTGAAGTTCGACAGCTGGATGTTAAAACTGCTTTCCTAAATGGAAAAATAGATTGTGAAGTCTATATGGAAATTCCCGAGGAAATTGAGTGTTCAGCTGAACTTAGAAAAACGAAAGTCTGCAAAATCCAACGTGCTCTGTATGGATTAAAAAACAGTCCGAAGAAATGGTATGAAACATTCACAAAAACAGCGGTCAAGCTGGGGCTACAGGCACACAATTCCCAGCCATGTCTTTTCACTTGGCGTGAAAGGAATAACCAATTAATACTGTTGGTTTCTGTCGATAACATACTTTTAGCCAGTAATGACAAAACTAAGCTCGAAGAAATAACCAGACTATTAAAGCTAGAATTCGAAATGTCTGATCTCGGTGAACCTAAAAGCTTTTTAGGCATTGAGATAAACCGAGACAGAGAAAGTCATGTCATAACTTTAACACTGGAAAAGTATATCGGCAAAACGCTGAAGAGGTTCGGATACAATGAAACACATCCACAAAGAACTCCTATGGTCACTGCACAAGTGATAAACCGTGAGAGAAGAGAAAGAGAGGAAGACGAAAATTAGTTCGAGGAAAAATCTATCAGCTTGAATACCAGATATAGAGAAATTGTGGGTTTACTGTTGTACCTCGCTAACACTGTGCGTCCTGATATAGCTTACGCTGTAAATGTTTTGAGTAGACATCAGATCAAACTAACTAAGCTGGAATGGTTAATAATAATCCAAAGAGTTTGCAGGTACTAAATCCATTAAAGCCCATGCTAAGACTGGTTGCGATAGCGAAAGACAAACTGTGCTATCCCTTGCATAAGTGAAAAATAAAATATACGTATTTTTTTTATGTAATTTTCAATTGTTTATAACAATTTATTTAAACAAATTACAAAAAAATTCATAACTTTCAAAATCTGAATGCGGAAATCGATTCGGGGGGTAAAATTGAGACGAAAACCTATATAACACTTTTTTATCAGAGTTCAATTTGTTATCTTTATGTAAGATAAATACAATAATTAGCTTCATTCTATACGATGTTTTGAAAAACTCTCAGGAGGCCGAATGTTTCTTCCTACATTACAATAACTAATTGGCCTCTGACAGAAAAGTGTTATAGAGGTTTTCGTCTCAATTTTACCCCCAGAATCGATTTCCGTATTAAGATTTTGAAAATTATCAATTTTTTTTGTAATTTGTTTAAATAATTTGTTATAAATAATTGCAAATGACATAAGAAAAAATACGTATATTTTATTTTTCACTTATGCAAAGGATAGTACAGTTTGTTTTTTGCTATTCCAGATAGATTTTGCTTCGGACTTGACATGGTCACTTTTTCTGCCCAACATGCAATTGTTTATTCCTACATTACACTAACAAATTGAACTCTGAGAAAAAAGTGTTATATAGGTTTTCGTCTCGATTTTACCTCCATAATCGACTCCCGTATTTAGATTGTGAAAATTATGAATTTTTTTGCAATTTGTTTAAATAATTTGTTATAAACAATTGAAAATGACATAAGAAAAAATACGTATATTTTATTTGTTACTTATGCAAATGATAGCACAGTTTGTTTTTCGCTAACTCAACCAGTCTTAGCATGGGCTTTAATGGGTTAAATCACACCAGGAGTAGAGGTTTAAAATTTACAGGTAAGCGCGATAATATACAAGGGTTTTCTGATGCTAGCTTTGCTGACTGTAAAAACTCACTGACTACTAGCGGGTTTGTCATAAAGTTGTTTGGAGACACAGTAGCATGGAAAACTCATAAGCAAAACTATGTTGCTTTGTCAACATGTCAGGCCGAATATATTGCTATGAGTGAAGCATGTCAGAGCTTAGTAGCATTAAGGGGATCAAGAACGTTTCAAATATCTCGAAGCTATGTGCCGATAACTTAAAAAAACAGTTTCCTCTGTAACTATTGTTCTTTTAACGTTAGACGAATTTCGTAAACGTAATTGTACATAAAATAACAAAATTTATCTTCAAGCATGGATAAAAGTTTCAAAATATTAGTTTATTTTAATAATTAGCATAAACGAGTGGTACCATCTTCTATCTTTCCTTAGCTGAAGGTTTTTTTTGCATTCTCCTACTAGTCCGGGCTGATCAACGCACACCAACGGTAGCAATGCGTGGCAGGCCAAAATGTGTTCACCACCTTCTAAGAATACAGCACAGCTTACTATGCAGTGGCTACCTACGCATTCCCCCGACGAAACGCGCGATGCTGAGTGTATGGGCAGAAAAAATTGGGCATCAAATACTACGGTGAAAAAATGGGTAGTGTTTCCGAAAATTTTACGAGGGTAAAGGGTAAAGGGCGATCTCGGAGGCTGAACGTGAACAATTCATAATAATTCAAAAAGTGCAAAATAAATACTTTATGAACAGATATGTAATTCTACAGAAAAGGCTTATTTCAGCAGAATTTGAATGATAAAAATCGAATGGTAACTACCTGAGATTATTAGACTAGTTTGATAATCTTCACTTACAGACTGTGAATTGATAACAGTGAAAATGCTCCGATTTTTGTGATTCAAGTTTTGTAACTATAAGTAATCATTACGCATTAATTGACGTAAGCCAAAAATTACCTTTGTTTAAAAATTGTTTATTTGAAAATTGAGAGTAGAATTTTTTTCTAATGCTGTCTTATATGGGTACCCGTACAGAGGGGACTAAGCCTTTTATGACACCAGTGGCAGACCCTTGGCTAGAGCGTTCTAATGAGGGTCACACCTGGTCACACCTAAGGGCACAACCTCTACAAATAAAATTATTCCTTAAAATTTTTCAATTTTTCAATATTATGAATTTTTGTATAAAATATTCTTCGTTTTTAAAATTTACTAATAATAACAAAACTTGAATCATAAAAATCGGATGATTTCATATTAATTAATTTAGGCCAAGCGCCCTAGCTTTTTTGTGGACTTAAAAGTAGCTCGGCAACGGATACCACGATTATATAGAGATAGGGAAGCCCGTATACTTTTGGACACGAAATCTGTGCGGGAACGTTGTTTATCATTAATAATAAGATGCAAAAAAGTATTTTTTTTAGTTTTTTGCTTTTAACTCGTAAAATAAGAGATTAACGTAAAAAAGTAAAGAGAGAAAAGTTGTAGCTGATTAAATTGCGAAAAAATTCATACATTGAGCGTCTCTATCCGATGAATAGACATGGAGGAAACCTCGGAAAACTGTGGAAAACACCGCAAAATCGACGTTTTTTTAAAAATTGAAAACTCAGCCATTTTTTAACTTTCAAATTTAGAATGAAGGAAGGGCTTTATACCTACTTTCATGTCGCTAAAAAATGGAGCTCTGCGCCAATTACTTTTTGCATAATTGCAGATTGAATTTTTTATGTAAGATTTTAGTGCACTTTTGTATGCACGAGCACGAGAAATTGGGGAGTCCTACTGGAATTTGGAATACAGCCTTGAAAATTTTTTGATTTGAACAACGAAGTGTATATTTTGGATTTGCAAAAAAAGGTTTTGAATCGATGAAAAACGAACTGAAACGTGAGCCAAAACAGCCGAGCGCGCGGCAGTGGTGGCAGAGAAAGTGTATATAGATATTAGATATACAAGCGCGCTACGACGCCGCGCGCTCGGCCGTTTTCGCTCACGTTTCAGTTCGTTTTTCATCTGTTCAAAACCCGTTTTTCGCAAATCTAAAAAACTACATTTTCTTGTTCATATCACTCCAGTTATTGGGGACATGAAAGTAGGTATAAAGCATTCCTTCATTTCAAATTTTAGCCTTAAAAGTTAAAAAATGGCTGAGTTTTCAATTTTTAAAAAAACGTCGATTTTGCGGTGTTTTCCAAGGTTTTCCGAGATTTCCTCCATGTCCACTCATAGGATAGAGACGCTCAATGTATGAATTTTTTCGCAATTTAATCAGCTACAACTTTTCTCTCTTTACTTTTTTACGTTAATCTCTTATTTTACGAGTTAAAAGCAAAAAACTAAAATAAATGCTTTTTTGCATCTTATTATTAATAATAAACAACGTTCCCGCACAGATTTCGTGTCCAAAAGTATATGGGCTTCCCTTTCTCTATATAATCGCGGTATCCGTTGCCGGGCTACTTTTATGTCCACAAAAAATCTAGGGCGCTTGGCCTAAATTAATTAATGTGAAATCATCCGATTTTTATGATTCAAGTTTTGTTATTATTAGTAAATTTTAAAAACGAATATTATTTTATACAAAAATTCATAATATTGAAAAATTGAAAAACAAAACTTTGTTAGTGTAATCATGAAAATCTGAGCACTCACTTTATCAAGTAATTACCAGTCGATTTTTGTCATTCAAATTCGGTTAGCCTTTTCTAGTTTTATAAATCGTTTACATCTATTAAATTTTTTTTAATCACTTTTAATGAAGTTGATATCAGAGGCCTGGGTAGCAAACTATCTATGACTTGTAATAATTGCTGTAAAGCTGAATCCAATGACTCATGTAGGCAAATTGGTCAAATGCGTAATGCCTTTGAAATCAATAAGCGAGTAGTTTTAGCAATGAGAGCTCTGGGCCATGGACACACTGGTTTAAAAACGTTTTGTGGAATCATGGATTTTTTACCACCAGTTGCTCATAGTCATTTTAGAACTATCAATAATGAGTTAAAAATTTCGAGTCAAAGAGTAGCTACCGAGTCAATGAAAGCAGCTATGCAAGAAAAATGTAATACAGATGAGACTCAGGAGAATTGTTGTGATATGGTTTCCGGTGATGGATCTTGGAGGAAACGAGGATTTTCTTCCCTTCAAGGATTATCAACGTTGATCCGGAACGATAATGGCAAAGTGATTGATGTGGCACCAAAACAATCATTTTGTAAGGCTTGTGAATCACATCAAGACGAGGACATTGAAGAATACAGAGAGTGGTTTGAAGCACATCAAGACCAGTGCTCCGCCAATCATCAGGGAAGTTCTGGAAAAATGGAAGTAGACGGTATTGTGGAAATGTTCAAAAGATCAGAGGCATTACACGGTATCAAATACAAGAGCTACATAGGAGATGGCGACTCAAAAGTATACAAGGCCCTCTGTGATGCCAAGCCATATGGAGAAGATTTTTTCATCATCAAGAAGGAATGTATTGGACACGTGCAGAAGAGAATGGGAACCAGACTGAGAAATCTGAAGAAAACTTTGGCTGGCCAAAAACTGTCTGATGGTGCAGGGATAGGTGGAAAGAATCGTCTGACAGCTCAAAGAATTGATCAACTTACAACATATTATGGCAATGCCATCATCATTCTGTTGAAGAAATGTCCAATGCCATCTGGGCAACATTCCATCACAAATCTTCAACTGATCAAGAGCCGAGACACCACCTTTGTCCAGTGGGATCAGACAGTTGGTGTAAATGGCAAGCAGCCAAAGCCAAGGGACAACTGAAGAATTTCCAACATCGAGACACGATTCCTATGGCAATTATAGAGGCAATCAAGCCAATTTACAAGGACTTGACGCAAGCAGACCTGCTGGAGAGATGCATTGGAGGCTTCACCCAGAACAGCAACGAAAGCTTCAACCAGTCCATCTGGAAACTCGTCCCCAAGGGAACTTTCAGCGGCCTCACAGTCTTGGAGATTGGAATTTTCATTGCTGTTGCTTCCTTCAATGATGGCAAAGCTGGAGTACTTCAGGTGATGAAGAATTTCAATGTGCATCCGGGATCTTCTGCAGTAGACTGGGCCAAGAGTGCAGACGAACAACGGCTTTTCTGGTCAGACAAGAGAGCAATGGAATCTACAATAGAAGCCCGAAAAGCTAAGAGGAAAAGGAATAATCCGGATGATGATTCCTACTCAACTAGGGCACACTAAACATTTACACAAATAACCCCTATACTTCTCACTCCTAACCAAACACTGAAACGAGCATTCACTACAAGCTTTATATCACTTTTCATCCAACATAGACAATACACACATTACAAAATAAAATGAAAATTTGGTCAGAGCAGAGCTGACAGTTTTCCAGTTTTCTTTTTTGTTTTATAACCATGCACATTAGTTATAGTTTAGTCATCTTGAGTCTGCTGGCTTGCTGTTTGCTCAACAGCTGATCAGCTGTTCTCTGACCTACTTTTTATCAATCACATCTGGACAAAACCTTTTTAGCTTCTAGTGTTCATTTCTTCTGCTCTTTTGCTACATGGATGAGAAACAGCATTTGTAAGTATATTTTTAAATATTTAGAATTTATTATAAAATATTTATTAAGAATACGTTAACTCAAAGTATGTTGAATAATTTTTCACAAAAATTTAGCATACTTTGAGTTTGAATTATAAAAAAAATTTAAAAACTACTGAATTTAATATTTTAACCTTTTTTCACTTATTACATATTTTGTATTTCAGAGGACATAAGCTTTCATAATGAAGCTTTTTTCAATACGCGTCTCTCCAGTCATCATCCCCAGACAGCTACTTCTGGATTATATTTGGCCTAGACGTTGAAAATTATTTGTAAGTATACTTTATTTTATTAAATATTAAGTAAAACTTTAAATGCCATTTACTCAGAATTAGGTTTTTCATGATTTTTATTCACTTGCCGCAGGTTTTCTCAGGAACGGATGAACCAATTGAGCTCAAATTTTAGAGAAACCTTCGGGATAGGTTTCCTCACAAACTGAGCGGAGCAGAATTGGAAAAGATAAGTTAAAAGTGAATGTTACGTATGTTTACATATGTAACATTCACTATAATTACTAATACTGTCAATGTATGTATAATTAATTATATTGATTTTGTGTTTTTCAGAAATCCCTTCCGCTCAGTTTGTGACCAGACTTATAAGGAAGATTTTCCAGTCTGGTTCACCAGGATTGAAGGTACGGTTCCTTCAGAAACCTGCGGCAAGTAAAGAAAATTGATGAAAATCAGGACTTTTGGTAAGTAAATACCTTTAATTGTTTTTAAATGTTATACTCACTTTATTCATATTTTTTATGCATAAAAGTGATGTATAATACTTATATTTTAAATGAAAAATGTAGTTTTTAGAGCACCTACATATATTAATTTTTTACAGCCCTAATCATTTTTCTTTTTTTTCAGGTTTTAACCCTGTCATAACCCCTTAAGTCACACAAAACTGAGTGTTGTCTAAAGTAGCCTTTCCAACAATCCTTAAGATTAAGTAATGTCAAATTAAAAATATCGCCATTATCCGGTATTTCGATAACTAACATCGGTACCAAAGTAACATTCGTCAATATCCGTTATTTCGTGGTATTGAAATTCAATTATAGACATGCCGTACCAACATTTTACGCTGTCTTTGCTGCTAGAGATAATACGTAAGAATAGCTTATTTTGTAATTTTTGCTTATAATGGTAACCTGTTTTCTCTTTTGTGCTTTCTCACGCTGTGTCGAGAATGTGTTCGCGTTTTTCGAACAGAAAAATTGTTTACGCTTTTTTGGCGTTGATAAAAAAATGATCGCATAATATTACATAACAATGTTTGCGTTTTTTGAAAAGAATGGAAAAGGGAAGAAAAAAATGTTTGCGCATTTTTTGACGCTTGATAAAAAATACGTCTCACTCTTCCTGTCGATGTTTGAACTCGATCCAGGCCTTGTAGAGGGTCTCGCTCGGTGTCTGGTTACCTCGTAGTTGGTCTTGGCGAATGAACTGCTTAAACGTCCTCGGTCTGTAGATGCCTCTTTTCAGCATTTTGTCCATAAACCCTTGGTTGGCCTTGTCATTTTTCTTCTTGATGTGTCGACCTGTTTCGTCGAGCTTTTTCTTGTTTCCTTTTTTCTTTATCGATCTGGTTCAACGCGTCGTCATGTATGTGTATTAAATGTATTTCACCATTGTACGTACGGACGCCTTGTCGCAATGGTTAAAAGCGAATCGATTCTCAGGTTACAATTATAGTAAGGAAGTAATTTTTTTATCATTGTTTATTTTTTTATTTATGTTTATCTAATGTATTATGTAAGTGTAATCGTGCTATAGCATACGTGCGCAGGTGATTGTATGTGTGAGTGTACCATCATCGAGGTAAGGTTAGACACAGGTACACTATGCTATAACGGTCCCATATATAATATGCACGTTATCGCCTCTCCGGGCGTATGCCGTATTGAATTGTATTAATACTTATTTGTGTTCTAGCAACCACCAGCGGACACTAGCACACGAGAGAGACAGAGAGAGCGAGGGAAAGCCTTATAGTAGGCCGATATTAAGAGAGAGAGCGCGTGTTCATTAGTATGGCGACGTTGCCGGCCCATTTCTCACGCGCTGCCAAAATATGACAACGCCAGGTCAAGGGCCGGTGCGTCTTTCCGTATCGCGCGCGTATTGGCCTTCAGTATTACGGTAGCTCCCGATCCGTACACGCGACCCCCGCGCCCGTGCTTTCTTTTATACACCGCTTCCGTACGACGTGCGACGCCCGAGAGACAACCCCCTCCGCCCGCCTGCTACCGGAGCCATGCTACCCGCGACGACCCGAGTGCGAGCCTGGACGACTGCAGCGAGCTAGAGCAGATTGCGACCTCCCGGCACCGACGTGCGACTGTAAGTGCTAACTCTCTCTCACTCTCGGTATTCGAGCGATCGAGCCCCATCTCTCTCTCTCTCTCTCTCTCTCTCTCTCTCTCTCTCTCTCTCTCTCTCTCTCTCTCTCTCTCAAAGTGTACGGTGGTACACACACGCTCGTTCGTGCGAGCTCTGTACATATCTTTCATCATAATATATTTTCCTTTAGTTCTCGTACATTCACGCGTATTCATTTATTAGCAACCCCGTCCCCTACCGCCTTCGTCCCGTGCATACGCACGGATACCACGAACCGGCCGAGCCGTGTTGACCACGAGGAGACTGCAACGAGAAATAATAAACGTGGCTGTATTGGCCACGATTGTACACGACCGGTTGCTTCGAGAACGGCAATCGAGCCGTTACAACTGGTGCCCTAAAGTTTATGTGGCTAATAAATAATTGCATCAATTTTGCACCGCAATACTCATATTCGTTCTCGTTGCATCAATTACGCAGTCGAGAAAAATTATTCGTAGAATAATTTTATTCTCGAACGAGCTACCGTATTGAAGTATTTTTCGCAGTCGAACATAAAGTCGATGAGAGCGCGTCTCAAGACATTAGTGGTTCACACTCGAGCGCTGAGTCGAGAGCTCGAGGCACGCGCCGTTCTCGCGCACACGAAAATTAGTGCATAAGCGTACAACAGACAAATAACCGTCGAGTACTGCTACTCGAAAATTTGTTTGTGCGATTTTCGTTCGACGCGTTCAGGTAGCCCGTCTATAGGCAAGCGAAAGCCGATCGACTGAGCGGTGAAGACACTGCCGCTACGTACTGTACTCATGTTTATGTCGCGCGCGCCGAGCCATAGCTCGACTTGATAGTGTCGCCCGCCCGGGCAAAAATATGACTTTTCGCCTGTAGATTGAGAGAGACAGTGAGCATTATTAAACACACGCCTAATACTACGGCCGCTCGATTCTCACTGTGTATTTCGAACGCACATTTCTTAGTATTTGTCGACTGAGTCTCTCAATACTATAGCCGTATAGTAATTGCGTATAATATTATTCACAATATTATGTATTTATGTAACAGTATTTTGACATTTGTAACTTGTACTATTTTTTATGTAAACTTGAAATTATTTTCGCACTTATTGATTTTTTTTGCGATTATTCGATATTTCGTGTGCGAATAATTTCGATTTACAGTATTATTTTCCCGTGTTGTTATTAACGTTGTTGAACGACTAGTGGTACATTTTTTTTCCTCGCGTTTAGCAGTTTTTACGTAGTAAATCGTACGTCAAGTACAAACAAATTCTTTTTTTGATATCTTTCGTATATTGAAAATAATTTTTCGACTGTAAACATGTCGCCATCCGAGTCATTAACGCACGAATGTATGGTTACCAACCGGTTAGTACAAGTTGTAGACAAATTAACCGAGTCTGATTTATCGCTCGCGTTGTCGAAAATCGATCGGAAAGACAGCGGTATTGTCAATGATAATAGATTACGACTGTATAAATGTCTCTTGGGAGCATATACTGCGGAAGATTTCTAATCCTCTATAGTCCCGGTAGATGAGAAGGTGCTCCGAAGAGTACGAACGACGAATCGGAACGAGTACATCAATTCGATGCCGGTAGATCTCAGCAATTTTCTACGACGCAGCAACTACTCAGAGATACTACATATTTTAGACGTTAAAAGTAACCCGGTTGGTTTACCATCTAGTAACTACAGCGAAGTTATGGAGCAGAAAAATTCACTCGGACAATCGTGCGGAAATTCGTATATCAATAATTACGAGTTTATACCGACTACAGCCAATGAAGTTCGAGACTTGGACGACCAAAGCCAGCATAGCTCGCATCATTCCGAGCGTAGAGTATGAGAGAATCTGAGCCAATATTCAGAAATGAATCCAGACGGACGAAATATGAAATTTGTCACGTCAGTCAACGGCTGTATTTATGGCGTACCGACACCGATTGCGGACGATTATAATCAATGTCAAATGATGCTAAAAGCGCAAGAAAAAACTTTAAAACTGACGCTAGAAGTACATGAGCAGATGCTTATGAAGATGTTAGAAGAAAATCAAAATCTTCAGGCGACTGTGCGAGAGCACGAGCAGACGATTAGTCAAGCTGGCGATTTTATTAAAGGCCTCGTTAAGGAGATAACTTGACTGGAGAATTTATTGTCAAATGAAAATCAAACCTCTCGACAGCCGAATGCTCAATAGGCAAACTCCAACCGACACGTCAACTTCAACGACACATACTCGAAGAGATATTTTACGCCAGAAACCGTGCCTTTGCAAAACTCGTGTGGTCAATCATTACCACATAGGGCTCAGTCTACGCTGTTTCATCGTTCTTCAAGACCGGCGTATAATTACTCGAACTATTTTCGACCAATTAACCCAACAGCTGGCCCTACGTCGAACAACAACATGCAACACACACCACCGATGAATGCGGAAGCTCAGCCGACGGCAGAACTGCCACAAGTAAATCATCGGATGACATCAGAATGACGATATTCACAAGGGGCATACAACCCCTGCCAGAACGATAGATATGTCTGGGAAGGGGGGGGGGTCGGCCGAGTCAACTAAATCGTCTGATTCCGGAGGAAGTCATGGATATCGGAGGCAAAATTCGGAGATGGAAGGCGAAATTCGCTGGTAATCCGAATGAAGACATAGAAGATTGTATTAGAGATGTTGAAGATGCGCTCAGACTGGCTCGCCCACGTCTGTTAGATGAAGAGTTATTAGATGGACTCTCGCAGCTACTATCCGGCGGAGCCTTGAAATGGGCTCGTGTCGAACGGCCGAAATGGAGAACTTGGAAAGACTTCTGCAGAGAAGCCAGGCTTACATACGGCATGCCCGACGAAGAGCGGTCAAAAATATTAATAGAAGCAAGCGAGAGAACGCAAGGCCCTAATGAGAACGTGACTATTACGTCAGCATGGTCACTCTCTTCGACCGCATGCGAGCTGACACGCCAACGGGACAGAAGCTCGACATCTTATATGCTGATATGGCTCCGGTACTAAATCTGATTTTCGGAAGAAACGAGGTGAAGACCCTGGATGAATTCATGGCCGAAAGAAGAACAGCTATGGGTATCGGACGTGGACAACCTCCAGCCCCAGACCAGGCGATACCCAATTGTAAGGGAAAAGCCAAAAAGGGAAAAGTAGAAGAGGTCTCTACTGACCCCTTAACATTTCGGACCTGAAGTATTATTCCAGCAGTACCGATTGTTGCCGCGCAATGCGTAGTGACCAGTAGCAACGGTATACTGGCAGATCAGCGATGGAGGCTGCAAGTCTACGTAGGAGATTTCTGGATCAGGGCCCTTTACGATCCTGGAGCAACCCAGACTTGCATCGGCACGATGTCTGTACAGTTGGCCGACGCCTGCAACGCTACTGTACAACCATGTGATGGAATTGTCGCCTGTATGGCGGACGGCAGCACCTCCATCGTTTCTGGAACTGTTGAACGCTGACTGCCTTGATCATTCCCGATCTTCGTGAAGGATGTAATCTTTTGTGTTACAATTTGACGCGAGATTAAATCCGCGCGACCGTACATTAACAGTCGAAAATTCGACCGAAGACCTTCGCACGGACGGAGCTGATGTGAGTGGGACTGGTCAACCGAGCCTAGCATCGATTGGTTTGCTAGAATTGACCGATGCACAATGAACTGCATCGGAAGAGTTGCTCGACCGTCCATTACCAAAGTACACAGGACCACTCGGCTCACCAACTTAGTAGAATTTGAATTGGAGGCTCAGCCATGCCGTCCGATTAATCAAGAATACTACAAGGTATCTCCTAAGCTCGAAGAGACGATGCATACGCAGGTCACGGCTAAGCTAACAGCCGACCTTCTTGAGCTGACGATAGTCACTGGTCTAGACCGGCGCGAATGGTTAGGAAGGGAAAGGGCGACGAACGTCGCATGTGCATTGACTTCAGGAAGCTGAGCAAGTTATCCAAGGTCAGCGCCTATCCTCTTCCGTATATTAATACGACTCTCAGTAGACGTCAATGCGCTCGATATATTTCCACTATCGAAATGGCCTCCGGCCGAAAACATGTAAAGAGAGAGGGAGATGGAGTAACCCCTTTTTTTTGTTTTATTAACTTCTTAATTAATATTATTATTATTATTACTGAATTTCTTTTTTCTTATTCTTTCTTTTTGCCGTACATTATGGATATTGGCAGTAGTACTCCCTTATCGCCCAGATATGCGTAGTGAGCGCGAGCTGGTACGCCGGGACGGGTACTCAGCGTCTGGAGGGGGGTGTTATAACGGTCGCATATATAATATGCACGTTATCGCCTCTCCGGGCGTATGCCGTATTGAATTGTATTAATACTTATTTGTGTTCTAGCAACCACCAGCGGACACTAGTACACGAGAGAAACAGAGAGAGCGAGGGAAAACCTTATAGTAGGCCGATATTAAGAGAGAGAGCGAGCGTTCATTAGTAGGCGACGTTGCCGGCCCATTTCTTACGCGCTGCCAAAATATGACAACGCCGGGTCAAGGGCCGGAGCGTCTTTCCGTATCACGCGTGTATTGGCCTTCAGTATTGCGGTAGCGCCCGATCCGTACATGCGACCCCCGCGCCCGTGCTTTCTTTTGTACACCGCTTCCGTACGACATGCGACGCCCGAGAGCCATGCTACCGGAGCCACGCTACCCGCGACGACCCGAGTGCAAGTTTGGACGACTGCAGCGAGCCAGAGCAGATTGCGACTTCCCGGCACCGACTTGCGACTGTAAGTGCTAACTCTCTCTCACTCTCGGTATTCGGGCGATCGAGCCCCATCTCTCTCTCTCTCTCTCTCTCTCTTTCTCTCTCTCTCTCTCTCTCTCTCTCTCTCCCGCGCAGTGTGCGATGGTGCACACACGCTCATTCGTGTGAACCCTGTACATATCTTTCATCATAATATATTTTCCTTTAGTTCTCGTACATTCACGCGTATTCATTTATTAGCAACCCCGTCCCCTGCCGCCTTCGTCCCGTGCATACGCACGGATACCACGAACCGGCCGAGCCGTGTTGACCACGAGGAGACTGCAACGAGAAATAATAAACGTAGCTGTATTGGCTACGGTTGTACACGACCGGTTGCTTCGAGAACAGCAATCGAGCTGTTACAATCCATAGTGTATCGCAACGGTAAAGCGTTGATTTACCTAAATTGTAGTCTACAGTTTGAAATTTCGATTTTGAAATTAAACGTTGGTTTTTTTCCGGTGTACGTTTATTTAATTTAAATTGAAAATTATTGGCGAAATATTTTATTTTATTTTGTTTTCGTTATACGATTTAACCGAAATTTTTTACGGTTTAAATTTTAACCGAGTAAACTCTTAGTTCGAGTACAGCTCAGTAGTTTTTCGAAATTTTATTTTCAAATTTTCCTTCGGGTTGGAGAATTTTCTTTTGAAATTATGTTTCTGCTTCTATTTGTAATTTTTTTTGTAATAAATTATGTAAGTCTAATTTGGAAATACACAGAATTTCAAGCGAAGGAGGCCGTAACTGAATTAAGAGCGACACGGTGAATAGAGTTTTGTTTTTTAAATTATTGCAACTTTGATCATTATTGGTTTTTCTTTCGCAATTTGTTTTATTGAATATTTCTTTTGATTTATGTGGGAAAATTCATATAAATCAGCGGGATTACAAATACAATTTATAATGGCGATGCGCGTAAATATTTTTGCGGAAGCAGATCAAGAAATCGAGAGATGGGCAATATCATTGTCAGAGGATAGACTAAATGATTTGATGCGGAAATTTGAATTAATAATGGACGCGAGTAGATACAGCAACATCGGTTAATTAGACGTTTGCGCGGTGATTGCACTACGTATTATTTTGTGATGACAGATGAGCAAAGCGAAATCGCAATGTCAATAAGAGACGTGGCATTTCAGAAAATTATCTTGAGAGAAGAGAATTTGTCTAATGGGAATCCAGATACGAAGGGTCTAGTAGACAATCGTTGCCTCAGCACTATCAGGATGCTAATAGGCAACCGTCCTTGCAAGGGTACCAAGTTTCTAATAGGCAACCATCCCCGCATCGGTAGAGTGCTAATGCTCATTGCAACATTATTGCATGACCAGCTGACTCACTCTCGGCGAGTTGACAGCTCCTGGAGCGGAGCCAGCGCTCGGTGGCGCTCGCAGGAATTGCCTCTGACCGACCGCGTGCGGAGCGCAGGATGTGAGATTTCGAGTCACACCTGCGCAGCGCGTCGGCGCTCGGGAGGGGGCATGGCAGGAAGCGAGACGGCGGCAGCGCGCACGCGGTTACATGCATGCAGCTGTGTGTAGAAGGGAGAGCGCGAGTATGTGAGCGTGAGCGAGAGAGAGAGTCGGCGCGCGCGGGAGAGAGAAATATGACGAGAGTGGGAGTCGAGCGTGTGCGTGATAGAGAGAGAGAGAGAGAGAGAGAGAGAGAGAGCGCTTGAGTAAGAAAGAGATGGATATATCGGCGCGAAGTTGATGCCGTTTGGAACGTCCAGAGAGAGTTTGGGAACGTGTGACTGTGTCGCGTTGTACTATGGTTAACGTTATGTTGACTTCAGTAAGTCATAACGGAGTATAGGGGAATGTATGGGGGCTAGGAATCTTTGGTGACTCGATATATGTAGTTCTATGGTTTACTCCGTGATGATGGAGGATTTTCAAATATTGCACGGCTTACAGATTATCTATAGGTGGAGCCACCGGATGGATGTCGACATGATTGATTGATTGATTGATATCCATAAAGGGGGCGCGAATTTGCATATTGAGGAAATACATAGAGAATGATAATTGAGTTCTAAGCCAATGAATAATTAGGATTTGGAAAAGAGGGCGCTGGGAAAAATTCATAGATAAGGAAATAGATTAGTGGTAGTTCTGATAAACTAACAGAGGATTATTCTAGGAAAAAGGACCAATTGTGTAATTTTGGAGGCCGGGTCTGCGTTTCCGTGAAGAAGGAGGCCGGGTGGGAAAACGCGGCATCCTTCCTCAAGGGAAGCGTTGGCCTCGGCCATTCCGTTCCCGGTACTCAGAGTAGTTAGAAGTTTTTCTCAGCAGTGCTGTATCGTCTTTGGGTCGACATCTTGTTTCTTTTGGTGGATGTATGTTAAGACGACTGAAGGATTATGGCGGCGTTTTTCTTGGCCAGATCTTTTATTGGAGGATTGTTGGATATTTTCTGGAGGAAAAGGGCGTTGAGGAATCGATTATACCGCAGCTATAGAGGAATATTTGGTAAACTTTATCGCAAATTTATTTGTTCTTTATCTGGTCGTCTATTTCGGGAATTAGGTAGAGGAGTAAGAGCGTAGAGGAAGGGAAACGAGCAGTTTCCCTTTTGGTTCGATCATTTATCGTAGAGGAAATTTCGCGCCCATTTCAGTTGCCGTCAACCATGAGGTCTCGGAGATAGTTATAAGGCCTATGGCCCATGTTTTTTTTCGAGTCAGATAATTTGTTTGCATACGTGAATTTGTAAAGAGATAACCATAATATATTTGTGATTTATTATTTTAAATATTGGTGTTGATAATTTGTCGACCTGATTGCCACCACAGTCCCGCTTTTCACCATTGCAGGAATACCACGAGCCAGAGTGAAGGAAGAAAGCCGCGTATTTTAGAAATACTTTGTAAATAACTGGAATCCCCGTGCGGGCGGGAAAATTCCACGTTACAACATATGACAAGCTATCACCAGAATGTTCCGATGTATCCGCACCAACTGTCCCGTTTACATATATGCCGCCGACGCACTTCCCCTATCCACCAATGCCATACCCGTTGATGACACCATCACTGCATTTTTCTGGCATGTCGACTGAAACCCAAAGAACGAATGGTAAGGGTTATTTAAACGACGACAGGACTCGTCGGACGGACGCCCCGCCGAGTCAAGAGAAACCAGAGCGCCAAGCAACCGTCAAATTTATATCGGCCGAAGACTTGCAGGCCACGTCGAAGGAAGAGCAAACATCTCCCTCGTCTCATTAAGCGCACCAGAGCTGAATGACAAAACAACTTTCTTGATCGATACCGGAGCTGAAATCAATATTATCCACATCTCGGCTTTGCATCCGCGTTGCATTATCGCCGGACACGAGGCCGGTATTACCCAGGACAACCTCGTATCAGTCGGATCTACCGAGATATACTTCTTCGATCAACCCCATAAAACTTCAAGTATTTGAAAATTTTTTTACTAGGAGTAGACTTTTTGCAGCGCGAAGTAGCTGAAATATCCTTCCACCATAATGCACTTATCACTAGTTCAAGGCCAATACAACCTATTCGTTTTCTAAATTACGAATATCGCAAGCCAAAACCAACCAGATATATCCTAGCAGCAAGAACGAAAACAATGATAAAAATAAATTTACTACCATCTCAACGACAAATTGGCTATCTGCCTCGTTTAAAAACGCCCGAAAAACTATTTTTAGGCGAAGCTATTGTTACTAACAGAAATGACGAATGTTTCGTCCTCGCAATCAACGCTTACGAGCAAGACGTCGAAATCGAAATTCCGCCTCAAGAACTGGAGGATTTCGATATCGACGATTCGGAGGATTTCTTTGCATCCAAATGCAGCGACGAGGTTATCCTATCAGCAAAGGAACGCTACGAGCAGATATTGCAGTCATTAAAACTGGATCACCTCAATCCAGAAGAAAAACAACAGGTCCTTGAGTTAGTGAGTGACTATCCGCACCTGTTCCACCTTCCAGGCGATGCACTTCCTTATACTACGATCCTGCAGCACACGATTCCTACAATAGAGCATAAACTTATTAATGTTCGCCAATACAAGGAATCCAGAGAAAATAGAGCCGAAGTCGACAAACAAGTACATAAATTATTGAGCAAAGGAATAATAATAAATAATTATTGAGCAAAGGAATACATTCGACATCGCCTTATAATAGACCCGTGCACATAGTGCCCAAGAAACCGGACTCGCAAGGCCGTCCGAGGAAGCGAATGGTGATCGACTACCGAGAACTTAATAAGGTAACAATACCCGACGCATACCCAATGCCGCAAATCACTGAAATTCTAGATCAACTCGGAAGTGCTAAGTATTACAGTACCTTCGACTTGGCTAGCGGATATCACCAGGTTAAAATGGACCCAAAGAATCAGTACAAAACATCCTTTAGTACTACTACAGAGCATTACGAGTACACTCGCCTCCCATTTGGGTTATTTAACTCTGGAGCCAGTTTCATGCGTCTGATGAACCTAGTATTCATGGGCTTGCAGGACACGAAATCACTCGTCTATTTGGACGAAGTAATCATATACGCGTCCGACCTCGATGAGCATGACAAGAAGGTTCGCCAATTTTTCAACAGATTGAGTTCTGCACGCCTGTCTCTTCAACCAGAAAAATGCGAATTCCTGGCCAAGGAGGTCCAATACTTGGGGCACGTCATAAATAGAGACGGCGTAAGGCCCGACCCTAAAAAGACAGAAGCGGTCGAAAAATTGGGACTAGCAGGATATTACCGGATATGGTCGGAAATTCTATTTAATCAGCGACCATGAGCCACTTAAATTGATCGATTCAAAAAACCCCCAATAAAAAGATTGATACCATGGAGAACTCGATTACGCGAATACCAATACGAATTCGTCTACAAACTCGGTCGTTTAAGTATTAATGCTAACGCGCTTTCGCGAAATCCAGTGTTACCCGAGGCTGTAGCGCTCCCAACGTCATCTTCGGCGAAAATAACGCAAGCGAAGAAAACGCTGCCAGGAAGTACGGGCCGCTATAAGCTCGGCGTTCGGGAGGTTCAACCGGCGCTTTCTGACACGATCACGCCAGGTAATACCATCGCCGAACGGCTGCTGACACGGAGAAGGGCTCCGTTACCGGCCTTACAGCGACAACTAGTATTGCCGACGAAACCGAAGCCATCGGTTCAGCCCAAGGAAATCAAGAAGTTCACCGCTCAAAAACCGGGACACCAAAAGGCTATACCATCAAAAATAAAGCATTTAGCGATTGGTTTAAGAGCTAGTCCGCCACCGAATGAGCAAGACAGTCTTCAGAGATCGTCAACAAGCGAATCACGAGAAACGGCCCCGCCCACCCAGCCTATAAAGGTGGTCAAACCGATACGAATAGATAAGTCTTTAAAGCATGTCACATTTCACGATTACGATTACGATAGCGAACAGTCCGCCTCTCTCTAGGCAACGTAACAGTGGTATCGGTATTCTACTGAATCAACGATCTTTACTGACCAGAAAAGACTCGTCAGACGAAGAACAGGATGAGCCCGAACGTACCGCGCAACCGTCCAGCAAATTCATAAGAGAATTTGCGATAGATGACTCCAGCGCAACTGACGACGCGCTCGAAGACGAGTATTGGTGGGACTATACCAAACAAAGATTCAAAAATTTACTACAAATAACCCTCTAGCTCGATCAACCCCTGTAGAAATGGATATACTCGAAGAAGAGATCAATCCCCAACAAGGCCGCCCGGCCGCTTTCTGTCATCGCTCATAGAAGATCCTACAGAACACGCAAGCAATGTGGAAGGGGCTGGCGGAAGAGAAGAACCTATACACGTAGATGAATCTGACGCCACAGATGACTCTAGTACAGAGCCCGATGTAGAAATACGACCTAGGTACGCCGCATCATCACATTACCCCCGGGAATATTTTATCCGGAGTTTCGCAAACAGCCCGATAGTAAACTACACGTAAAATTAATAAATCAATCAATGACATGTAGTCGTGATAATCTACTTCACTTTACATCGGCCGACTGCGAATTTACCACACCCGTTACCAAGCTACTTATTGATTTAGAGAAAATTGATAAGGCAGTTATTCGGAAGGTGATGTAACGTCGTATGACGTTATCTATTTGAATTTTTAGCTGCAAAATTAATAGTTGGAAGTTGATAATTTGAGGGAATAATATTGCTTTCAAAATTCAAACCATAACATCGATTACGTTAATTGCATAAGGTTTGATGATTGTCACACTTTCAAAAGTAAGAGTTCAGCTGACGCTGAGCTTGCGAAACGCAGACTAAGCGTTATACTTTTGAAAGATCTCGTTATTGTATGTAGGATTACAGAATGTTTGAAAATTAATAATCAATAATGCTGTAAATTTGTAAATTAAGTTTAGTGCTTAAAAGAGACGCAATGCCCTCAATTAGGCAGTCAAGATTTTGTATCGACTCCGTCCACGCCGGTCCGAAAATTGGCGGAGTTTTGATTATTTAAAATTCATTGTTGTTATTTATTACGGTTTACATACTCTTAATTTGTGTACTATTTTAAAGTTTTGTTAGAAAATAAATGTAGTAAATAATAGTATTCTTTTATTGTGTGGAATAATTTAGTTAAATCCTAAAAACCTGTACGTTGAAATCTGAAGGAAATTGTTTAAATCATTGGGTTGTTTTGAAGACAACGATCTTACAAAAACATTAACCGGATCTTCAACAATTCCTCTTGAATAACGAAGGACTATCCAACGTCATAAGATCAAACAAGGTAAGTTCTGATTTTGTTCTCATAGGAAATACATTTATTTGAGAGAGTTAGGTACTTAGAATCGCTAAATTTTTATCCCTACAAATAATCCTGACTATAGGCATTAAATTGAAGTAGTCAGGACCTAACAATTTGGTTCCGATACAAATATCGTGCATGAGCAGCCTTTATTGAAGTGTATTTTTGTTATTTGTTGTTCTTTTTAATTGTATTTTTAGTATACAGTGGGAAAATTTAACTACATATATAGTAGAAAAATTATTGATTTAGAAATATCTGAATTTTAATTGAATTTTGAGAGATTTGAAATATTAAGTTTTGTTTTGTAGTGCTATCAAAAGTTACTGAGTAGGCTGATTAGATTAGTTACAAGTGTTCTTGATAATAATACATAGGTAACAGGGTGTAAGACATATTTGATAAGTATATGAGTAGATAGGATTACATTTCAAAACAGCGGCGACTGACCGCGCGGGAATGCTGCGTTAGCAAAATACAAAGACTGTCGCGAACAGTAATTAGATATATAGGTCACTGTATAACTGGGTCTTTTAAAGGAGTAAAATTGTTTTGTAACTTACTATTTGATTTTTTTGATTGTTGTTTAGGTTTTTAACTCAGATGTAAGTTCGGAAATTATATGTTGGGAATTTAGATTTTTGAAGCATTTATACAGCACATTAATGTAAATATTAATTATGCCAAATTATTCAAATGAGTGGTAAAAATAATGAATTTTAAAAAAATCCAGAAAGAACAATAATTACTAGGAATCGTTTAAAATCAAATCCGGAATTAAAGTCTTCGTTAAGGAGTCCGTTATCAGGTAACATTTTTAAGAAAAGTCAAAAAACTGTGAGATCTCCTCCAAATAAAGCATTAAAATCAACCGATTCACCAAATTTGAAAATATCTATACAGCAAAATACGAATGTTATAAGCAGTAATACAAATCAACAAAATGAAATTTTAAATTCAACACAGAATCGTACTTTACAGAACAACGAATTGATAGATTTTTCAATTGAAGAAAGTCATTATTCTGATATTGGGGGTTTTGAAGCAGAACAGAGTTTAATTACAGGTACATCTAAAGATCTTCAATATACATTGGATGAAGGTTATAAATCAACAAATTCGAATTTATCCGTTGCTAGTAGTAGTTTAGAAAATACTAATCATACTGTAATTAATCAAAGTTCGCTGATAGATCAATGGGAAAATTTTAATATTGATAAATTCATTAATACCATTGGAAATAAGCAAAAATCTTTAGAAAAAGAAAAGTTAAGTTTGCAAGAAGAAGTAGAATTAGTTCATAAAGCAGATACTAGTTTATCAAATTTTGCTTTGACTAATTTGGAAAATTCGAATTCTACTCGTTTGTTAGAATCAAATACAATTATTAGTGATAATTCTAGTATAAAGTTATTTAATTTAAACATGACGGGTAATAGGAATGATCAAAAAACGGCGGGAGGACCGATAAATTGCAGTTTGAATGAAATAATCTCTTTGATTCCTGAATATAATGGCAAAAATATGTCACCAGCTGAATTTATTAGGAAAATAAAAAATTTGAAAAATCTCGTGTCTAATGTTAATGATGAATGTATTACAAATATAATTAAAATGAGATTGAGTGGTGAAGTAGGTCAAGCATTGAATCATAATAATATCAAATCTATTGATCAATTGTTAAAATCTGTAAGAATTTTATATCCAATACAAAATGATATACATGAGTTATATGCAAAATTATGTAAAATAATACAAGCGGATGGAGCAGGTGTTTTATCTTATGTAAATCGTATAAGAGAATTATTGTATAAAATAAATGAAATAAAAGAATTAGAAGAACTTACTAATGATGAAAAACAACGTTTTAAAACTCAATTGAATAATGATGCGGCAATTAGTTGTAGGAAAGGTTTAAGGCCTGAAATTAGATATGAGTTAGGGAATGAAATTACGATTGATGATTTAGCAATAAGAGCTATTGCTATAGAAGCTGAAATTAATCAACGCAAACATTCAGATTTCAGAAGTATAAATAATATGTATGGGAATGATATAGTTGAAGAAAAAAGTATTTTAAAAATAATAACTTGTCAATTCTGTGAAGCTCGGGATCATGAAGCATTATTTTGTCGTTTAACAGCTTGTATATATTGTAAAGAAAATGATCATTTTTCGGATAATTGTCGATTTGCTAAAGATAAGATTAGATTAATCTGTAAATTTTGTAGTCATACGGGACATTCTATTAGTACATGTAGATTAAATAAAATGCAAAATAATCATTGTCAATTTTGTCAGGAAATGGGGCATAAAGCACCTCAATGTTCAATAGTTCGAAATTTTGAAATTTGTCATAAATGTGTAAGATCCCACGATTGATTGATGATATTATTTGTTAATCGATAATGTTTGCTGAGTGGTTGATTTTCGTGTAGTATACTGTATGACTGTGAATGAGAGCGCTGACGGTGTGATTGTTGTTGCGTACGCCTCGAGTGTATGAATGAGGGTGCTGACATTGTATGTTTGCAATATACCAGTTTCGCGAGCTGGTTGAGCAACGGTATGTGTTTCAATCTGAGAGAGCAAGTTAGCGTTTTTATTGATGTCAGCGTTCAAAACATCTTTGTAACCTCTCTCTAAGTGGCGAGTTTTGATTGGTCTTCGGTGTCCTCACGTATTAATCATCTGACCAACGCCCTGGTCGGGGATGAGACTTTATAAGCTCAGAGCCCGGTCGGCGCGGGGCCTTTCACGACCAAACCAGGTACCAGTGTGCGTCTAACCTCTTCGCATACGGTAAAGCAAGCTGTTGCCGTCACTACGACTTGCCGCTGAAGACTAGCTGACTACTTGGAGCTGTCGAAGAAGACTTTACCAGAGATCGTAAGAGGGTGTCAAGGTACTACCTGTACGCTATCGGAGGGCCTAGAAATCCACTGAACTCTGCAGGCAAGCTGGCATATTTGCTCCGGTCAAAAGTGCTGCTCAACTTCAATACATTGCGACGAAAGGACCGCCAACATATCTGGCGTGAGTGGGTGAAGCCGCAGCTTAGATAAGTCTACATATTCTGCCACGACTAGCTCGTGTAGTTTAAGATCACATACTCGCCCTAAGGGAGAAGGACACTTCGAACTACAGTGAGTGTACAAAAGCGTAAGTTAGCTTCTTTAGTATTATAACAGAACAAATGTACAAGATCAGAAACTACGTAAAATAACTAGTATAAACTTTGAATGCGAAAGTATGAATGGCCCTTTACCGTCCTTGGAAATCTGTCTGGCTTAATAAAACAAAACAATTAGAAAAGAAAATAGATGTTTAGATGAGAAAAAGATTATTTAATTAACAAAAGCCCTTTATCCACAAACAAGCCCTTCAGTCCTAAACTAGAGTAAGAACGCATAAAGGACAACTCAAGAGTCCACTCCCAACATTTGAAGACTAGCAGAGCGTGTCCACACTTCTAAAGACGTGTCCGCACTTTTGGAATATCGTGTCCGCACTTTTTGATTGTGTCCGCATTTTCCAAATCGCGTCCGCACTAAAGGAGGGTAAGTCTGCGGAACTAAATTCGTCCACACAACATCCTAACAGGGCACAAGAGCAGCAGTCCGCCTTTATTTAATCAAGTCCGCTTTTACGAAGACGTGTCCGCACTTTTCAATATCGTGTCCGCACTTTCGTACAAACGTGTCCGCACTTTCGTACATCGTGTCCGCACTTTCGTACAGACGTGTCCGCACTTTCGTTACGTCCACCTTTTGTTAGTACAAGTATTAAAAACAATATAAGAAAAGACACGCGGACTAAAGTAATAATAATAAATTATTGTTTAATGATTATTTTAAAAACATAAGGTCTCGGGACCAAAGACATCCTTCCAAATAAAAATAATTATTTGTAGTGAACTCAGGCGGTCCGGAGTCAAATCCGGCCCTTACAAATGTAAAGAACCAGGTCATGATCCAATTAAATGTGTAAATTTGTCGGTGAATGGTAATTGTACAATTTGTAATAATGTGGGTCATTCTCCACAGAATTGTCCGGAACAATTTTGTTCTAGGTGTCAAAAAAGGGGGCATCCTACAAAGTTTTGTAAATTAGGAAAAAATAGATTTAGATTTTGTACTATTTGTGAAGCTGCGGATCATGAGGCTTCTGATTGTGAAGTAGCTAAAATGTTAGTTACAGAAAGTAAAGCTAAGCAACAATATAAATGTCAATGGTGTGATGGATCTGGCCATACTGTTAAATTTTGTTGGAAATTAAAAGGATTATTGCAAAATAATAATTACGATTCTAAGAAAAATAATTATCAGCAAAATTTTCAACCACAAAATAGAAACAATTTTACTAATAAAGCAAATAAAAAAGTTTGTGAATATTGTAATGGTTTTAATCATGATGTAAAAAATTGTAGAAAATTGCAGGCGTTGACATCAGATGTAGAAGAAAACTGTGCGTTTTGTTCACAAAAGGGGCATAGCATTAGTAATTGTGATAAAATTAAAGTTTTAGAACACAAAAAGGGAATCGTATGTGCAGAATGTAAAGGTGTGGGTCATACTATTGAAAATTGTTTTAGAAAACAGGGAAACTTTAAATCTCTTCCGGGAAGGAATGCGTAAGAAGAGATTTAGAAAATAAGTCGTTCCAAATTGAGGTAAATAGAGAGAAAATTTTTGAAATAAATAAATTTTTAGAGTCGAAAGATAATGATAATTCAAGTAATATTGATGTTATAGCTAATAGTTATGTTTTAAAGTTAGAAAATTTATTACAATATATTGAAGTACAAGATGTAAATTCTAAGGCTATTTTTAAGTTATTAATAGATAGTGGTGCTCAATTAAACATTATTAAGAATAACACATTATTATCTAGGGAAATAGATACTGATAATAAAATCCTAATATCAGGAATTACTGATAATGCTTTGAGAACTTTAGGTTTGATTAAATTTCCAATTAATAAAATATATTTTGATTTTCATGTTGCACCAGATGAGTTCTCTATTCCATTTGATGGAATTTTAGGAATTAAAGCTTTATTACAACAAAAATTAAGATTGGATAAGGGTTATTTGGATATTAACGGGCAAAAATTTCAACTAAAATCAATTATTAATAAATATCATATTAATACACATATAATTCCTAAACAGGAAGTTAAAGAAGCTATTACTACAATAATTTTTGAAGAGTGTGAATTTTCTGAATTAATTCCTGATTTTGAAATGCATTGTGAAAATGCAAAAGTAACTTTAGTTGTAAATAAAAATGTGGAAAGTTCTATTATTACAAATTTTGATGTAAGAAATGATAGTGAAAATATTTCTATTTTTAAAATTTGTCAGAAAATTAATTTACATGAAGATATGAAGTGTATATTAAATACAGTTAGTGAAATAAATAATAACTTAGAAATGAATGATTTTGAAATTGAGAACTTTAGTATTATAGAAAGCAAGAAAAATGCGCGTGATAAAAGCAATTTGATTGATTATTTGAATAAATCCAAAATGAATATTGAAAGTTTTATTGGTAATATAAACACTTGTTTAAAGAAGTTGGAATTGATTCAGATGAAGAATTTATTGAATATGATTATCCCACGGTTTGTAAAATACTTGAAGATTCTGTTGAATTAGATTCTAATCAGAAATTGTGTAAATTGGAAAATACAATAAATTTTTTAACGTTTGATATTGAGGATATGCCGGAAAATTATATAGGAAATTTTAATGCTGAATTACCTAAAAAAGAAGAAACTTTGCATTGTGGATCTATTTCTTTAAATACAGAAAATGAAATTGATAGGTTAAGCAATGAAAATTTTAATGAAAGGCAACAATTACTGAAAAACACTGTCGATTTAAGTCATTTGTCTAATAAAAAGAAAAAGATTATTGAAAGTTTAATAGTAAAAAATAGTGATATTTGTTGGTTAGAGGGTGAAAGTTTTGGTATTTGTAATATTGAAGAACATGAAATTATTTTAACGGATGGAAAGCCAGTTTATGTTAAGCAATTTCCGTTAGAATATAATTTAAAACAAATCGCTATAGCTGAAACTAAAAAATTAATATTAAATGATTTAGTAAAATCATCTACTAGTGCATTTAATGCACCTGCTTTTGTTATTCCTAAAAAAGGTCTAACTAAAGATGGTAAAAAAAATGGAGATTAGTAATTGATTATAGAAAATTAAATGCTAAAACTATTCCAGATCCTTATCTTTCACCTAATATCACTGAAATTTTTGATAGTATAGGTAAAAATAAGTATTTTACTACAATTGATATGGTATCAGGTTTTCATCAGGTAAGAATGAAAGAATCAGACATTCATAAGACAGCCTTTAGTGTACATCCCTTAGGAAGATTTGAATTTAAGGTACTTCCCTTCGGTTTAGTTAATAGTCCTAGGCTTTTTCAGAGAATTTTAAATTCGGTACTTGGTGATTTATTAGAAAAAGGATTTTGTTTTGTTTACATTGACGATATTATTATTGTAGCGAATTCAATCGAGGAACATAACGAACGGTTTAATTTGATTGCTGGAAAACTAAGGGAAGCAGGGTTGAAGTTAGAAACGAGTAAATGTAAGTTTTTTCAACAAGAAGTAGAATTTTTAGGACATTTATTAAGTGAAAATGGTATTAGGAATGACCCGAAAAAGGTTGAAGCCATAAATAAATTTCCTTTGCCTAAGACGATAAGAAATATTCGAGAATTCCTAGGTTTGACAGGCTATTATAGGCGATTTATTGATAATTTTGCGGACATAGCAAAACCAATATTTCAACTTTTAAAAAAAGAGGAAAAATTTCTTTGGAATGAGGTTAGACAAAAAGCTTTTGATGAATTAAAAAAAGCATTAACTTCAGCGCCGGTTTTACAATTTCCGGATATGAGCCAACCTTTTATTATCACAGCTGATTCGTCAGGCTATGCGTTAGGATGTGTCCTTTCTCAAGGAAAGATTGGGGAGGATAAGCCAATTGCTTTTGCTTCAAGAGTTTTGAAAGCGGCAGAGAAAAATTATCATACTTATGAAAGAGAAGTGTTAGCAATTATGTTTGCAGTAAAAACATTTAGAAATTATATTTATGGAAATAAATTTTACATAATTACAGATCATAAACCATTGTTGTCATTTATATCTGCAGATAAAAATTCGCGAGTTCAAAGGTGGCGTTTAAAATTATTGGATTATGATTATGAAATTATTTATAAACCGGGTAAAGTCTACACTAATGCGGATGCTTTATCCAGAAATCCTATAGAAAATAATCAAGTAAATGTTGTTACGAGAGCTCAAAAAGCAAAAGAGTTGAAAGATTTAAATAGTAAAGAAATTTTGACTAATGATATGAAAATTCAAAAATTAAATGAGGATCGAATTAAACAAAAGTTAAGGAAATATAGTAGACGAAATAAGGTTAAAAATACAATATTTAATGATCAGGAAAAATTACATCAAAGTGAAAATAAATCTGAGAATATTGTATTTACAAAAAAATCTTTAGAATTTAGGAAAGATAATTTAGTACAATTTATAGATAAAAATAAACAAGCATTAGATAGAAATACAAGTAGATTTATAGACAAACTCAATGTTACTTTCAAGGGAATTGTGAATGATATTGAAATTATAGATTTAAATGTTTATAAAGTATTTGTATTATGCATAGATGTAGGTCAATCAGCAATAATTCTTAAAAATAATATTTATAAAATTTTTAGTTCATTAAAACAAATTATGTTAAATAAACAAATATATAGTTTCAATATATCTAAAGATTTGCAAATAATTAATTTAAATTGGATTGATATTGAAGACATTTTATTTGAAGTTTTAAAATAGTGAGATTAAAATAATTATTTGTTTAAATTATATAGAATATGTAGATATACATAATAGAGATAAAATATTTCAAGAAAATCATTCTAGTACTATTGGGGGTCATTCGGGTGTAAACAGAACGTACAATAGAATAAGGAGTAAATATTTTTGGGAAAATTTAAAAAACTGATATTGAAAATAGAATAAAAAATTATGATGATTGTCAAAGAAATAAGTTGAAAAGAGTAAAAACTAGGCAACCAATGGTGATTACAGATACACCAATTAAAACATTTGACAAGGTTGCAATGGATATTGTTGGTCCTTTAAATATAACTGAAAATAATAATAAATATATTTTAACTATTCAAGATTTACTCTCTAAATATTTAGTGGTAGTTCCGTTACAGGATCAAACTGCAGAAACTGTCGCGGATGCATTTATTAAAAGATTCATTTGTATTTTTAGTTCTCCTAAAATAGTTTTAACAGATAGGGGTGCAAATTTTACTAGTAAACTTTTGAAAGCGGTAGCGAACGATTTAAATTTTCAAAAATTGAAACAACTGCTTTTTCGCCTGAATCCAATGGCTCGTTGGAGAGAGCTCATCATCCTTTATGTGAATATTTGAAGAATTTTTCGACAAAAAAAATTATGTGGGATGATTTGTTGGAATTGGCGCAATTTCACTATAATACGAGTGTTCATAATGCGCATAAATTTACACCGTATGAACTAGTATTTGCTTATCCACCTCGTTTACCTTCAAGTGAACCTTTAAAGGTTTCCGAACGTATTCCATCGTTCAATGATTATTTAGCAAAGTTAATTATGAATATGAAGGACATTGCTGAGTTAGCAAGGGAAAATTTAATAATTTCAAAAGAAAAATCAAAGAAATTTTATGATAGATATATAAACCCAGTAACTTTTGAAAAAGGTGATAAAGTTTGGCTTGTAAAAGAACCAAAACCAGGAAAACTGGAAAAAAATCAGAATATTGGTCCTTTTGAAATTATTGAGGTATTAGATAATAATAATATTGTAATAGATAAAAATGGAAAATCAAATACAGCTCATGTGAATAAGTTAATAATGTGTAAAAAGAAAAACTAATATATTTTGTTTGTTTAGGAGGAAAATGTTGATCATCAATGTTATTATTTTCATACTGTGTTTCAAATTAAATGGAGCAATCATAGGATATGATTGTGGTTCCTCTTCACCTAATATAACAACATATTCATTACTGGATTCTGGAGAATGTGATTTTCAAGATGAGCAAGTAAATTCTACTAATGTTGCTATAGAATTAATACAAATAGCTAATTTTCGATTAGTTCCAATTATTCAATGTAAAATTGAAATTCATCGAACAGTTTTTGAATGTGGAATATTTGGTCATTTAATACCTACGGAAAATTCGGAACAACAATACATTAAAGAAATAAGTCATGAACAATGTAAATCTATTCATGAAACGGGAGTTTTTAAATACGATGAGGTGCATATTATTGCAGGTTTAAAAGTAAATTCAACTATATCAAAAGGCATAGATTTTGCGGGAAGTGCAGCGGGAAAATCTTGCTCGGGTGCTTCCTACGCGGATAGCTTTGGTTCTTGGAATAAAGTTTTTGTTCATGGTTTAATTAAAATAACTTTAATGCAAAATAATGCGAAAAAATAAATTTAAATTCGGACAAATTAATTTTAAGTTCGGGAGTAGTTTGTAAATTTTCTGATAAACATTGTATGGATATGGAAGGTGGGTTAACTTTTTGGGATGTTTTGCCACAAGGTGAATGTTTTAGGAATAAGTTTGATATTTTATTTAAGGGAATAGCTACTAAATATTTTAGTGATAAAAACAAGGAATTAGTTTTTGCGGTTAATTTTAAGGAAATAACTTTTGCTTTGTCGATAAAAAATACTGAAATGCATTGTAATAGATTACTTATTCGTACTGAACATCCAAAATTATTTATTTTTGAAAAAGATGCTAATTTGAATGCTTATTATTATGATGCAGATTCTGTTAATAAGTTTAATTTGGATATTTTTACTTATGTAAATTCTAAATTTGTTTATGTTGAAAGACATTTAAGAAATCAAATTAATGATTTATATATTAATTTAATTAAGGAGAAATGTGAACTTGAAAGAAAGGTTATACAAAATTCCTTATCCATTGCTTCCATTTCTCCGGATGAATTTGCATATAATATTATGAAAAAACCTGGTTTCATAGCAAAATTGGCTGGTGAGGTAATACATTTAATTAAATGTATACCAAGAGCTGTTAAAATTTTACATCTCAAAGAGTATTACAATCAATTACCTGTTTTAGTGGGTAATGAAACTTGGTTTTTAACGCCTAAAACGCATATTTTGATGAAAAAGGGTATGCAGATTGATTGTAATTCTATTGTTCCTACATTTTATAAAATTGAGGAAAATTGGGTTAAGTTAACCCCAAAACCAGAAATAACAGGATCACCAAATGTTTTGAAACCAGATGCTACCATACGATTACAATTTAAATCAGTTGATAATTTAGCTACTAGTGGAGTCTATGCGCAAGAGGATTTGGATTCATTACAGCAACAATTGTTGTTTCCTATGGAGAGAGTCGCATTGTTAAATATCGTTGCGAGGGATGTAGCTGGACAATCTACAGGAGAAAATATCTTCTCGGAGAATACACTGACGCACATTGCTGAAAATACTTGGAAGAAAATCATGGATAAATTGACTACTTGGGGATCATTATCATCGGTAATGATTATGATTTTAATTATTTTAAATGTTATAAAATTAACCATTGATACTATTATTAGAGGTTTTGCGTTACACGCTATTTATGGTTGGTCCATACATG
>JACCIB010000414.1:0-157104 GCA_018906965.1 Philotrypesis tridentata
GGTTGACGGGAAGTCACGTGTCTGAAGGAATACTGGAAAAACAAAAAAGGAAAAATTTTAATTAAATTAATTGACTAAACACATGAGTAATGTAAAAATACTTACGTATGGGCCGCCAGGTCGATGAAAATCAAATAAAATACGGGCCGGGTCTCGGACGCAGCCCCCGCAAAAGCCGCATATCCGTCGACGAGAGCTGGGAAAATGGCACGGCTCCCACCGTGCCCACACATCAGAATACCCGCCCCACATGGGTGGTAGGTATTCGTGGACATATTCGTCCACAACCTCCTAGAAGAAGAAAAGGAAAATTTTTTTTTAGGTATACATACAAAAAAAAGAAGAAGAAAAATAGTAGATACTTACTACAAATGACAGCAACAGGGTGCACACAAAAGCGAGCATCTTTGAATGTTTCCTATCCAAAGAACAGACTGGAACTGACAGACGTCAAAGCATCGTGACACTCGTCAAACGGAGTCGACGATTTTCCATGGCGGGTGGGATCCTATAAAAATCTAAAAAAAGAGATCTATAGATGAAAATAGAGAGACGAAAGAAGAGAGTGTTGTGAACTAATATATACTTACCAGAAGACTTGAATTTAACATTAATTGTTAAAATTAACAACCGACTTAATTCCTCACGAGTCATGTATCTTTTTCAGTCAAAAATGGCAATGAAGATACTCTTTGCAATACTGCTGACGTTAATATTTCAAACAAAAACGCAAGCATCCAGCGAGTCAGGAATGAATAAGGCCATAGACCACACACAACATACAGGTATAATATTCGAAGAAAAAAAGACAATTATCTTCTCGGAACAAGAGCGAGAAGTGGCAGTGAAAATAAAGCTGCCTATAAATAGGAAGCATCTAAGAGACATCCAGTCGAAGCTAGCGGCAATGCAAGCGATAGCTATAGCCGACGCTCCGGAGGAATTCCAACAAGATCAAGGGAAATTATGGCCAATTCACACGAAGTTAAATGCCGTAAAAACACAACTTGAAGAAATTATGCCATTTTTCAAAGAAAACAATTCATTTTATTCACCACAGGAAAATATACCCGATATGATAATTGACCATGAAGACGTAAAAAAATTACAGGCAATAACAAAAATAGAGGGCGAAATATCACAAGATTTGCAAAATATCGCAACTAAAGATAAAAGACCGCTTCCTAAAGCTACACAAGAAAAAATCGCACAAGGAATACGATCTATTTTGGCAAAAGTAACGAGACAACTAGACCATCATTTAACAACGCTCACGAATCTCAACGAAAGTTTAAAACAATTACAAGAAGGAAAACTAGTCGCAAATTTTTTGAGCAAAAACCAATATCAACACTTAAACCATGTACTTAGCCAAAGCACCAAGCCATGCACCCTACCAAACGTAAATCTTAACAATAAGTATGAAATAAATAAAAACATAAAGAATAAATACATAGCGACGAAGGACGAAATAGAGGTAAGGTTACACTTAACGTGCATGAATAAAGGAAAGGCAACATTATACAAAAAATACGCTACGGAAATACCACAGGTAAATTTAAGCTCCAGTCTATACATCCAACCCACTACGCAATACATGCTGGTAAAAGAGGGAACCGTGCGACATATAGAACAGACGGATTTAGAAGACTGCATAGAATCTCTAGACAAAATTTCTTGCCCAAATCAATGGTTTAATTTCGAAAACGCGACGGACTGCGAGAGTACCTTATTTCTCCACCCAGAACAAGTAGATTACCGAAAATGTAATGTCATGTACCAAAGTATCACTAAAGAATACATACAATTTATTCCAACAGCCAATGCCATAGTATACATATTACAAAGACCGGAGAACTTGACCTACATTTGCTCGGGAAACCGAAGGGGAGTCGAGACTCTTCGAAGCACGGGAATTATAAAAATAGAGCCAAACTGCTATATAGAAATCAGAGGAATGGAAATATCAGGGAAGAGAGAGAACGAAGGAAAAACTATTTTTTGGCCCAACTCAACGCTACAAATAAGCCAGTTATCAAATATATTAGAAGAGAATTTTGCAAAAAGAGCATTTTTGAAAATTGGCGCAAAGGAAAGAACGATGAATTTATGGCAAATTATTAGAGAAGCTCAGATGGAATTACGAACCGAAGGGATATACGGACAAACCGAACTGGCATTAAGAGCTTTAGTAATAATCACTACGATTTTAGCAATTGCTACAGCAATAAATACCATTATGGTCAACTACAAAAATAAAAATAAGAAAATTTTACAGCTGACCAAACTCGTCATAAAAACCAGAAGAGATAAAGAAAAGGAACTAACCACGGAATTGGATTGTTAATAACAATTATCCTAACCACAAACCAATACCAATAACCAACACATATACACACAAACCGACAGATCGACAATCCGCTTATTTATTTATTTACAGATGAACATTTGGTGGTTTGGACTATCTCTATTTTGGATGATAAAAACAACGCACGGATTATACGGATACGATTGCGGAGACCACCTGTCAAATTTAACGACCATTTCTCTTGTAGACGTTGGGGACTGCGATGTGAAAGAACCCGAATTGGATGTAATCAAAAACTACGGTCAGCTACTACAATTGAATGATTATTCTACTACGCACGTCTATAAATGCGCAATAAAAATATACCGCGTAATAACACATTGCGGTATGCATCGACACGCCTCTAGAGTGGTAAATGGAGAACTCGGATACTTTCAAACATTAACGGCGGCAGAGTGCCAAAATTTACAGACTACCGGATCCTACCTAATCAGTAAAACCAGGATAGATAAAATTGCCCGGAACGGAACTACGGTCAGGCCAGTCATCTTCGCCGGCTCAAACGACCACGTTGGAAACTGCCAAGGCGAATCATACACGGACGATTATGGGAAATGGGAAGATGCATATGTCGCCGGACATGTCGAAATCACTCTTCAAGACTACGTAACCCCGGTACACCTGGACTCGAATAAAGTGATACTCAAATCCGGAGTTAGATGTACATTTAAGGACTTAAGTTGCATCGACCACGACGGATCGCAAGTATTTTGGGAGCAAGTACCCGAAGATTTCTGCGGAACAAAGGCTTACTCAGTACTATATGAAGGATACATGGATAGAATTAATGACACCGAGCACGGAAAAATAATGTACTCCGTCGAACATGGCGATCGCACATTCGCACTATGGCGTAAAGGGGAAATGGAGAAATGTGGCTACCGATACTACAGCACCGAGCATCCGAAACTCTTTGTATTAGAGGATATTCGAAAACAACCCTTAATCGAGAAAACCCCTATAGAAACTGCAAATCTAGATATGTTTGCCTATGTGAATTCTAAATTCCTATATATAGAAAAATATATGAGTGGACAAATACAAAGCATGTATTACAAAATACTCAAACAGGAATGCGAATTGGAAAGGAAGGTATTGAAGAATGCCGTATCCATTGCCACAATGTCACCAGAACAATTCGGCTATCGGCTCATGGAAGAAAACGGATACGTAGGCGTAGTCGCGGGCGAGGTGGTGCATCTCTTAAAGTGTATTCGAGTAGAAGTAGAGTTACGAAACACTACTAAGTGCTACGGAGAGCTGCCGGTTCGACGCGGGAACGAGGAGCTATTTTTGGCCTCGCAGACACGTATACTCGTGAGAACGGGTACCGAGCTCAGCTGCGACGCACGAGTACCTGCGATGTTTAAATTACATAATAACTGGTATAAGATGCTCCCGGTCTTAGTAGAAACCACTCAGCCGGAAGTACTGCGCCCTCAAACAAAGCCAGAATGGAAATATATGAGCGCCGATTCCCTAGCCATAAGCGGCATTTACGGAGAAAAAGATCTCTCTCGATTAAGGGACATGATTCTTTTTCCCGTAGAGAAACCAACCGTGCTTCACAAAATCGCGCAAGGCATGACAGGTAGAGGAACACCCGACGGAATCGGCTTAACCCACATGTTCGATGAGAAAACCATGACCGAAATAGTAAAGGGAACATGGAACCGAATGTGGTCTAGTTTCCTCACTTTCGGCACGGCCAGCGCCGGACTCATCGGTATAGTATTAATAGGACGACTTGTTAAGCTTCTTATGGATACTATGATTCATGGATACGCTCTATATAGCTTATATGGTTTTTCAATACACTTAGTAGGATCATTATGGAATTCCGTGACCCAACTCTTACTACACCTCGGAGCTAGACGCGAACAAACAAATGCACCGAATAAGAAAAAGGGGGAAAATGCCGAAGACGCGGCATCTCCCACTGCCCCTCGTTTGATGTATCAATCCGTCGAAAATCTAGACTCTCAGGCAACCACGGCTGCTATGCCAACAGGTGCCGAAAATGCTCAACCATTATATCCGCTCGTACCCGAATATACGGCCAGACGACCAGAGTCATATTAAACAAATTTTTGAATTACTTATACGTGTGATCTAATCCAATTATATACATATATAGAGTGATATTAACTAATAACACCCAAAATAGAAAGAAAACAAAAAAAAAAAAACGATAAAAAAAAAGACACTAGAATAAAATTAACCAAGAAACAAAAAAAAGTAATAACCAAAGAGCAGCAGTACACTAATACACACTCCTCCACTAGCATGAGGCCAAGCAGTATAAAAATAGCAGTCGCAGCCACAGCGCCTAACGAAGAACCATCGGAGCTGTACGATACACTAGAGAAGAAGCTGTGTCTAAAAATGCTCCCGGGATTAAGCGAGATGTACTTGAATACCCACGAATGGGAGCTACTATGTAAGGAATGCTTCGCCTTACTACCTACCGACAGATCAGCGCATTGGATATGTATATACAGATTTCACGTGTTAACAAGGAATCCAATAGCGGATAAGGGATGCGAGAATTGCCAAACACAACTTTTGAAGGCACAAGGCCTAGTCTCTTGTGCAATGTGCATCACCGGTTATTTAATGAGAAGAAGAAGGAAAGCCAAACGCCTTAATTACTCGTTACCCTTAAGAGCTTCTTTGTGATTACTAATATCACTAACTTATAACAAATTTTTCGAAGCAGAAATTATTGCCAATTATACCCATTTTATAGGAAATGGAACGAATGGAACCGGACTACCAAGGAAAATTAAAAGCAAGAGTCAAGCAATATCTCCGACTTAAACACAAAGTAACAAAAGAAATAATTAAAAATAACGAAAGACTGGTGAAGAGTATAAAATTTGCTTTAAGAATATTTTGCGAGGATATAATGCGAATGCCAGCCGAAACCGAAGGACTCATTCAAGCCGCATATCAAGAAAGTACCTATGTGCAGTATTGCATAAATGCTACCTTCCGTAAAGGTATACAACAGCTTTACTGGGTTATTGTGACCGAACGAAAATTCTTTAGAATGATGCAGGACCGAATGCAACATGCATCTCTATATGATAACTTAACCCCCAACTGGCCTGTACCCAGCCCGGAAATAACAAGAAAATACAGATTCGAATGGAGACGACTAGCTACCTACTATCAATGGAACGTACTCAATATATCTATCTTTGACTTATCCGCAGAAGGGTTTTTCTGCGTGGGACCAAGAGAAACGGTATGTTTCGCATGCCAGGTAAAAATCGAGAATTGGGGAATACACGGGAAAAACGACCCGCGAGCTACACATTTCTTCTTCAATCCGGACTGTCCCTTTATTTCGGGATTTCCTTGCGGAAACGTCACCACTCAATTAAGGAACAATACGCCCGAGGACGTTAATTTAGAAGACGAAAGAGCAATTCCCATGCAGACAGGAATTCATGGAATGTCAAGAGAGATCGCTAAACTCTTCCACCCAAATTTGGATTTAGACTTACCATTTGATAGAACAGGAGGCTATTTACACATCGAAAACCTAGAGCTTAACTTCGGAGGAAAAGGATTTGCATCAAAGAAAACTTATGGAAAATGCACTATTTGCGAGATGGGTTTAGATATCAGACGAGAATGCGAATTATGCCATCGCATGGATCCTCAACTATATTTGAAGAATGCATACGTAGTATGCCGAACCTGTCCTGTACCCACGCACCAATACGACTTATTATATGAGGACAAGTGTTTCATATGTATGTGGCAAACCGGAATTTCACCAAACACCCTCAAAGATTTTTTCTAACAGAAGGTCGCCTACACAGACAAAATCATAACAAACATGACCCACCGTACGAAAGTCAACGATCTACCACGCCCACTGCCCTACTCTACGAGAATGAAGTCGAAAATAAACTAGAACGCTGAAGGGGGGAGCGCAGCGAAGCCACTCCGCTAGAGAGACCAACTATATATATATATACATACTCTACCAAAAGAACACATGTTATGATCACGAATTCTTTCAAAACAACACAGGTAAAATGCCAAGAATTCAAACAAACGTAATCTTACAACGGAAAGGAATGGAAACAAAAATCAAGCAAAGCCGAGATCAGATTATTCACGAGAATTTTTGCATAGGATATTAACGACCCTTACAGTAAGGATACATAAGGAAAAAGGAAAGGAAAAGAAAACCAGATAAATAAACAAAAAAAAAACGTATGAGAGATATTTATATACGTATATTATCAATTAAATACGTTCACAACATAAATTACTGAAGAATGATCAGCACCAAGGACGAATCACTACGGAATCTACCCGATTGTTCCACAAGACATTAGGATGATCGCCCGTCAACGGAACAACTCGCCACTCCTATAACAAAAAAATTGAGAAAAACATAACCCTAGACGGAAGAAATAATAGCAAAAAAATATATACGAGACTCACCTCTACATTTTCCCAACGCATCAAAGGAGCCCGCATGTAAGTGCGCCAACCGCAAATATCGCAATTCCCCGGAGTAGCGGAGAAATTCATGTCATGACACAGGACGAATTTATGCTTCTTACAAACCGAGGAAATCGGAGCCACCGTAGGGAAACAATACTGAGAAAAAAAAAAGAGAGGGGGAGAAGGAGGACATTTAAAAAACGGAAAAACAGATTAAAGATAGGCCTACAAAAAAAAAGCAGAGATAAAAACTTACATAAGGACCTCCAGCTCGACGAAAGTCAATCTCCATCCTCGCCGGCAAGATATTAACGCCTCCGCAATAAAGGCAACGACCAGGACTCGGAAAATGGCATTTTTCCCAGAAGATAGGTTGACGATATCTATCCTCTATCCGAGGACTAAAGTCGAAATCTTCAGAAAAAGCCGCACGAACAACAGCAACATCCCAATCACCACCCAACAGGGTATCCTCCTCTTCGAGATCACGCCTGGGAGGTGAGGCCGGAGTATACCTAATAGAAGCACTGGCACTTGAGTCAGACGAAAATAAAGGCATCACTATCGGAAGGCCCGAAAAAGAATCAATAGATTTCGGCGAAGGAGGTGGCGAAGGCGGCGGCGACGAAGACGACGAAGACGACGAAGACGACAGAGACGACAATGGCGATGAAGACGACGAAGATTCCAATTCAGACACTTGAGTCGGGAGAACGATTTGTAAATTATCCTCCCGATTTTGACGAGAACGAGACCTCTGCAACATAAAAAGATAACAAGTGACATATTGACAAAAGAGAATATTGGACATAAAGAAAAAAGGAGTAAAGCAAACTTACGGTGATCGGCATGACGACAGTAGAGAAAGAAGTATAGAAGCTCCGAGCGAGAACAGATCAGAACTGAGAGAACGAATAATATCACGAAACTCGTCGAGTGGAATCGACGAAAATTTTTGGCAGAGTGGGAACACATAAGAATCTAAAAACAGAGAACTACAACCATGAGAAAAGAAAAATACTACGAAATCAATAAATACTTACGAAACCATTACAATGACAGACACTTATAAACCTTTCTTTCCACAGAAAACTTTTTAACATAAATCTTGCTTGCTTACAGGAACAAAGAACATATAGAATAGGAAAAAGAGCAATAATATTATGCAACTATTGCACTAACAAAAACGTTAATAATTGTCGGTAAAATGTTTGTAAAATTTAACCTGAAAAGCGTTAATTTATTATACTAACCTGAAACACGTTAATTGTCGGTAAAATTTTTGTAAAATTTAACCCGAAAAACACTAAAGGCATTAAGAAGTCAGTAAAAATTTTTGCGAAAAACATTGAAAATCGTTGGTAAAACGGTCGTAAAAGAGGAAAATTTTTTCGACTCGGGGGAAATTATCTCCATTGTATGTGTAATTTTGTTTGAAAATTTTTTTAACTAGTGAGTGTGAAAGTCGTTAAATACTAAGACTAAAGAGCGCATTGTAACAACCAACCTTTGTAAAGCAGTACCTTGTGCAAAAACCACAAACAGGGACGATCAAATACCCATATTCGTGTGAATATACTGCTAGCACACTACGTGTAAGCGACTCGAGTGATACTCTCGTCTTTTCATAAGGGCGGAAGTGTAATAAACCGCGAAGAGTATATAATTAAAATTTTTATAATGTCTCGATCTACGCAGATCAAATGTAACCCGATCTGTCTGATGACTGTTCTCCGGATAATTATAAAAATTAAGAGTAGCCACCCCAAATAAGGCGCCCTAGAAATGGGAAATCATGAATTTATAGCGATCTTCCGATGTTCACGGAGATCATCTGCGTCATACTGTATCTGAAAATAGCCCCCACTATAGGAAAACCATAGATTAGGCTCGGAAAAACTAGCGCGACAATGGGGAGAGGCTAGAGCTTAAATAGAGCTGGAGAAAAAGCTCCGGGGCTAGTCGACCATCCAGTGACCAAGAGCACGGACGAATCTCTGCTCGTGACCTACTCATTCTATCTCAACCAGTGCTGCATACGGGGAACCGCCGCTTACAAGACGATTATCACGAATCCAACCTCATCCGGAAGTTCGGAAAAGCAAGAGAGCTGAGAGCAACCACCGACCCAAAGCCAGACGCTGCAGCCGCTGACACCTCGCAACCGCTCGACGCTAACCCAGAGCGTCTATTCTTGGAAGCATTGCTGGAGCATCAGGGGGACAACTCAACGCCTCATCGAGCCACACGCACGATCAGCGACTTCCCTGCACACATATATACTTACGCACACACGCAAGGTACGGCCTCGTATTCTGTTAGCGCTGCGGGCGTTCACACTCATGTTTGTCTAACACGCATTATATACAGAGGTAATCTCGAAATCCCGCTCTCCTACATCCTCTCCGCAAAGGAGAGAATTGTATATAGATTTTTGACTCATAATAAATTTATTAAATTACCGAACACATATTTCCTTTATTCGAAAACCATCACACCTCCAATAATAAATATATAGTTGTGAGCGTCACTATCCAGACGTAACACATGTAAGAAGCAAGGACAAAATCAGTCAGCGCAAATACCTGCAAATCATCAACAATCACCATTAAGAGCATCGAGCACCAATTCAACATCAAGAAAACATCAGCAACGACAAACAAGTACAGTGGCCAGCACTTCAAGAAGTATACCTGATGCACTTCCTTCAATATCTGGAACACTGCAGCAGAAAACTGATCCTCCGTCAAGATCCAAACAGAAATTAAAAGAAGAGTACAAAGAAGCTGGTACCAAGAACAGAATATTTGACATTTCCTTACTATACGCATTATTACAGGAATTTCTGGCATGTAAAGCTTGTGGTAGGGATGTCAAATTTGATGAAATCGATACAAGAGGTCTCGGCACTACACTATCTGCCACTTGCACCGGATGCCACAAAGCTGCTTTCATTGAGTCCAGTAGAAAAATTGATAAGCAAAGTAATGCATATGAAATCAATAGACGTTCAGTTTTAGCTATGAGACTCCTTGGACACGGTCATGCTGGTTTAAATTCTTTCCGTGGAGTAATAGATTTATTAACTCCAATTTCTCCTAGTAATTTTGATACAATAAATCAAGATTTAAAAACAGCAACTAAAAGTGTAGCTGAGGACTCAACGAGACCAGCTATGCAGGAAGACTGCAGCAGTGAAACTCAAGAGGATGACCGTGAGACTATTTCGGGTAATAGTTCTTGGAGGAAGCGAGGCGACTCTTCCCTTCAAGGTGTATCAGCACTGATACGCCATGCAAATGGAAAAGTGATTGATGTGTCCAGCAAACAGTCCCTTTGTAAAGTCTGTGAAAATCATCCTGAAGAGGACACTGCACTGTACAAAGACTGGTTCGAGGCTCATCAAGATAATTGTTCAGCCAATCACCAAGGTAATTCTGGGAAGATGGAAGTCGATGGTATTGTTGAAATATTTTAACGATCTGAGACAATCGATGGAGTGAAATACAAGAATTACATTGGTGATGGCGATTCAAAATTCTACAAAGCTCTTTGTGATGCCCAACCATATAAAGAAGACTTCACCATTCAGAAGAAAGAATGTGTTGGACATGTGCAGAAGAGGATGGGAACACGCGACTAAGAAACCTGAAGAAGAGCTTAGCAGGAAAGAAGTTATCTGATGGCGTAGGCATTGGTGGGAAGAACCGTCTAACTGCTCTGAGGATTCATCAGTTCACAAAGTATTATGGCAATGTCATTCAAGGTCATAATGACTCAGGTGAAAAAATATCGAATGCCATTTGGGCAACATTTTTCATAGTCAACTGATCAGGATACCAAACACCACCTTTGCTTAGTAGGAACACGAAGTTGGTGCAAATGGTATGTAGCCAAATCCAACAACAACCTGAAGAACTTTCACCACAAAGATTCCATTCCTCTTGCTGTTATGGATGCAATTGAGCTAAATTACAAAGACTTGACGAATCCCGGCTTTCTTGGAAGATGCGTCGGAAACTACACACAAAACAACAACGAGAGCTTCAACCAACCTATTTGAAAGATCATCCCCAAGCACAGTTTCAGTGGTCTTACAGTTTTGGAATTGGAGTCTATATTGCTGTCTGTTCATTCAATCATGGCAAAGCTGGAATCCTGGAGATTATGAGCAGACTTGGTACTCAACCCGGATCATCTGCAACCAACTGGGCCAAGAACATGGATGAAGGAAGACTTTTATGGTCCGACAAGAAAGCAACAGAATGTACATTGCAAGCACGCCAAGCTAGAAGGAAGAGAAATCATCCAGATCATGATTCTTACAGAGCTGGTACACATTGAAATCATAACCCTGCATTTCATTGACATACACTACACATATACGCTTAACCCTACATCACACTTTTTATCACACAATAACACACAAAAACTGCATCACTATATTTATACTGAAACACATAAAATCCTACAATTTTAAAATTTTTTTTTGTAAACATGCATCACATGCAAACCATGTGTAAACACGGTTTCCCTCTATGTACATGCAGACTAAAAACACAACAGCAAGCCAGTCAGCTGATGATCAGTAGAGTTGTCTGCTTTCCAGTATAACCTACTTTTCATTTAGAATCTCATCTGGACAAGTTCCTTTCTAACCTTCAAATTGGTGCTCTTGTAGTGTATTTATTTCAAACAAGAAAACTTTTGGTGAGTACTTTATAATTATTCATATAATATTCATTATAATTTAATTTATCATTGATTTGTAGTAATTTTAGTATTTTTTTTATGATATATATATATATATATACACACTTTTCTGTGAAATAAAGTGTATATATTTATCAGAAAAAACTGATTTATCAAAAAATTTCTATTTCATAATTTAAAATAGAAAATTAGTTTAAAGTATAAAATAATTCTTTTTTCATTATTTTTCATTTTCTGTTGCAGAGAAGCTGTTTGGACCCGGATCTTCATCAAATATTACAGAAATAACCAGTGTACAACTATAAATAATAAAACTGTGTATAATATCAAACGCACAAAACAATTTTTAAAGAATAATCCGGATTTATTTTTTACGAGAGCAGATAAGGGCAACGCTACGGTGGCAATAGATCGCAATGTGTACATTTCAAAGGTCAATGACGCTCTTAACGATGATAGATTTTATAGACGGGTTAAAGTTAATCCCGCCGCAGGGATAAAGAAGCGGATTAAAAAACTGATTGACCTTTGGAGTACACGGGGCGTCTTGGAGTGTGATGAGGCTTTCAGAGGTCTATCGTCTAAGGGTATTGAGCACACATCGCTGCCGAAAGCGTATGGCCTTATAAAAATTCACAAACCTGATAATCCTGTACGGATTATAGTTTCTGCAGTTAATAGCCCTACCTATTCTCTTGATAAGTGTGTGTCTGTCTTATTATCGAAACATTTTCCTTTACCAGCTTCATACATTAAAAATAGTTCTCAATTAAAGAATGAATTGATTAATATAGATATTTCCGATAAATACTGTTTCGCGTCATTCGATGTAGTTTCCTTGTTTTCGAGCTTGCCAAAAGATGCAATTTTGTTAGCGATAGAGAAGAGATGGAAATGGCTTTCATGTTTGAATTGCATGTCTAAGGACGAATTTATTGACGGTATAAAAACCCTTCTCGATTGTACATATCTTGTATTTGATGGCAATTTTTATAAGCAGGTTTCTGGCGCCCCGATGGGTTTTTGCTCGAGTCCTGTATTTGCAAATGCAGTTCTTGAGGACCTTGAGGAGCATTGTCTGAGCATTACAAAATCTAGCGTTCGACTTTTTCGCAGATACGTGGATGACTGTTTTTTGATATTGGACAGAGGGGAGATTGAGGTGGTGTTATCTGTTTTTAATAATTACAACGAATACCTTCAATTCACTTCGGAAATTGAAGAAAACAATAGTATTAACTTTCTTGACATTTCTATTTTTCATGATTCTAGCGGCAAAATATTTACTAATTGGTACCAAAAAAACACAGCTTCTTGCAGATATATTAATTTCTTCTCCCATCATCCAAAAAGTCAAAAAATAGCAATAATATCCAATCTTTTTGATAGGGCAATATTATTGTCGGATCCTCGTTTCCACTGTGAGAACGTTGAAAAGGCGAAAAAAATCTTAATGGCTAATGATTATCCTCCCGATTTTATTGAGAAATTTAGCAAAAAGCGAATTGCACGTAATTTGGGCATCTCAAGGGCCGCATTGAGAGGCACAGACACGAGCAATATTGACACTTCCAATTGCAATAGTAATAATAATTTACACTCGGGAAAAGGCTATGGTGTGTTCCCTTACTACGAAGGGTTCAATGATAAATTAAGGTCCGTATTTAGAAATAATGACGTGAGGTTAGTTAATAATGTTACCAATAAATTTAACAAATTTATAAAACTTGGTAAAGACCCTACTGCGGTGGGTGACACACGGAACGTGGTTTATAAAATCGATTGCTCCGATTGCGAATCAACATATATCGGAGAAACGTATCGGCCTTTAAAAACTAGGCAATACGAACATAAGAGGTATATAGAGAAAAGGGATTTGAATTCCCCTCTTGCAGTACATGCGTTGGAGACGGGTCATAGTTTTGATTTTAACAATATTAAAATAATTGACAGAGAGCAGTCTATTTTCCGTAGACGGTTATCGGAGATGCTCCATATACAGTTTTTCGATGGCACGCTTAATAGGGCTGAGGACACGTGCCTCCTCAAAGCCAGTTACAAGAACGTTATTTCAAATCTAAAAGTTAGTCCTAATAAACATTAATTGTCGAGTGTTGTGATTGCGGAGGCTCGGTAGCGAGCAGAGTGTACCAGGAGTTTAGGACGCGGAGAGAGGTGGCTCACCGCTTCGCGCTCTCTTCAGTTCAGCCAACACGTGTTCAATGGTGATTGGCTGGCGGGCCGGAGCGGCACATCCCAAGTGGGAGGTCGGAGAACCGGGTTGCCGGGGCAACGGCCTAACCATACTGTACTATATAGTGATACAGTCATGGTAGGGGCGTCGCGTGCGGAGCAGCGCGGGCTCTCCGATCTACTGCATGAATAACAACTCGTGCCACCTCTGTTGTGCTATGTGTTCTGGATACACTTAGCGAGCTCTGCGGCTTTCGTGGCTACAATATTCGCCTTATTTTTGCATTTTATACACGTTTTAATTGTATTAGAATCCAGTTTGACGGATGTATTGTAACATATATATAAGATCGATTTTAGCTGTAAACTTAGTTGACTTTTGTCCTTGGCCGGTGCCACATTACCATCGAGTGGCACCGGTCGCGTTTATTACTTTTGTTTAAAGTTTTTCGAGCGTCATTCTTTGTAAGTTGTTTAATTTTTGTAACGGATTTTGTAACGTTTATTTAATTCTTTTGTAATTTCTTTAAATTTGCGAATTGTAATTTTTAGCGCCGTCTGCGTTTTTCACGTCGTCGATGTAGCGCACGACTCATTTTTAAACTTGGTAATTTATAGTGTTTTAGTTATTGTAATTTCTATTTGTTGTTGTAAACTTTAATAATAAAATTTAATATTTTGCTTAGCCACTGATGAGGGGGTAAAATTACCCCGAAACGTATGGCGTAGTATAAACATTTTAGCTCGAAGAGACGCATTTTATTATCCTTTCAGTGTACAACTAGTTTTCAAGAAAATAAGGTCCTGATCCTGAATAAAAATGGTAAGTATATTTTATTCGACTAAATGTATAACAAAACTTTAACTGCATTTTTCTCAGTTTTTGGTTTTTTATGATTTCAGGTCACTTACCGTAAGGTTTCTCTGCTATGGATGGACCAATCGAGTTCAAATTTTACAGAAACCTTTCGAATAGGTTTCTTCACAAAATAAGTGGAGCCGAATTGAAAAAGATAAGTAAAAAGTGGACGTTACGTATGTCAAAATACGTAACATTCACTATAATTACTAATATTTTCAACATAATTGTGGCTAAATAATAATCCGCTCCACTTATTCTGAGGAGTGTCTCATTGGAAAGATTTTCCATCCTGATTGAAGCTTTTTCAGTGCCCGCATCCAGCGATATCATACGGCAAGTTAGTAAAACTACATAAAATCATGATTTTATAACTTATATAATATATAGAGGCTTATTTCATATATTAGTGATATACATATATTTTTTACTGGTGAAAGTGAAGTATTTACTACTAGTCAGAAAAAATTTTTTTAATGTAACATTTAAAATCAAATTTTCTGTTAAGGGGACCCAACACCTTTAAAACTTGAAAAAGTCGATTTTTTTTTATGATTTGTTTTGATAGCAAATTTACCATAGAATATGCTCCCGAAAGCCGTTTTTCGAAAAAAAATTTTCCCGCAAAATTATAAGCAAAATACTAAATAAATATTTTGACTGGTTTCTCGCAAATTTGCGTAATTAAAATTATTTATTCAATGTATCGAAAAGTTTCATTTTTTTTTAATAAATCCAGTCAGAACTAGATATTTTTATTGTAATTGTAAAAAACAGTATTTTTATAACTATATATGTATATATATATACACATATATCGTATTACAGGAATGTTTAACTTTTTCCTTGCGTATGAATGTATTTATGCGCGAATGTGTGTATGTTCGCGCGCATGTGTATGAGTGTGTGTGTGTGTGTGTGTGTGAGTGTGTGTATATATATATCACTCGCATACACACATACGCTCTTAAACATACATACGTATTTCGTAAATTATTTTATCACAATAAATGATGATTTTTTTTTCATTCTTTTTCATGAAACTATGTAGTCATTAGTTGAAATTCAAATACGCGCGCTCTTCGCAACAGTCTAGGCGGCGATTCTGTAACCAAAACGTGACGATCGCTGTGACGAAAATATTTGAACTCCCCATTTACCGACCATGTATACATCGTTTCTTCCTGACTGAAGTCCTGTTTTGTAAAGTACATAAAGGTTATAACTAACAGAATTATAAGTTTCTGTTAGTTAATATTTGTTATTAATAATAAATTAGTTAATAATCACTCCAGGATATAAAAACATGTATTTTATTGTTTGTAATTTATTTTTATTATAGTCATTAAAAGAGTTTGTTGGAAATAGCTAGTATGCGTAGGAATGCGGATCTGCTCCGATCCGTTCCGACGTGTACTTTTGGAGAAGGCTATACGTTCTGATTCATTGATTGTTTTGCGTACTCTCAAACTGTGTCATATTCCCAATCAACAATTTCTCTTACTGTTTATTATTTTATACTATTTTTAATAGAGTATAAAGCAAGTACCATTTATTTACACGAATGCCGATATGTTTTGATCCATCCCGATCCGTCAGTTTTGGACGAGGCTATACGCTCCGAATCATTTTTTAATTTGCACATCCTTGATCTGTGATATTCCCAGTTAATAATTTTTCTTATCCTTTATTGTTTTTTATAATTTTTTCAAATAACTTGGAGCAAATAATACTTCTGGAGAAATGCTGCATTATCGATGATCTATGATCAAGAAATTCTTTCGGAGGGATTCTCTTTTGTCAAAAAATAATCTCAGAGGTTAATAAGTTGGTCGATGGGGGAGGTGAGGGGTAGGGACACTTGAAACGGCGACAGCGGCAGCGGTGACATATATTTATAATATATAAAGATATTATAATTATTACAAGTATTGCCAAGGTATATTCTTAAAGTATTGATGAATAGTGTATGGAAGCTTTTAAAACAAATTGCACAACAAGTTGCTTCACCTTTTCTTGAAGATAAAGGTTTGGAGATTACGGGACGGCAGGATTCTGTTTGATTGTGGGTGTTCCCTTGTAATGAGAAGTAATCTTATAGAGAAATAATATACTTTATTAACTTTTTAACAAGGGAAAGTGTTTCGCTCGGCTATGAAAGCCGATCTGAGTAAACGCGCGGTGTTATAGCCACCTCGTGCGACAGTCAAAGACAGCGCTCGGTGGCTAAAGATGTCGGCTGTTCCCGATGGTGCACACGCTCAACGCCCCTAAAAGTGACGATGTCGGAACGAAGGAGGAACGAGACCAGCCTGGTGGTATTTGTTAGGGGACCGGCTAACGTTGGAGGTTGTGGAGAGTATGGTTAAGACATTCTTCGTGGTGATGACTCTGACCGTTCTGCAGGAGGCAATCAGGTGATGAAGGTGTGAATAAATCCGAGCCATGTGATTTTCCATTATCTAGAAATACTCTCGGAGGCATTTCCCAATGTCGAGAAATTCTCTCCATTTCCCATCACGTCAAAATTCTAAATCTCTGATTCTCCATAATGGAGAAATAGTCTCCGATGAATTCTCCATTATCCAGAAATACTCTCGAAGGGTTTCTTCATCGGCAAGAAATGCTCTTGGAAGGATAGTACATTTTGAAGAAATATTCTCTGAGGGATTCTCCATTATCGAAAAATACTCCCGAAGGATTTCTCCATTATGTAAAAATACTTTCGGAGGGTTTCTCCATCGTCAAGAAATTCTCTTAGAGAGATTCTATATTCTAAAGAAATATTCCCTCAGGATTTCTCTATTATCAAAAAATACTTTCGGAGAGTTTCTCCATGGTTGTGAAACACTCTCGGTGTGATTCCGTGTTATCGAGAAGCGCTATCGAAAAGATTGTCCGTTAACAAGAAATGCTCCCGGAAGATTTCTCCATCTTCAGGAAATACTCTGAGAGAATTTCTCCATTATCGAGTAATACTCTCGGAGGGTTTCTCGGTCGTACAGAAGTACTCTAGGAAGATTTCTGCATCGCCGTGAAATACACTCGAAGATTTTCTCCATTATGGAGAAATACACTCGGAGGGTTTTTCCATCGCCGAGAAATGCTCTCGGAGGGATTTTCTGGTATCGGCAAATACTCTCAGAGGATTTCTCCGTTATCAAGAAGTACTCTCAAAGGGTTTCTCCATCGTCGAGAAATGCTCTTGGACCAATTTTATATTCTGAAGCAATACTCCCGAAGATTTTACCATTATGGAGAAATACTTTGGAAGGGTTTCTCCATCATCGTGAAATACTCTCGGTGTGATTCCCTGCTATCAAAAAGTGCTATCGAAGAGATTCTCCATCATCGAGAATTACTCTCGGAGGGTTTCTCCAACATCCAAAAATACTATCAGAGTAATTTTCTGTTATCCAAAAATAATTTTCGAGGATTTTTCAATCGCCGAGAAATACTCTCGCAGATTTCCTCCATTATCGGGAAATACTCTCGGGGAGTTTCTCAACCGCTGATAAATTCTCTTGGAGGGTTTCTCCATCGAAGAGAAATACTCTCGAAGGGTTTCGCAGTCGTTACGAAATACTTTAGGAGGGTTTCTCGATCGTCGATAAATACTCTCCGACGGTTTGTCCGTTATCAAGAAATATTCTCGGAGGGTTTATTGTTCGTACAGAAGTACTCTAGAATTCTCCATCGCGGTGAAATACACTCGAAGATTTTTTCCATCATCGAGAAATGCTCTAGGCGGGATATTATGTTATCGAGGATTACTCTCCGACGATTTCTGCGTTATCAAGAAATACTCGCAGAGGATTTCGCCATTATCGAGAAATATTCTCGGATGGATTTTCTTTGGTCAAGAAATACTTCAGGAGGGTTTCTCTATTTCCAAGAAATAATCTTGGAGGATTTCGTCCTTATCGAGAAATACTCTGGAGGGTTTATCCATTTTCAAGAAATACAGTCGGAGGGATTCTCAGTTATGGAGAAATACTCCAAGATGGTTTCTCTATTTTGACGAAATAGTTTGGAATGGATCTCCATTATCGAGGAATACTCTGGAGGGTTTCTCCACTTTCAAGATATTCTGTGGGAAGGGATTATCCGTTCTCGGATGGTTTCTGCATTATCAAGAAATACTCCCCGAGGGTTTTTCGATTGGCGAGAAATACGCTTGGAGCGATACTACTTTCTGAACTAATACTGCCGAAGGATTTCTCCATCATCAAGAAACATTTTCTGGCGAATGAAATTGTCGAAATGATTGCCTTTCTCCACATGGCTACATTAGATTTCACGCACTGCAGTCTTTTTAACATCCATTTATCTTAACCGTATGCATTCATTATGGCGCGAATCGAGATATTAGCTTACTCCCGATATTCGCTTCGTCATTGAAATTACCGGGAAACGTCGAGCACGTGAAAAGGCACTGGTATAACGGTATACTAACAAACACCGTGTGATCTTATACAAAACTAGAGTTTTATTGATTGGTTTTATGGAAAAATGCAGATGTGTATGTGAGTGTGTGCGTGTTATAAGTGTATATGCGAGTATTGCGGGTGAGTAAACTAGTTAGAGACGTAGTTCTTCTCTCTCGGCAGCCGGAGTAGTGCAAACCGTCGTTCTAACCGCTCGGCCCTCCTTTCACCGGGACCCCTGCGGAGAGTGGAGAAGGTTAGAAATTGGCGCTTGGAGGATCTCCCGTGAGTCATTAATGTCAATGCATGCGTGATTCAAAACGCGCGAGCAATATTGCATAGTGACTTCTCGCCACTGCTCACAGAATTACTTTTCAATACACATTAACAATGTAGGGTTATGCAAATAATAGCAGTAACCTGTTGCATTCGACTTAGCGCACAGCCGTCTGAAGTTGCGCGCTCGGCCGCTCCAAACTCCACTGGAAAAGGTCGCCTTTAATCATTATTTTCTCAAGAACGGCCCATTTTCGCCACTCGGGACCATGAGGACTTATGTTCATGATTTCAAGACCTACAATTTGGTTACGTTTACATACAAATCCAGGACCCCGGAGGAATCTTATGGGAGTGTGGGTCCCAGTGAATTTGTATGTAAACGTAACCAAATTGTAGGTCTTGAAATCATGAACATAAGTCCTCATGGTCCCGAGTGGCGAAAATGAGCCGTTTTTGAGAAAATAATGATTAAAAGCGACCTAAAACCAGTGGAGGTTGGAGCGGCGGAGTTAAAAAATTTGAAATTTTGAGCGATTTTTAGCTCGAAAACAAAGCAAAATCATAACCATTTCCAAGAATACTTTTTTCTTAAAATTTGAAAATTAAAAAATTTTAAAGTATGACTTTTATTAGAAAATGGTCGCTGCCTGTTTTGCAAGTTATACAGATACTTTTGTATTGAAAATAGTTATCACCACGAATTTTTTTTGTATTGCTCTCCAAGCTTCCGTCATTTTCTTTCTTCGTTTTCGAGCTAAAAGCGCCGAAAATTTCAAATTTTTTAACTATAGTTGGTCAAAAATGACATTTTCAGCATTTTTTCTATAACCCTAAATAGGCAAAAAATAGAAAAAACGCTCATAGAGAGGCAGCCCGATAACAGGGTGCTTTCACATTGGAGATTCGTAATAATCTTGGCAAATAGTGTACAACGTCATAAACATTTTATTTAAGTAATGAATACTGCTTTACAAAATTTTTTTATTAAATAAAATTATTAATTATTAAAAATTATGATATTTTATATATTTTTCAAGTCCCCAAAATCATGCCACAGCACCAATCTTCTGTGATTTTGGAATATGATATATTGTATGAATAAATAATTTTAAATAATCCTAAGAATTATTTTAAAAACATTTTATTTAAATAATTAATAGAGCATTATAAAATTTATTACCAATTAAATTATTGATTTATAAAAATTATAATTTTTTATATATTTTTCAAACCTACAAAACCATGCCACAACACATCCCAAGCTTCGAAGCTCGCGCGGGAGCGCGAGAGCCAGAGCATTCTCACGCACAAAGTGCAAGCTTGCATTGCTTGCTGTAATTCCTTATACGATTCGGACATCAGCAGCAGCACGACCAGCACATACTACAGAGTAGTGCGCCACAGGTAGCCACGTCGCGAACAGCGCGAAAGACGCAATGGCAGCCGTAAGAGTCGTCGCGAACGGTGCGTGAGATGCAACGAAGGCGCGACGATCGCCGCGATAGTAGGCGCCGGCTCGAGCGAAGCGGCAGACGCGATCGTCGTAACTGGGGATAGCGCGAACAGCTGCAGGTAAGATGGAGCGAGTTACCCAGCAGGGCCCTCCACCTTCACCCTCACCCCCACCATCACCACCCCCGCACCAATACAACCCACCAATGTCACGAAGCCAAACCATGGCGCTAGTGCCGATCACGCGGGCCCAGCCGCCGACCAGTTATTGGGACAACACGAATCTAGACGGCTCCTCAGTGCCGTACAGTTTCACACAATTTACCCAAGTCCTCAATATAATATCTTATTTCGAGGGCGATCCGGATTCACTAACGGGCTTCTTGACGGCCATACAAGACATACAAATTATTTTCTGGCCGGCTTACGAGAGATGCTTATTAAGGCATACAGCGAATCGTCTAAAGGGTAAGAGGACCGATGGATTTTGGGCACGAACCACGACGTACTCATCGGTGGAATTGCTCTGACGCGACTTAACGTTCTGCTACGCGGATATCGGCGTGGCAGAGCAGATCCACGCTGAATTGCGGGTAATCGAGCAGGGCGCGACGAAGAGCGTCCCTTACTGAAAAAACTTAGATGATTATCAGTTGATAATCAGCTAGAAGTCAGCTGAAAATCAACTGAAAATCAACTTATTTATTAAAAAGCAACATAATGTATTTATTTTAACTCAACGTTCTTATCCACAAATAGAAGAAATTGTAAAAGTATACTGTGAGACGTTCTCGAATCAAAGACTCAAAATTACTCGAAAATATCAAACATTACTTATTTTGGTAAAGGTTTACTATAAAATTGTAAAAACTAATTGCTTGTATGAATCAAGATAAAAAAATTACGGTCAGATAATTCATTTATAATATTAAATAATTCCAGATATGCTCAAATAGATAAATTTATCGTTGACAGCAATACCAATTAAGAACTTTTAGTTTGCTAAATTTTTAAAGTGAGAGATAACTTCACTCACCATTATCAAAAATTAAAAATAATGGAGGATGTTGAATCCGAATTAAGTATTATACCAACTAGGGATATTGAAACCATTTGTATTTCCATGATATGGTTCAAAAAATGTACTTAATACCTGTTCCGAATTTGCTACACTATTGAAATATGTAATTTTTATTAAATACTTTATATTTTAATAATAAAATCTTTGTAATACTAATTTAATTCAAAATTATTTCACTTTCCTCAAATTAAATAAAATGGAATTAAAACTGCTTTCCCTTTAGATATTTAAATCAAAATATAATCTTTAATATAATATATGTGAACAATCATATAAACATGATTTTCAGTTGATTTTCAGCTGATTTTCAGTTGATTTTCAGCTGATTTTCAGCTGATTTTCAGCTGCCGTTTTGGCACGATTTTTACTTGATTATCAGCTGTTTATCAGCTGATTTTCAGCTGATTTTCAGCCGATTATCAACTGATAATCATTTAAGGGGTTATGACAGTGTTAAAATTTTGAAAATATCCGTTAATAATCCGTAGAATATGGTCCTGACAGCCGTTTTTTGCTAAAAAAATTTGCCTCGAAGATATCAACAAAAAACTGATAAATCTGTTTCAAGTAAACTTTTGAAAAATCGTGAATTTTAAATATTTTAATTAGGCCAAACTTGTGGAAAGAATTGTTCTACCACACTTCTTACAGAGCAATTTCATGAGATATCCTACTGAAAATACGACATAAAAACTGTTTTACAAACCATTTTTTCTCAATAGTTATTAATTTATTTCTGTAAAATATAATAAAATCCGTAAAATTAAGTTTTCTATGTGTGATTTTATGTTACTAAGCTCAATATGTAAAGTAAAGGCATTCAACAAATTGAAATTGGCCACCCGAACAGGTTGCGCCTCACAGCGTCCGGTCGAGAATGAAGATTACTATATGATCGGTATAGTAGAATTTTTTGTGAGACTTTGAAGCAGCCAAACAGCTGTTTTTCATCCAACCTTCAAGACACTATCTCAGTGCAGTTTGTCCGGTGGCTGCTGTAACAATGCTTATAACATCAGTGGTATTGTAAAAATGCAAGAGCTTCTGCAGAGTACAACAATTATTCAGATAAGTATTGGAGACTAATTAGTAATAATTGTGTTCATAATGAGATTTTCCTTTGTTGGTTTATTTTTTGCTTTTAGGTATACGATTGCATCCCAGCAAGATAGGTGTTTATATTGACTGCCTGAAGTATTATTTTGCATACTTTTATATAATAATGGTAAATATTGCATGTAACTGTAATTCATAAACATATCTTGATTATGAATAAGTAACGATAATTTTTATTTTATTTTCTGCTTCTAAATGTTATTATCACACTGCATGATGTGCGTCTACCATCAAATATACATTATTGTATATATATTTGAGTACCAAAAACAAATCAAGGTGTAACGGTCCTGTCCCTCCCCGTGTAAATAGAAAGCGTTCCTTCATGTAAATAGTGCGCGTCGTCTAATGTATAGCGTTTGGCAAATTCGCGCCTTTTCTCGCGTTATGTGTATATTAAATGTATACGCGTCGTCTACTGTATGTGTGCGTCGGATGATTAGAGAGAGAGAGAGAGAGAGAGTGGGAGAGTGCGTGAGCGCAGATCAAGGTGTGATTGATTTGTTTCACGGTGTATTGTACGTGTTTTCAAATAAAAGCGGCGGTAAGACTCGTTCGGGGATTATTCGCTCGCTGACTTATTTATTAGCGAGTTGAAATAAATAAAGCCTAGGTACGTGACAGCATAGACGAACCTGTATATTTATTTTCTCTCTCCTTATTCCTCTCTATCCTGATCTAAGAAAAACGAACCCTTACATTGGCGATCCTGCCAGGATAGAGAGAAAGAGAGTTATAAGTTTGTACACGGATTCGTTTCAATGGTGCCTATATTTTTTCCGGTGAGTTTTCCGTGGTCCAGAGAAGAGCTCGTAAATCATCCGGAAAATCCGGTTTATGATTTTGGAGAGAGAGTACAGGAACTGGCCTCCGAAAACTATCAGCTGGGAGAGTTGATTTGTTTATTAGAGGAAAGAGTGTATCGTCTTGAAGAATTGAATTTAAAGTTGGCGCTAGAACGTTTAGACGTGTTAGAGAAAACCGTTAAGCAGAGAAACGTTGAAGTCGACGCTCGTCTGCAGAAGGTCGAAGAAGAAATCGACGTTTTAACATTAAAAATGTCTAACCTTTCTATCTAAAAGTGTTTTTTATTCCAAAATTGTCAGTGTAGCATTAGTGTATAAATAGTATTTTATTTCCGTGAAAAAAATTTATCATAAAAGTAATAGTTATTTATATATCAGCAGTAGAATCTCGGGTTTTATTTTATTATTATATATTTCAATAATAGTTCAAAATATTCATGGTTAAATTTGTTTAATACACAATATTGTCAATGACTTATAAATATTGCAATATGGTGTGGGAGACAAAAAGCCGATAGAATATGAACTAATGAAATATACGAATTTCGAAAAATAATACCCGAAAGGAGTTATAATAGAATTCGCTGAAAATTTGCAAAGGAGAATTTTATTAATGAGAAAACAATAATTTCGGAAGAAAAAAATTTTTTTTGACTTAAGCGAGATTCGAACTCTGATCGGAGAGTTTGAGGGTGGGAGCTTTACCTCTGAGCCATCTAACTCTTAGTAGACCAGCGGTGTTATATACTATCTGTGCCGAGTACGCTACAGTATGATGGTGAAAACACGCAGTTCTAAGCTCCTTGAGAAGAATCAAGGTAGTTTGCAGGGAAAAAGAGATGCTTTGAATGAATCTCTTGCTAAATTAAAAGACGATACACACATTATCAATGCTCTTGAAGATGAAGTAATGGCTTTCAATGAGCAAGTTAATGAGAATATGCAAAATATACTTTTGTATATAGAAGAAAATGAAGTTGCTTTGCAAGATTTGACAAACAATGTTCAAACTTCCGAAGAAAATTATCAAGAAGCTCTTAGACAAATAAAAGAACTTGAATTGAAATTAAATACAAGTGAAAAGGAGCTTGAAAAACGATGCCAAAAACGAGATTTTGAGCGTCGCGATAATTGTAATGAGGCATCTAGGGGTGTTGAATTGATTAATACAAAAATTCAACAACTCACCACAGATGTGAATGACATAAAAACATATGCTGAGAATATAAGTGAAGATGCGGATAAAATACGCATTTATATGTCTCAAGATATAACTCCAGAGTCAGCCATAAATGAAGGAGCTGTGGAGCATATAATTCAAAAGTATTTCGAACAATACGAGAGACAGAGAAACTTGAGGGATAATTCTCAAGTAAAATCTCTAGAGGAGCGCATTGTTTTTTTGGAAAATGCCAATAAACATTTGCTATCCAGATTGACAAAAGCTGAAAATTCGAATAAAAATTATAGCGCTCTAATAACAGAGATGCAGGACGTAATAATCGATCAAGATCAGCAATTCAGCGACTTAAGAACATTTAAGTTAAACGCTGAGAATGAAATAGACATTCTGCAAAGCAGATTAAGCACTCATGAGCTTAGCGTTGATAAGCATAGTGAGCAGCTCTACGATCTCATGAGAATGACGAAAAATGTCAAAGATCATGAGATTGAAAATGAACAGAAAATTGATCTATTCAAAAGTCGGATCAATAAAGATAATGAAAAATCTAGAGTTACTCGAAATAACTCAATAAAATGGTCAGATGATGAAATAAGAGATAGAAGAGCTTCGACTAGACGATTATCCAATAGTAGTCGATCTCCTTCGCCCATGAGACCAATAAAAGACAGGCTAAGAGAAAATATAACTAAGCCTAGTTTAATTTTGTCTCCGGACAGGAGTACAAGAGTAAATCAGAGTTTCTTAAATACGAGTCGCTCTGCTATTCGGAGAGAAAAAATGTCTGCTCCTATTTTCAAGGCTGATTTATCTGATAAGCCTATGAAATTTTTAAGGGAGATTAAAAGATATATGGGATCGGAGGACTTGCCTCTAGACGATGTCAAGTATATTTTGGCACGTTCTTTGAGAGGTACAGCAGGTAGTTGGTGGGATATGATAGAAAATTCTATCTCATCATTCGATCAATTCGAGAAAGAATTCAGAGATTTTGGAATTCTGATATCACTGACCAAATCAAAAGGAAAATTGAATATGGTACATACAGTGATATGGAGAAAAAGACTCGAGTAGAATATACTACTGAACTAATGAGTCAAGCAGAAGGCATAGGAGAAATGTCTGAAAAAGAGCTTGTAAGAAAACTTGCGGATCATCATGGATTCGAAGTAAGATTTGCAGTTTCTACACAGAAAATAGAAACTAAATCAGGTTTGCTTGATTTATTATCTTGCAAAGATATTGGAATGCAGAGGGAAAAAGAGAGTAAATCTGTATTATCCAATAAATCTACTGATTCTGGTACTAGTACTAATTCGACAGTACAGAATTCTCAGATAAATTTTAAACCTTGGAACAATCAAAGGTTTAATAATAATAACAGTAACAATCTGAATAGTCAAAGTAAATCCGAGGAGAGACTGATAAAAATCTGAGACTAATAAAATTCAAGCTAAATCCGGAGAAGCTGCGACTAGTCAGAAAACTTCTGGTGGACAGAGTATATTTAAGAAAATGCCACAGAAGAGTACTGGTACTAAATCGAAAAATGGACATGACATTTACTCTTTAGATAGAGAAATTTAAAAAAATCCGTTAGAGGCATGCGGAATGTCGGGAAACTAACGACAGTCGCAGCATGTGCCCCGGATTTTATCTCAAATAGAGAGAGTAATGAGGCGACTGATTCTAGAAAAGGATATATTCAAACGATTTTTGAAGATCCTAGAGGAGCCTTGTTAGATGGTCCGGAGGAGAGAATTCAAAAATGCCAAAGCACAGAGTGTCCTGTGATTAAAATAAATTTGCAAGATGTCGAGGTAGAAGCTCTCATCGATACAGGCAGTCCTATCACGTGCATTTCTGATGAATTTTACAGATTGCATGTTGATAAATTTAATAAATGTCCAACGTTACCTATTATAGGACAAGTTATTAAAGGGGCTATTGGAGCTCAGTCTGTCCGTCTAAAGATTCAATTTTTTGCGGAAGTTACTATTGGAAAAACAAGCAAAAATCTTAATATCATTGTGATTCCGAGATTATCTAGGGATTGCATAATTGGAGTTGATGCTATGGGAAGTTTTGATATGTCTATCAAATTTCGTATGGGCACAGTGGAGTTAAGAGAATCAAAAGATAATATGGAATGGTTAATTTATAAAACCTCTCCATTGAGTATAGAAGAGACAAATCATCGTTGCATTGAGGCAATCGAAGATTTTGGAGAAGTTGAGGATTATTGGAGTCAGGAGGAACAAGCCGAATTAAATACAGGTCGGACTTTTCTCTCTGAACTCAATAAAAATTACTCAGAGTTGCATGGAAATCAATGCGAGGCGTCTCTGGTAATTAATAATTTGTCATCAGATGACACAGATCTGTATGACATTACAGTGCAAGAAGTAGAAGAGAAACTTCAGAATTGCCTCTGTAAAAATCCGAAAACTATCGACAGTCTCAGAAATCTCATCTGGAGATATAAAAAGGTTTTTTGTAAAAAACCAGGATTATTAAAGAATTTTGAATATAAAATCAAGATTAAAGATGATTCTACATTTTATGTTGCTCCATATCCTATTGCAATTAACAATAGAGAAATTGTTAGAGCAATGATAAAAAAGATGCTAGACTGGAAAGTGATTAGAAGGTCGAACAGTCAATACATTAGTCCATTGGTGACTCCAGTAAAAAAAGACGGAACGGTGAGGCCGTGTCTTGATGCTAGAGAGGCAAATAAGCGCTTTGTAAAAGATTATGAGTCTCCTAGAAATGTAGAGGAATTATTGCAAATTTGTGATGAAATTGCAGTGATGACAAGTCTTGATTTAACGAGTAGTTTTTGGCAGATACCGTTAGCCGAAGAAAGCAAAAAATATACTGGTTTTATGCACGAAGGCAAAGTATATGAATTTAACGTTTGTCCTTTTGGCACCAGTGTAAGTACCTCAGCATTAGTGAGAGGCTTAGATTTTGCTATCAGAGGGCTCGGTAAAAACATAATAAATTTTGTAGATGATTTATTGTGTATCTCCGGATCAGAAGAAGCTCATTTAGTGTATCTTGAAAAATTGTTTAAAAGACTAGAAGAGTATAATTTCACTCTTAGTCTTAAAAAGACACATTTCTTTAGACAAGAAATTGATTTTCTTGGCTTTACGCTTACTCCTGAAGGAATAAAAGCTCAGGAGGCAAAGCTTGAACTAATAAGAGAATTTCCAATACCTAGAAACCATAGACAATTAAAAGGTTTTCTTGGTTTGGTAAATTTTTATGGTAGAATGGTTGATAAGTTTGCATATGCAATGGAACCATTATTTAGATTACTAAGAGTAAAAAAGTGGGGGTGGGGGGACAAAGAGAATGAAGCATTTCAAAATTTTAAACAGTTATTTTTGGAAAATGCTACTTTGTCTCATCCTGATCCTACGAAACCTTATATATTGAGAACAGATAGTAGTTTTGCGATATCAGGTGCTCTGTCTCAATTAGATGAAAATGGAGTGGAAAAAGTCATGAAGTTCGTTAGTCGTACTTTAAAAGGCAGCGAATTGGCTTATTTCACTACTGAAAAAGAGCTTCTTGCAATTGTTTTTTGTATAATGAAGTGAGGCGATTATTTGAGAATGGCGAAAGTGCAGGTGAAAACTGATCACCAAGCACTGATTTATATGTTTAATTGCCGATTTACCAGTGCGAGAATACGCAGATGGGTAATGGCAATACAAGACTACGATCTTCATTTTGAACATGTAAAAGGGAAAGACAATGTCGTGCCTGATTTATTATCAAGGCATCCCGATTACATGAGCACGGTAAGAAACAAGCCTGGAGAGATTGTAATCTCGGCTGTTAATAGAAGAAGAAAACTGAGTAAAGAAATGATTTCAATTTTTAAGAATTTTAAAGCTCATCAAGAAGAGGATGAGAAAATTCAGCAAATGAAAGCTAAAGCTGTACCAGTTTTAGATAAAATTCCAAATAAAAATCTTAAAATGCCGACTTATATTGTGAAAGATGATTTGACTTATAAAAAAAATCGTTTTGAGCAGTATTTGTTGGTGATGCCAGAAAAGTTCGTAAGTAAATTCATTATAGAATTACATGAATTTTATGGTCATATTGGAACTAGAAAATTACAAAAAATGATACAAGAAGATTTTTATGTGAATAATTTAAAACATAAAATTTCTTACTTGTTATCTACCTGTGACTCGTGTCAAAGAAACAAAATTTCGACGAGGCCGAGCACTGCTAAAAGACAAACAATCATTCCAGAGAAGCCCGGTGATTTATTATCTGTGGATTTTTATGGTCCATTACCGACTTCTACTGCAGGGATGAAGTATATCTTTGCAACAATTGATGTTTTTAGCAAATTGGTAGTTTTATACCCGATAAAAAAAGCCAATACGTCTACTGTATTGAGAAAAATTTTTGATCATTATATCAAAAATTTTGGAAAGCCAAAGAGAATCATGTGTGATCATGGTACTCAATTTACTTCTAAAAAATGGCAGCAAAAATTAGAAGAAGAAAATATACAATTAGTATACTCTTCTGTGCGCCATCCACAAGGAAATGTGGAAGAGTAAATCGAGAGCTTGGTCGATTTTTCAGAACGTTCGTTAGTGATAAACGTACAGGATGGGCTCCGTATGTTAATATCATTCAATCAATAATTAACGAAACGTATCACGAAACGACTGAGTACACGCCTCTGGAGTTACATTTAAATATAAAACCTAGTAGGGTGTGGAAAGTATGGATAAGAACTAATATCCATGCGGATGATTTAATACATGAAGAAAAAATATTCTTGGCAAGAGAAAGAATTAGAAAAAAGGGTGAAAAACGTAATGAAAAATTCAATAAGGAAAAAAAACGTTTTTTCACGAAATATGAAATTGGAGATGAAGTATTTGTACGTGCAAATAATGTCTCAGATGCAGAGAATAGACAAATATCTAAATTTTTCTCTGTATATGAGGGGCCGTACGAAGTACAAAGGAAAATAGGTGAAGATACCTATTTTTTAATCGATAGGGAGACACAAAATGAGAGAGGAAGATTTCACGCGGACGACTTGAAAAAATACAAGCGTCGCGTAGAAATTTAAATGGCAAGAGTCGAGTTATGCTCGCGCCGAAACTCTTCTATGAGTTGCATGAGTTGAAGAGAGAGAGAGAAAAATAACAGACTGGCGCTCTCACTCGCTCGCATTATAAAGCTGTCATCTGTTTGTGTACACACAATCAGGTGATCAGTTTGGTTTTTTTTATTCCTCTATTCGTGGTGATTTGCACGAGAGAGGAGTGATTCATGGATTTAAATATTAGATGTTTAAAATTTAGATAATTTATTTAAACCAGGTCCTGATTTATGTACGGGATGGTTTAAATCATTGAACGTTAAAAATTAGAGAGTGGTTTAAATCTTTAAATGTTAGATGTAAGATTTTGAGTTTTAACAATTATTTAGATGTTTTAATGAAATAAACACTCTAGTCTTGATTTATACATAAGGCTAGAGTGTATTCTAAATAAATGAGATGTTTTATTTTAATTAGAATTATTTATTTAGATGAAACAGAGTAACTTCGTTAAAAGTGCTCTGATTTTGATTTTAAAAAATGAAAAAAATCGAATAAATTTTGCTTGAAATTGCAAAATTTTAATTTATTTCGATTTATTATAATTACTAATTGTTGGAAGTAGCAACAATTAGTAATTTTAGATGAAAAAATTTTTTCCCTAAGATGGGATCGAACCGGCGACTTTTGGGTTCGAAGGCACGCACGCTGGCGCGGAGCCATCATGCCATATACTTGTACTCGGAAAAATCTGAGTCAAGTGTTAGATTGGCGGTGGAAATTTTTTTTGTTTCTTTTGCATTTTTGTGGACCTCCTGAAGGCATTAATGGAGTGCTCTGCTGGTAATCATCCTTATCTCCTGAAAGCGTTGAGGGAGAAGGAATAGTTTTTTTCCCTTAGTATGAACTCTTGAAAGCGTTGAGAGAGTTCGAAGAGGTAAACACCCGTGTCAATGACCGGTGTGTACTTGATTCTGAGGAAAGATTGAATTTTTCCTAGAATATCAGAATCAATTTTAGTTCTCTGCTATCCTTTGAAGAGGCATGATGTGCGACGAGGATGTTTTGGAGTTGTGCGTTCGGGATCAGGATATGATCCTGGAGGAATCCGTGGAGGAGATTCTGGAGGATTTGGAAAGTCTGGTCGCGGTCGGCAAGGAGGATAAGGGGACACAGACAGGTCAAGAGGCTTGGAAGGAGAGGCCAGGGGACCGAACCCTTATTCCGGGCGTTTTCCGAAGAAGGAGGACGAGGTGGAGGCCACCGAAGGGCAGAGCGGCGCAGACCGGCGAGGGTGTTCACTCCATGGGAGAATTGCGGCGGCAGCTTGCTTGGGTGGAGCAGGATATGTATGATGACGAGAGTTATCATAAATATTCTGTGGAATACTGGAGGAAGCAGCTGTCGGAATTCGAGCTGGAGTGGGCTCCGGAACAGGCGGCTGTGGCGTATCCACCGGTGCCAGCACTACAGGCGGTGCGAGCTCCTCAAAGGGAAAGAAGTGAGTGGTTAGTGTGGAGTGTTTTTTTTAATAGTGGAGAGAATTTGAGGTTTTTTGTTTGTTTTTTTTTACAGAACAAAAAAGGCGGTATACTCCATATTGAATTTTGAAAAAAAAAGTTGAAATTATTTTTTTTTATTATTTTTTGATAAATAAATGATTTTAGTTATGAGAGATAGGAAGTGTTTTTTTATTTTTCTGTATATTTGTAATAAATAAAGCCTAGGTACGTGACAGCATAGACGAACCTGTGTATTTATTTTCTCCCTCCTTATTCCTCTCTATCCTGATCTAAGAAAAACGAACCCTTACAAAGGTATGCCAGATAGTTTCTCTAAGTATAGCGAAGTTTATCTGTATGATTTAAATTATAAACTTTAAATGCCTTTTACTCAGATTTAGTTTTTTCATAGTTTTTGTCTATTTACCGCAACTTTCTGAAGGAACCGTACCATCAATCCTGATGCGCCAAAGTGGAAAATCTTCCTTATGAGTTTGGTCACAAACTGAGTGGAGCAGAATTGGAAAAAGTAATTTAAAAGTGAATGTTATGTATGTTTGCATATGTAACATTCACTGTAATTACTCATATTGGCAATATAAGTATTATTAATTATATTAATTTTGTTTTTTAGAAATCTCTTCCACTCAGTTTGTGAGGGCACTCATAAGGAACATGTTCCACTTTGTTTCATCAGGATTGATGGTACGGTTCCTCCAGAAAGCTGCGGCAAGCCCAGAAACATGATGAAAATCATGCTTTTTGGTAAGTAAATACCTTTAATTGTTATTAAGTATTACACCCACTTAATGCATATTTCTAATGCATCAAAGTGGTGTATAATACTTATATTTTGAAGGAAAAATATAGTTTTTAAAGCACTTACTTATATATTAATTTTTTATTAGACTAATTTTTTTTTCCGGATTTAACACTGTCATAACCCCTTAAGTTTTTTTAGTAGGATTGGGTCATACGGTTTCCGTGTAGAAAACTGCACAACCGGCTTATTACAATTATTCAATCGCCTCCGGATTTGACCTAAGCCGATAGAGAGTCACGCGCCCGTCAGGCGCATGACGAAATTTTAGATCAGTTCTTATACGGCTTGCGAGCCCAACTGTACCACTTGGCCGGTCGATCAAACCCGAAAACGTGGTAGGAGGCCTTCAGCAAGGCCATGGAGCACGAGGCCAAGCGAAGCTCAAAGACGGGTATCGTGAGCATAGCCCCGTCACCGAAACAGTCGACTCAGGTGCGCTTCACGACTGCGGAAGAAATACAGTTCGCGACCTCGCAAAGTAACGGATACGACAACGCGGCGAAATCGCAACCCCAAGCGAATGACGACAATAACGGTCATAGCATGTACTGCGACAAGCACGGGCATACGCTAAGTACATGTCGTACAATCACCTACGATGTGCAGAATAAAAAGAATCAAAGGTAGAAGCCGATACCAAGGCCAAAACAACAATAATAAATCGGAGAAGCCAGACGGTGGCAGCGGTAATAGCGCCGGGAACGGCGAAACAAAATCTGCCGGCAGTCAGGGTGCAAACAATGGCAATAACAACGCAAAAATCTAGAAGGGCGCTCGCCGCGTTCCCCAAACGACGGGCCTCTTTCAAAGAATAGCAATAAGATAGATAGCATAGTAGATAACATCCAAGCCCTCGAACACCGTTCAAATCCGGACTCGGGTGGCACCTCAAATGAGGAACATCCGATTCTTGGTGAAATGAGGAACATCCGAGACTTGGGTGTTGTGAATATTGAAATAGAATGAATATTTTTTTTACAAAATTTCGTTTATTCAAGAAAAAAAGTATTGTTTAGTTTACAATCGTTTTACATATTTTTTTTAGATAATTATGATATACATTTTTGTAAAATTTTTATGTACACAGTTGTCAATTCTTTATAAAAAATATCGAAATAATAATTTTTAAAATAGATATCTATTGGTTTTGCAAATCGCTGTGAAACTTTTTCTCGAATATTGTCTGTATTTTCTTCGATGCACGCTGTTAATAATTCGTCGTTGGAATACTCCTCAGGTGTGGCAATGTTGAAAACTTCGAGTGCGGTGTGCTCCTTGCATTTGTTCACTGCATCGGTGATACGTTCCAAACGATGAAAACGTTCCTCGACACAAACAGCAGCCCTCTTGATACCTTCAAAACTCGTCATCTGCAGAACAACGCCGGGCGAATAAAAATTTTTCTTCTTATTCTCCGACTCGTTGATCGTTTTTGCAAAAAGAATTGATTTCAAGCCGTAAGAGGTTGTGAAGCGCAATTCTGTCTCGTCGTCCAAAGCGATGCTCGGTAAATCGTCGTACACACAATCGAAATATTTGGTAATCTTTTCAAGATTGTCTATCAGAGTCATCCACGCTCCGGAACTTAATGGAAAACCATGAGAAAATTGATTGTTTATTAACTGAATCGATGGCTTGAAAATATCATCTTCTTCATCGTACACTAAGCTCACACTAATTTTTTTTGAACCAGACTTATTTAACGAATACACTGTTGTTAACAATCCGACTATCGCTGATTTTATTTCTCTATTACGTGTCATGGTTATTTTCTTATTTCCATCCTCGTTTTCAAAATCTTCGTTCTTTCTTTTCAACATTTCTTGCGCCATGACTAATTCACTGCAGAAGCGTGTATACTTAATTAATGAGATCGCTTCGACGGTTAGCTGTAAACTGCCACTTTTCCTGAGGAAAGCGCGTATGCGTTGGAAAAACCCTTGAGCGTGTTTCTGTTTTAAATCACGACATCTGGCCCCCACCCCTATCCTCCAACCGTTGCACAAGTCATATACACACGCGCATATAACTCGCCCGATTTATTCTCACACGTGTGTGGCGAGCCACATGTGTTTTTTTAAGCAGTGACTCTTAGGAGATGCACATCTGTCTATTTAGATGTATGTTCGTTTTCCGGGCTAGATTTTTTTCGGTGGATTTCAGTCGTCGATACACGATTTTTTTCAGGGGTGGCGTAAAGAACTCTAAGCCCGAGACAAGTGTTTCAGATCCTTTTCTCTAAGGCAGATTTTTAACATGGATGTTTTACAGCGATTCTCACGAGATCAAGTTTTCTGCGGGGGTGTGAATGCAGATGTAGGTCGAAAAACTGTAGCAAGCTAGTATGGTGGCTATTATAAAAAGCCGAGGTGTCCACACAACGAGGTTTAGTCTTTTCCTCAAACACCGAGCGCACACTTCGTTGGCAGTAAAATTTCTTGTGTCTAGTGATTGTGTGTAATTGTGTATCTTATACAAAAATGCCGACTTCCGAGGCAAAAAAGATAGTGGCTGATTTTCAACACGTGGTAGTGACGTACGCTGCGCTAGCGTGCGTACGGTACGATCGTTTGCGGCAGCGCTGTAACCCCGGGTGGTGGTCGAGATTTTTTGACCTGTCAATATCGTCGCTCGTGTTTGAGTATTTTTACATACTTGCGTTCAGTGATTTGAAGGATGTGTTTACTATGTTCGACGTGTGCATCAACCAGTGCGACCTAGCGATTTATATCGCGGGTCGATGTCTCACTGCTGACGACAGGATCGACATAGAAAATTATTCACAGCCGCTTATGCGACGGTTTTACGAATTGCGTAAGTTTCAAATTTTTATAATATTTTTTAAACATTTATAATATAGATTAAAAAAAAAATATTTCATATTTTTTATAGGACGTCTCCACGCCCTGGACGTAGTTCGCGAAGAGACACGCGAATTTGTGCTCAGCATTATGAGCGAAGCCAGGACCCAAATCGTTGAGATCATGTCAATGATCCAAAACGTTACGAGCCCTGATGATGAAATTAGTGCTGACGACACGCGGAGAATGGACCGACGACGGGCGCAGCTAGCTGTGAATTTGGGAACACAACAGAATGCCGCACCCTCGGACCATATGGAAAAATATCGAGAAGCGGCTGTCGCTGCCTATCAAGGTACTAATCAAGTTTATCTTTTTTTTCCTACATCATTTTCTTATATCTACGTCCTTAAATCGTAACGTGTGAGGATATGATAATTGCGCCTTGGCTACCGGCTCCTCGGACGATAGCAACACGTGTATTTGAATGGATCGTTACAGAATTACAGAATTTTACAACAATCCAATGTCATTTCCACCATCGGGAGATGATGTGTACAGAGCGTTTGAGGCGTTTCGAGGGTCGGCCGAGGTTTAATTGTTAGTAATTTTAATTCAAATATTTCGTCGTAATTCTTAAACTAATTTTATATTAATTATAGATGTTGGATCACGAGCACAGAGCAAGGACGACATTGTTGAAAGGCCTAAAACAAAAAAACAAAAAAATAATAGTGAAGATTGCGAAAAAAATAATAGTGCATGTGGTAGGAAAGTGTTGGTGCATGTGGATGTGCACAGAGAAATGTGTAGCAGTGGCTGCAGTTACACCAGTCAGGACTCGACGCATCAGGGGGCCTCTCGGCTCCAAGTAGGAAGAGGCCGAAGCAGTAGCAGGTCAACAACTTCCCGCAACCAGCCCTCGCAACGATCCTCGGACCGGATGTCATCTCAGAATGGTAGTGTTTTCAAAAATAATTCTAAAGAATATTCGTGTATGTATAGTGAGAATTCGGTCGCGATTTCGAGTGGGTGGGTTGATGATTTTGATACCGAATGGTTCGACGATTTTGAGGGAAAAAGCGGTAGTAGAGGCAATGTGGAAAATATTCTAGACAAACGCAGTATTTTGTCCATAAAAAACGACGACAACTTGTGTCTACCGCGTGCGTTGGTTTGTGGCGAAGTATTTATTCGAAAAGACGCGACACCCGAATGGGCTAAGGAATGGCGTGAAATAAAAGAAAAACTGACGCATCAAAAATATCGCGCATCGCGACTAATGATAAAATCGGGTGTTGAACTTGCACAAGATCGAGGATGTGGACTCTGCGAACTCGAAAAATTTCAAAAGTTTTTTCAAAAGAAAAAGATAGCTATTCGTGTTTACATTTACGAAACTTTCGGAAAAAAAGATACACCATTATTTTTCGACGGCACGCAAAAAGGTCCGTTTGAAAAAATTATCAACATTATGGCATATCGCGAGCGGGAGCATTTCGACCTTGTATTGAATTTATTAGGCGTTCGTAGTAGATTATTTTTTTGTGAACCCTGTAATTTTTCATACAAAAGTATCGAGCAACATGCATGCAACTCCATATGCGATGCGTGTTTTACGACACCGAAATGTATCGTTGATGGAGGTAAAAATATTAAATACAATGATTGCGGCCGTAGTTTTTACAACGATGGGTGTTTCAAAAATCATCGTAAAATAGGTTCAATGTCTCGTAGTAAAAAAGAAAGCACGTCAAAGCGAAACAAATCTACATCTTTATGCTTAAATTATCGCATGTGTAAAACATGCGCGCGCCTCGTTAATAATTTTAAAAAGAAACATCAATGTGGTAAAGCTTACTGCAAAACGTGCCGCGGAATTCACTCGTCGAATGATTTATGTATGATGCAAACAGTCGCTTTCAAACAAAAAACAAAAACGCACCCCGAAAACTGCTTTATTTTTTATGATTTTGAAACTCGCGAAGAAAAAATAAACGAAAGTAATGTAAAAATTTTAAAACCAATCTTGTGCGTTGTGCAAGTATGCTGCAACGCTTGCTTCTCCGACGAGTCGACGCGGCTATGCACATTTTGTGGGGTGCGTGAGCACGTGTTTTCAGGCCCAGAGAGCCTTGGACTTTTTGTCGATTTTGCTGTTCGTGCAAAGAAGAAGAAGAGCGGTTTTTCTTCTTTTATCTGCATCGCCCATAACGCAAAAGCCTTCGATGCGCAATTTATTATGAAGTATTTAGTAGATAACGGTAAAGATCCTGAAGTTATTTTAAATGGTCGTAATATAATAAAAATGCAGATAGGAAAAACGATTTTCATAGATTCCTTCAGTTATATACCATCAAAACTCGCATCTTTTCCGAAAACTTTTGGGCTCGCCGAGGGCGTTAGGAAAGGATATTTTCCACATCGTTTTAATACCGTCGAAAACGAAAATTATAAAGGTGTATATCCTCCGGCCGAAACTTATTGCCCCGACGCGATGACGCTGCAAGAACGCACAAACTTTTACGAGTGGTATGCTTCGATTTCTGAAGACTTTGTTTTCGATTTAAAAAAATAATTACTCGAGTACTGTCAGCAAGACGTCATCATCTTACGCCAGGGCTGTATGAAATTTCGTCAAATCTTTTTAAATATCGCAAATGTCGATCCGTTTGCGGAAAGTGTGACACTCGCAAGTGCCTGCTCTCGTGTCTATAGGAAGAATTTCTTAGAGAGGGACACAATAGGCCTTGTACCTGCGCAGGGTTATTTACGAACCGGCAACCACTCTCAAAAGTGTATAGAGTGGCTTTTGTGGGAAGAGCGGGGCGAAGTCGAGAATACCGTTTAATCAAGGGTCCAATCGTCGACGGTTTTTTGTCTGTAGATAACGCGAAAGGGGTGGTTTATCAATTTCATGGGTGCTACTGGCATGGTTGCCCAAAGTGTTTTAAAAATGAGCGTACGCGAGCTCTCGTTGATAAAACAACATTTGAGCAGCGATACGAAAACACAGTCATAATGTCGCGCCGCATAAAATCATACGGATACACACTTATCGAGATGTGGGAGTGTGAATTTGAAAAATCAATTGTAGTTAATCCAGATTTTAAAAAACTAATTAAACGACACCCTCTCGCGCAAAAAAATGTTCCGTTGAATCCTCGGGCGGCTTTTTACAGCGGTCGGACTGGTAACATCGAGACTCTTTACAAAGTAGATCCCGGTGAGAAAATCCGATATGTCGACGTTTGCTCTCTGTACCCGTACATCTGCAAGACGGGTGTGTATCCTGTCGGTCATCCAAAAGTATATATCGGTAGTATGTGCCGCGAGCTCACCGGTGAAAATTTCGAAACGTTTAGTCGAAACGTCGAAGGCCTCGTACAGTGCGAGATCCTACCGCCGCGGGACCTATACCACCCGCTGTTACCGTACCGCATGCACAACCGTCTGCTCTTCCCCCTCTGCCACTCGTGCTGCGTAGAGTCGAGACAAGGCGAGTGTTGCCACGAAAACGAAAAGGATAGAATTTTGAGCGGTACGTGGGTCGCACTTGAGATAAAAAAGCGCTGGAACATGGCTATGTATTAAAGAATATACTACACTAATAAATTTGTTGTTGTTGCTGTTGCTCTTCCATATATTCTATATCTAAAATATCTACAGTATTCAATGGTTTGTCGCGCGTAAAAATTGGGTGGTGAAGGCCTCGGGCGTCGTGCACAGCGACATTGAAAGCAGGTAAGCGAAGCTTCGAATCACGTTATCGTTGATCTCTTTACGAAAGGCTCGCATCACAAGGGAATATCGGTATTTTTTGTAACACAGAATCTGTTTCACAAGGGAACGATGCTCGAGATATAAGTCTCAACGCCTCGTACATTGTACTGTTTAAAAATCCTCGAGACCGCGCACAGATCCAACATCTGGCTCGCCAAGTCTACCCCGAAGACCCAAAGTTTTTAAAAGAGGCGTATCAAGATGCAACTACGAAACCTTTTGGCTACTTGATGATTGACTGCAAACAGAGCACGCCGGATGAGTTTCGCTTCAAAACGGCCATTTTCCCCGACGACGAGCACCAAATTATTTACTTACCAAAGTATACGACTAGCTCTCTCGAACAATCTGTTTAATGTAAAATGGCCAAACACGGGGCGGTATTCTTCAGTCCTGAAACAACCATGCCGAGGCGCACATCGTCGTCTACAGACGGCTCGGATAATAGTAAACCACTGTTTGAAAAAAAATATATCGCACTTTTGGGCGCTCTCAGACATTCGGATAAAAATCAACGTATAGCTCTTTTAAAAGTCGCCGACAAAAAATTAATTAAATACATTTGCGAGTGTGCGTTAAACGTTTTGCACGGTACAGTGTCGTTGAAAAATCATCAAAAAAGTAAACTGAAAAAACACAAAAACATTTTAAGAAAACTTGCCTCTAAAGCAAAAAATAAAAACTCGTGGAAAAGTAAAAAACGTGTCATTGTGCAAAAAGGTGGCAGTTTTCTTCCATTCTTATTGTCACCGATACTAGAGGGTGTACTGTCAATGATCCGTTAAAATTATTTATAATGTCGAGTATAAAGAAAATGGTATTAATACCAAAGGAGCAGCTCGACAGAATACAGAGAGAGGCCAGCACACCCCATACTGTGACGGTAGCGGCAGCGGCTCCTACATCGGACCCTGTAGACACTAGCAGCACCCCCGCTGCGCTTAGGTCTACCCAGACTGCAGGAAATCATCTCACACGTTTGGACAATGAAATGAGAAAAATTCTCGATTCGAGAACGTACCCAAACGAGCAAGAACGTTTAAAAGATTATTTGAGTGTTTTGCGACGATATTTATTCTTTGTAGAAGAGAAACGCAACGCCACTCTGGCTGTGGAAGCTGCAGACTCGGAGGCATTATCGGACGAGTTGATTATTCAAAGCGTTCCGACGGTTTACAAGAGAATCACGCAGTTGATGTTGAACCACTTGAAGGCCCGCGGCGATCGCATAACCTGGAGTGCCACTGGTGTCGTAACTATCGACGGCGAGACCATTAAAAATTCAAACATTATCGACTTGATGAACGAGGCTGCGCGCTCGCGGAAAAAAATCAAAGCCATCGGTAGAAAAGAGTTTGCTAAATTACTTCGCGATATCAACGTGCCAAAAGAATTTGTAGGAAACCCTGATTTGTGGAGTATCGGTGGCGCCGAGACGTCGAGCAGAGACTGGAGCAAATTCAGCATCGACGACGAAGACGACGACGAGGCGAGGGACGATTTCAAGACACCGAAAAAACGTTTCAACGAAAGTGATTTTGATCGTCTTATGAATTCAAAGGTTACGCTTAGAAACCGCCGTGAAAAAGAGCCTTCCACTTCTACACCTAAAAAACGATGGTTAAAAAGTCCGTGAACAAAGTTTAAAAAACAATATTTTGATCCGAAGAAAGCAACAGCATTTTCTGGTGCAAGAAATTTGATTCGTAGAAATAAAAATAAAATTTCCCCCGATAAAATTAAAAAGTGGTTTACGAAACACGACGCTTACACTCTACACAAAACTATACGACGAAAATTTCCGCGATTATTTTACAATGTGGAAGATATACACCAAGTTTGGGAGGCCGATCTCATGCAGCTTACCTCTATAAAAAATCGCAACGATGGAATAGGCTACATACTCGTTGTAATAGATGTTTTGTCTAAATTTGTGTGGGCTCAGCCCCTTCGCGACAAAACTGCGCTCGAAGTCACAAACGCTTTCAGAAAAATTCTCAAAAACGATCGTCATCGAGCGCCACACACGCTGCAAACAGATCGTGGAAAAGAATTTGTCGGGAAAACGTTTCAAAAATTTCTCAAAGACAACGACATACATTTTCGAACTGTAAGCAACCCCGATGTAAAAGCCGCGGTTGTCGAGCGTTTCAACAGAACTCTGAAGGAGCGCATGTACAGATATTTTACGTACAAAAATAGAAAGCGATATATTGACGATATACAACTACTGGTTGACGGTTACAATAATACTCTGCATTCTACGATTAAAATGGAACCGGCGAGTGTGACTTTATATAACGCACACAAAGCCCGAGACAATTTAGTTGCACGCGCGCTCCGAAACCAGCCTCGTCGAAAAAAATCAAAATATAAAGTAGGTGCACACGTGCGTATAAGTCGAGAAAAAAATATTTTCGAGAAAGGTGCTGAAAAATCTTGGAGCGAAGAAGTGTTTAAAATTACAAAAGTTTTGAGGAGGCAAGGTTTATTTATCTACAAACTCGTCGATCTACAAGGCGAGGATATAGAGGGTTTTTTCTATCCGGAAGAATTATCTGCTGTACATAAATCGCGTGTCGAGGAGCGCGAGTATAAAATTGACAAAATTTTGCGTTCGAAAGGACGTGGCAAAAATAAACAATATTTCGTAAGTTGGGTTGGATATCCGGATAAATTCAACTCGTGGATACCAGCTGCAGACTTGAAAACTATTTAAAAAAAATGTATCCGACAAATTTCACGCTAGTTCTCCCGAGCAACCATTCCTCGCCAAGGGAGCTCGAGCCATCGGTAAGGAGGCTTTACGCACCGGTGTTAACATTCTCCAGGATATGGGTGAAATTATATCGTTCAAAGATTCGCTTCGAAAACGCGCTAGCGAGTCTGGAGATAACCTAAAGAGGAAAGCTACCGAAAAATTATCAAAAATGATGCAAGGATCGGGGTATAAACGTTTGCGCGCGACGAGTTTGCCTCAGTCTCCATTCGCTCTCGCCCCGCGGCGCATCGTTTCACCGCGTCGCAAGAAGCGTAATACACCGGGACAAAAAAGAAAAATCAAGAAACAAAGCGGCGCATAAAACCGTTGAAGCGATTGACTCGAAAACGCAAGAGTAAGAAAGTAAAGAAAAATAGTCAAAAGAGGAGGAAGAAGGCAAAACTAAAACGCGTGATATTTTTGGATAATTGAGTGTTAACTGTGACAATGTCGTTTTTACATAGCCATTCGGAGGCGTGCCTCAAGACCGAGCTCGATCTGTTTTCCCTACCCCCCACGCAAACGGCCATAGAATCGAGCAGATGGGTATCTTACAAACCCGTTTCGTCGTTGAGCGACGAGAGTCCGATAGAGTTTTGCATAAATTCTCAAAACGAGGATTATTTAGATCTCGCCCACACAATGATAAAAGTGAATGTCCAGATAACACCTGTAACGGCGAGCACCGACAAACAAGTAGCCCCCGTCAACAACTTTCTACACTCGATATTCAACCAAGTTGACGTTGAATCAAAAACTCGTCTCACCACCCAATAATGCATACCCGTACCGTGCGTATCTCGAAACTCTTTTGAATTACGGCCCCGCGGCAAAGCATTCTCATCTATCTACAGCCATCTGGTCGTCTGACACTGCAGGCCATATGGACGAGCAGCCCGGCGCTACTGACCCTAAGAATGCCGGGCTCGTGGCTAGGCAGGCATGTCTGTCGGAAGGCAAGCAATACGATCTTCTAGGACATCTCCACTGCGATATTATGAATCAAGATCGTTTTCTCATAAACGGTGTCGAAGTGCGATTGAGACTTGTGCGCTCGAAACCCGCGTTCTGTCTCATGAATGCATCGGCACCAGAATACAGCGTAAACATTTCGGAAGCCACTCTCCTCGTTCGACGTGTAAAAGTATCACCCGCTGTTTTAATAGCACACGCCAAGGCACTGTCGTCAGTGACGGCAAAATACTCCATCACGCGGGTAGAAGTAAAAACTTTTACTATACACAGCGGCATAATCGGCGATTCTTTGGAAAATGTGATTCTCGGGCAATTACCTAAAAGAATGATTCTAGGCTTTGTCGATAATAAAGCCTTCAACGGTGAGCGAACGTTAAATCCGTTCAACTTTCAAAATTTTTCAATCAATTTTCTATCTCTGTACGTTGACGGTACGCAAATACCGAGCAAGCCGTTACAGCCGAAATTCGTCAAGAAAAATCCAATGTTTGTCGAGGCCTATCATACCTTGTTCTCGGGTACTGGAATACATTATATGAATGAAGGTAATGACATTGAAAGGGCCGATTATCCCAACGGCTACTGTCTCTTTGCATTCGATCTCACACCCGATCTATCGGCTCATTATGCTGGTCATTGGAATCTCGTCAAACGCGGATCCGTACGAGTCGAAGTTCGCTTCGATAAACCGCTAACTACAACTATAAACTGTATACTCTATGCAGAGTTTGACAACGTCTTAGAAATAGATGCCGCACGCCAAGTCGTAATAGATTATAACTCGTAAGTTTTACACCCTTCGTGGTAGAAAAACGATACGATGAGAATATGTGTGTGGGGGGAGCGGCAAGAGAGTGTGCGACCGCATGCTGTGCATTAGTCGCTCCCGAACTCTATAAGCGACACGTGCTCCGCCTCTTTCGTCTACGAGTATGGAGAAAACAGACTACATAATAGACATACAGGCTTTTCACGACTGCAACGGGGATTTTCTTCCAAAAGAGATTGCCGTCTTGGGTGTGGATTGCAACTATCTCGCACATTGGCTAGTGAAACCCCCGTACGATTGCGGCAATCTGGCGAAAGGAATACTCGCCACAAACACATATCTGACCTGCTATCATCACGGCATTGAGTGGTTCGATGGCGAGTCCAATATAGACGACGTCTACAAAGTGCTTCGCGACGTGGCTCGAAGTGCTATGCGTATATATGTGCGGGGTGTACAAAAACAAAAATTACTCGAACGTATTTTAGGCATACATATAATTAACGTGGAAGAGTTTGGCTGCTCAAGTTTTAAAAATCTCCCTCGCGTCAACGAACATTTTTGCTTTTTTCACGAAAGAAAAAGAGAATAATTTACCTGTGCTTTGGGGTACGTGTACATGCTACGTTTGTGGATTATGCGCTCGCTATATACAACACACGACGCAACTACAAATAACGACAAGCCCTCAAAAGATACTCCAGACGTCACAAAACCGGCAAAAGGTAAAGACAAAGAAGTAGTCGAGTGTGGTGACAAATTAAAAGAAACAAATATAAAAATGCCAGAGTCGTTGCAGCTTGCAACACCATCCACTGCTAGCGCTAGTAGCGGAGCGTACAGAAGTGCAGAGGACCCGCTCTACGATCACGTGATCGATGAACTCGCTACAGATTCTACAGAGTCTCAAAAACATACCAGTGTCGACCGTGGGTGTCTTCCCTGCCGATCGGATTCCGTTTATGTTAACGAAACCTTGTGCACTTGTGGTTAATACCGATGACAGCAGCAAACCAGGTTCACATTGGGTTGCAATCTACATCGACCTATCCGGCGAGGGAACTTTCTTTGACAGTTATGGACTCCCGCCGTCCGACCCAAATCACATCGATCGACTTAGACGAAATTGCCGTGTCTACGATTGGAACATCCAGCAGTTGCAGAGCCTCTATTCTGACGTCTGCGGGCATTATTGTATTAGTTTCTTGTTTCATATGTCTCATGGTTACACTCTTTCTCATTTTCTTTCAAAATTTTCAACTGATACGATTTTAAACGATAGCTTAGTTGTCGAACATGTAAATAGTATAAAGAAGCGTAAGCACAATTGTGTCAGATTCAAATGTCGCGAAAAAAGAGTGCTTTGTACAAGCGACCAAATTTGTAAACCGAAAAATTATGTGTGTATGGAATAGCTATAAATACCGTGTACAACTATTCGCGACAGTCATTCCGCCAAGATGGGGCCTAATCAAAGCAAGCCAAACTACGCTCCGCTCATAAATGAAGGGGAGAAAAATGAAAAAAAAATTCGTCATCCTCTTCCTCTTCGTCAAATTCACAGTGTAAAAAATATACAGAAAAATACTCTACAAATACAAATACAATACCTAACAAAGATGGTTATAAAAGATTTTGAAAATTGTTCAATGTGCGAAACATGTAAAACATCGTTGTAAAAAAATATATGTGTGTCTAAAAAAGTGTTTTTTCTCATTTTCCTTAATAGCCTCATCCTGTCCCGACCGTTTTTAGAGTCTCAGAGACGTTTAACCCGCTTGACATATTACACCGATATATTCCGGTGTCAAATTTCATTTGAACTCGTTTGAAAAAAACTTGGATGCTGTATGCAGAAGTCAATTTTCCCACAATCGGCATATTTTTATTTTAAAATATATTTCATGTGACAGCTGTTTCTAATTTGAAATACATTTACTGGTCGCTTAAAGTATAGCAGATGCACGCACTTGTCGTGCGGGGGAGAAGACCAGCGACGAGCCGGGCTCCCCCTCGCCAACCTCCGCTCGCCTAGTTTCGGGACTCATATAGTATGCATAGATATACTCGAGTGTAACGCCCTCCGTGTATAGATATAGTCCAATGCTTTTCCCGGACTTTGAAAATTCTCACTTGTCGCGTGGCAGAAGACGCAGAGCGCATGCGTCGTTTATGCCGTACCTCTCGGCTGAGATTCGGCTCCAGACACCCCCACTCTCTCTGTTTCGGGACTTTGAAAATTTTCAGTTGCGCTCAACTCTCTCTCCCTCTCTCGCACCATCTGGCGCACACTGCAGCATCTCTCTCTCTCTCTCTCTCTCTCTCTCTCTCTCTCCCACGCACAGCATCTCTCTCTCCGTCCGGGCGGCGGCGGCGGCGCGGGGAACCAGCTCACCACCGCGGAGAGAGCTCCAGCGGGTCCAGCTCACCGCCGCTACGCGCGGACCGCGAGCTCCCTCCCCCCACCCGGCTCCCACCTCCCCCCCCTGCTCGCGGCTCCCAACCCCCACCCGCTTGCGCACGTGGTTGCCTCCGCGCTCGCTGATTGGATCGTTTATACCGTGCCTCACTACACCGGATGTCTGGCGCCACTAGGCCACGCCCACGTCGGCGGGGTATAACGTCCCCCTACTACTCCTGTCCAGTGGGGATTTCCGGATATATGTTTGAATTTTTTGTTTTAACATATAAATTATTGTTTTCTTTATGAATTTCACTCGCGCTTTTCGCCATTTTTCAGGTACTCTTGATTTGAGACGAGGAATCAGTCGCATAATATAAATTAGGTGTGCACTAGCTGGTATTCTTGAGGCGGGTAAGCAAATACCACGTTACAATCATTGTAAATCTGCTAAATCAAATGTTGAATAAAGGGATTAAAAATAACCTTTAACATGTTCCTAATCACCTTTTCCAAAAGCCAATCTAGTTCCCTTTAATAATATACAAAAAATTTATCTTCTAAAATTATTAAAAATTGGACCGCCTCTCGCGCGAAGGTGGTGAAAAAAACGCTCATAGTTATATACAAAGACACTGATGCACTGAGAAAAATATCGGGAAGTTGCTGCTCAGAGCCCATGCTTGTCAACGCACAAAAGTTTTGGCGCGCTACTGTCCAAAAATTGTACGGTAGTTGTCCTAAAGTGGCGCAACTATCGCACGCATCGCATCGGACAGTAGCTCACCAGCTTTGTTGATATACGGAAACGCAGCTCGTTTGTTTTGGGCAGCAGTCGTCTTATGTTTTTGAGCAGTAGCTGCGCCACTTTAGGACAACTACCGTACAATTTTTATTTTATGCGCTGGCAAGCATGGGTTCTGAGCAGCAACTCCCCGATATTTTTCTCAGTATGCTAGAGTTTTGTGATACACCCCTTTTCATAAGAAAAATATCGCAATATTGGGCGGGTCTGGAGTGCGAGGTTTGTTTGAATTCGCCAGAGCAAGGGGTAGTACTTGCAAGATTATGATTACCTTACTTAACAAAGAATCTATTTCTGAAGACATATTTTCAAATACATGATCTTCATCTAGTAATGGTCTAGTGTCCAAATTTGCTTGAATTAGACTCATATTTATTTCTAGTTTGCTAAAGGCCACTAATTTTGCATCAATTTCATTTTCCAAATGCCTTGCTTGTTTGCGTAAATCTAGAATCAAAATAATTTATATAATTTAATAGCATAATCATTTACAATTTTTTGTATTATTATATATAAAATCATATATATATATATATGATTTCATATGATTATATTTTTATAATATCATATCATGTGTTGTGATGGGGAATTAAGATAATGAAAATAAAATGCCAATGTTGGAATTTGATCCGGTATAGCCGAGATTTTCAAATGCTTATTATAACTACTGGTTAGTGGAGTCAATTACCTGTGAATATGTCAGGATGACCTTATGGATAGGATGATGAGACATCATCATCCTATCAAGGTGCACCAAATAAAAACACAGAAAAGTACACAAAAACACATAAAAGTATTGCAACGTAGAATTTTCCCACCCGCTCGGGAGATTCCAGTTATTGTACAAATTATGTTTAATGTCGCGGCTGACTTCTTTTCCCGGTCGTGGAATTCCTGAAAGGCAGAATACGGGGCAAAGGTAGCAATCGGACTATTACACTCAATAACAAACACAAATAATTAATATAAAATCATTGTCTGAATATATTCTTTTACCCCCAAAACACAGTGTGCAATGTGGAAAACAATTCAATGAATGATTTTAAATATTGCATGGGCCAGTGGCCAAATATCTAACTCCTTGGTCCACGGATTCCTGTAAAAGGGCCGTGAAATTCCACTATGGTGTCCCTACTATTTAAACAAAAAAAAAACGTCCAAGGAAATCGAGCTAGAAAAAAACACGAAAAAACACGCTCCGCCAATGAATCCACCAACGATATCTCCGCCGAACGAATTGGGATTGTGAGACCAGAACTCTTCGAAAACCTCTCGAAAACACAATTCGAACTGGCGCGTTACTTAGCGAAAAAAAACAAGAGAAAAATGTACACCAGGCACGAAGAAAATCAGAAAAGTTGTTGGAGCCAGGAACGGAATAGAGTGGAGACTACCCTCCAAGGCATCCTAGAGTGTCCGAGACCAATGCTTCGCTCGGGGAAGGATACCGCGTTTTCCCACCCGGCCTCCTTCATAGAAGCGTGCGTCCGGCTGTCGAATTTTCTAATTGGTCCTCTTACCTACGAAAATCCTCTGCTGGTCTCTAATAGACCACCACTAATTAATGCCTCTATCTGTGATTTCCCCGAGCGTCCTCTTTTCCAAATCCAATTTTATCATTGCTTAACAAATCAATTTTTATCGTGGCTCCACCTACAGATAAGCTATCAGGCGTGTGGCATTCGAAATCCTCTATTCCATTATACAGAGGACTGCAGACGACCCACAGTGGTTGAAAACACGAAAAAAAGGGACAAGCAGTTGATTAGATCGGCTATCAGCTGTATCCCAAATCAAAAATATGGAAAATGCTCCTGAAGTAATGAACAAGAAATGAGGATACCGAGTTTTTGGTTTATGGCGCCGAAACAACCCTTCAAAAATCAAGAAAACGGAGCTAAATAAAAAAAAATTTTAAAAATACTTTTGTACTAAAAAATACTATCTCCACAATTGTTTTAGTATGGAGCTGAATGGTCGAACTCTCATTCTTTCACATTTATAGGTTAAAAAAGTTAATCAAACTGTTATAAAGTGTATATTCAATTTTCGGGGGTCCAGAAATCGAAAATTTTTTTTTAAAGTTCAAGGTTTCGAACTCATCAGATTTTCTTCTGCAAGTCAAAATATAGTGAAAAGTGCAGAGGAACGTGGCAAAACTTACTAGCAACCACATTTATGAGCTATTTTACATTTTTTTATTTACAAAAAATTAATACGTCAAAAAGCATTTTTTTCATTTTTTGTAAATTTAAAAAAATTCATGGCTCCTAAAGGAAGCATTTTTCGTCAAAACGCATAAAATACTTTTGCAACGAAATTTTGTTTAGTTTCCCGGAAAAATACACCCAATACCATACATATGTTTCAGCAACTTGATATCCAATATAAATATTTAAATTCAAAATTTTGAAGGTTTGACACCAAAAAATTCATTAAGATTGCTTCATGCAAGAGTTGTTACGTAAATCACAACACATCAATCTTGCTCTATTTCAAGCTATAAAACCAAATATGTATATTGAAAAAAAATTTGCTTTTCTTATCTGAAAAAATTATGCTTGAATTGTTAAAAAATTCTAAGAAGAAAAGTATTCTTGACATTTTTCACAATTTGGCTTCGTATTTCAACTACAAGACAATCAAAATTTCGAATTTTAATACTACATTTTATGCTAAAGTTCGATATTTTCATCGATTTTTAGCTTGGAAATGAAGCTAAATTATGAAAAATGACAAGAATACTTTTCTTTTTAGGATTTCTTTTTCAATTGAAGTGTAATTTTTTCAAATAAGGAAAGCAAAATATTTTTTTTTTAAAATTCATATTTTGTTTTACAGCTAGAAAGCAAGATTGATATATGACTTACGTAGAAACTTTTGTATTAAACGAAGCAATCTTTATACATTTTTTTGTGAGAATCCGAAGGATTAAACCTTAAAAATTTTGACTTTTAATGTTGAATATGCTCTAGAAAAGTTTCGAATAATTTTTTTGATAGGGTTGAGTTATAAATTTGATTTTCTATCTCACAGAGAATCGCCCATATATACACACACATATATACATAAACACTACATACACGTATATATGTACGTGCTACTGTAACGTTGTGAGAATAAAAGAATAAATACATATTTGTGTATTGCTTTCAAGATGAGCTAAAAATCAACGAAATGCGATAACAATGCCATATATACATATGTATAAAATATTACTATTAAATAATATTCAAAATCCCAACATCAAAAGGCCTACTACTATTTCTGGCTCCAAATTTTTCCGTGCATAGACGCTCGAACGCAGCAGTGTATGTTTACATCTACATATATGTATAGTTGCACTCGGGCGAGTTTGTTTTGATTGTGCACCTAGCGGACTTGCAAGCTTTCTGATATTGTCAGTATCTTCGAGTCTTCGACCGAGTATAGAGCACATTTCAGCAGTTGATTATTTCATTATTGTTGAATAATACTTGAGCCTTGAGTTCATTGTTTTATTGTTAATATTGTTGTTACTTGTTGTTAATTATTTGTTGTTTATTGTTGTTATTTATTTTGTTGTTATTATTTGTTTATTTTGTTGTTTCTATTTATTCTTTTTTCATTATAAATATATTATGAATACAATAATATTAAAAAATAGTGAGCTTGTTCATGAACTTGTGAAACACAAGAATCTCAGTAGAGAAGACAAAAAGAAGAAAGTGTTAAGTTATGTGTCAGAAAAATTCAACATCACAGACACTGCAACTATGTCTGAGTTGCGTACACGACTGAGAAGCGGCTTCTTCAACAACTACTATGCGAAATGGGCGAAGGTGAAGAAAGCGAAGCAAGGCTATAGTTACTTTGAATCGCAAAATGCCAAATGGTTAGATAGCGACTTCACCTTTTCATGCGGAAACCATAACTACCTGGATAATACTGCTGAAGCAAGCGATGAATATTATGAACCAGGTTAATATACATAATGAATAAATTATAATTTATGTTTGTATACACACACACACACACACACACACACACACACACACACACACACACGTTTTCGCGATCAAAATCTTTTCTGCTAATCATTGAGCGCAGCAGCCTATGTTGACGTATACCGATGTATATACTTCAACTCGCATACATTTGTTTTCGTAGAGTATCTAGTGTCCTTTACTGATCGCGAGTTCCAGAAAGTTTAGAGCACATTTGAGCAGTTAATTTTGCAATCAAAACATATTTTTTCTCGTGCTTATTATTTAATGCAGTGTTAGGCATTAAGTATATTAAATTAAATTACTGTTATAAATATATGAGGAATTCTACCGAAAAGTTCAGTCAAACGCGTTCAAAAAGTGGACTTGATTATTTTTGAGAGCACACCTATCGGACTATGCTAGATTCATTTGTTAGTTTATTTTGATCAAAAAACCGGTTGCTGCTTATTCAAAACCATACGCCAACACAGAGCTATAGGCGAAAAACCAAAAAAAATGCATGCGATTTTTGCACTTTTTATCAAATATACTGCATTATCTACGGGATAAAAATGTTTTCGATTTCAATTATTTAGCAATCCTGAGATGAAAAATACTGTTTTTAGAAGATGTATATGAGGAAATCTACCAAAAAGTACTTATTCAAAACCATACGCCAACAAAGAGCTATAGGCGAAGAACCAAAAAAAAAATGCACGCGATTTTTGCACTTTTTATCAAATATACTAATTTATTAGAATCACATGCACTGGTCAAAAGTTATTCACGTTTGAAGACAACAGGCTTTGCTTTAGGTGTTAGCGATATTAGTCCATTTTACGGTTTTTTTTCAAATCCTTTTAACTTTTGATCTAGGCATTCGAAATTTGAATTTTTTAATGTTGTGAGCTATATATATGCTTATTAAGTAGATCGTTCTTTGATAGCATATATACAGCACTCTATATGATAACAAAAATTTTTAGACTAATGATCGAAAAAGTAGATATATTTGCCTTTTTTCAAATCGGCGTAATTTCCGATCCAATCAATCGTTCTCAAAGTTTAATAGCTTAAATTACAACTCTTTTCTTTTAGAATTTTTTTAGATTATCCAAAACTTATGTCCCCAATCTGGTAAGCCATATACATGCTTCCCAAAATCAGTAAAAATCAATCTGTTTGAGAAGCATATATATAGTTCAAGAAATTGTAAACTCTAATAACTTCGATTCAAAGTAGAAAAAAATAACTTCAATTTGAGCTATTAATATTTGAAAACGATTGATTGGATCAAACTTGAGAAGAATTTGAAAAAAATTGATTAAATTTGACTAAAATGGATATATATATATATATATATATATATATATATATATCCAGTATGCTACGACTATTTAATGTTGATTTCTTTGTTCATAGTTTCATTACTTAAGCGGGTAATTTTTTTTATAATTCTAGCAAGTCAAGATGAAAAGAGTTACAAACTCCATTTTTTAAATCCAGCTATAATAAAAAATGTTTGTACTATCATAACAAAAAATACAGCGTTTTTTGTTATGATTCAAGTTATTATAAATTATGAATTTATTAATAATTCATGTTTAGGATTTAAAAAATTGAAGTTCGTAATTTTTTTCACTTTGAGTTGATAGAAACATAAAAAAAATTTTTAATCGCTTTAGACAAAATCCAGTGCACAGGGGACATTAACAATATTACCTTATTTTCTTATATATTTATGTATTTGACGCAATAACAAACAGTATAAATAGTCCAAAATTTGCAAAAATTTTTTTTGATATCATAATAATGCTCAGAAATATTGAATGTCGAAGTGTAATTGAAAAGAAATTTTGTATTTTGCTAGAACTCCACCTTAACAAGCATTAAATGCCAATATTTATTGTATCTATTATAGATTATAGAAGCTAAGCAAAAGGCTTATCCAGATAATATCTTTGTAAATGAGTCACTCATGGAAGTTCCATTACAAGATATTATATATCATACGACATCTCGTCTAATAGAATTTTTGAAACTGTCTAACTCAGAAGCGAGATGTGAAACATTGTTTATGGAATTTAAATACGGATTTGATGGCACAGCCTGCAATTCATATAAACAACGTTGGAGTGAGGTAGAAGGGTGCGATGACCATTTATTTTGTTCATCACTTGTTCCATTGCAACTTACTCAGCAAGAAACAGGAGCAATTGTTTGGCAGAACTTGATTCCATCATCAACTAGTTTTTGTCGTCCATTTCGGATACAATTTACTAAAGAAACAGCTAAACTGACAAAAAAAGAGGAAGACTCTATAAAAAATGAAATTTTGAATCTCCGTGATATGGAAATAGTCGGATATAAAATAAAATGTAATCTATCTCTCACAATGATTGATGGAAAGGTAAAAAATTTGCAATATTACAATTTCCACAATAATATTATAGTATAATTTCATGCAATTGCTACATTGTTTATTATTCCGGAGTACCCGCGTAAAAACCATAACGATTGGCAATATGTTGGAAACAATCTTTTCTAAAATATTGAAAATATATTGGATACACAGAGGCCAAAGCAGTGCAATACTATTATACTATTAGCGTTTGTGTGCGATTTCCAAAACATTGCCAATAGTTCCTAAAAAAATTTTGTTTTGATAATGACGGGTATTGACAATATATTGGATACAACTGTTGCCAATATGTATGCAATATATAGCATACACAACGGCAATAATAGATTAATGCTATTGAAATACTATCGTTGGAGTATCAAATACACTGGAATATATTACAATATATTGCATGTATACTTTCAAAAGTATAGCAATACTATTAAATTACCATTGTAATATTATCTTTTGTGTATAATATACTGCTAAAAATTTTAACAATTGTGAAAACTATATTAGTATAATAAAATGCATTTATTTCTAATATTGTTATATATTTTATTTTATCAAATTCAATTCAAGTAAGTACAATATATTTGAATGAAATACAAGTACAATATATTTGAAAACAGGTAAGTACAATATATAATTTATTTATTTGGGGTGGCGAATGGTACCGCACATATAATTCACAACAGTTGTATATTGAGCTGGGGATAGACCTGGATTGCACTTAACGTTGACGTAATCTGTGAATTGTAAAATAAAAATAATTGTTAGTAATAAGATGCACGAGATATACCTTAAAATATATAGCGTAAAATCTCAAATTTATTAATTGATTACATTCGATGAGCGTTGTAATGTCCTTGGGTACCATAACTTTCGTAGACGATCTACCTCTGGCACACATATTTTTTAAATTATTTGTGCCAACTAAGATGCGCAGTAGACATCGGACCATTTGCTTCGGTTGGCTCCTCCATCGTACCAAGGTAAGTTTGTCCATTTCGTCAATCCAGATACCTTTGAATTTGTTGCTCAAGAGCACTTTTCCAGGTCCATTTTTTCGACACTCTAGGAGCGGATCCTTTTCTTCTTCGCCAGAAAACTCATGCTCCGATGACTGTTAAAAAAATCCTATATTTAATATATATGAAAACGTCATATATATGAAAAAGTTCGCCGCGTATGTTCATACACGCACACACACTCATACACTCACACCCACGCAAGTGCCACGTATTCAAAGCAGAGAGAGAGAGAGAGAGAGAGAGAGAGAGAGAGAGAGAGAGAGAGAGATAAATTTTTTTACATATATATTATACGTACACTTGTATCGTTACGGGGGTGGATTGATTTGGACCCAGAAGCAGATGTAGGAGGTTGGACGTTCGGAGTTTTCTAGAATCATAAAATTTTGAATTAGTTTAGCACTTAAAAATACTTACATTATTTTACCTTCTTAGATTTTTTGTTCGTTCTCACATCACTTTCATAACCTCGCTCTTCCACATCCTCTTGCATATCCTCGTCGTCAAACTGATTGCACCTTCGTTTTTGCCCATAATTTTGGCGGTCTTTTTCTTATTTTGAGTCTGCGATGCCGAAATTGATGCCAAAGATGGACTCACTGATTCAGAGCTCTATATCGAATAAAAGTATAAATTATAATTGCAAATCACGTTTATCAGAATCAAACGTAGCCAACAAACGATCTTCGTGCACGAGAGCGCGAATATTGCTCGAATAATTGTCAATCGCGATCAATGATAAATTTTTTTACATATATATTATACGTACACTTGTATCGTTCCGGGAGTGGATTGATTTGGACCCAGAAGCAGATGTAGAAGGTTGGACGTTCTTAGTTTTCTGAAATCATAACATTTTTATTAGGTTTAGTACTTAAAAATACTTACATCATTTTACCTTTTTAGATTTTTTGTTCGTTCTCATATCACTTTCATTAGCGCTTCTGGAACCTTGCTCTTCCTCTTGCACACCCTCGTCGTTGAACTCATCGTTCCTTCTTTTTCGCCCATAATTTTCGCCGTCTGATGCAGAGCTCTATAAAATAAATATTCATTGAGCTTAAATATCGGTTGCAAACACGGAAGCTCGCGGGCACAAAAAGTTTTCGAAAATATTATTTAAACGTTTACCTTGTTATTTATACTATTTGTTTCTGCCGCTTCATATTCATTCTCCAAGGCTTCATCGAAAATAGATTTTGAAGCCAACAAATCAGCGTTCCTTGATTGAGCTGTAGCTTGCATCTTCTTTTTAGTTATTTTTTTCTGCTTTTTAATATTATTGTTTTCAGCCGTCGCTACTTTTTTTCCTACACTTTTCCCTTTTTGTATGACCTCACCGTCAGTCGAAATAGGCAGCATATTTAAGTAGTCACTATCATCTATTTATTTAAATATATTTTTAATTAAATTGTATTTTAATTATTTAATTTTATAAAACACAAACTTACCACTTTTCCGAATAATCTTGATACGATATAACCTATCATCACGATATCGTGCGAATGTTTCCTCGCCTTCGCCTTTCTCAGGAACCAAGCAATCAATATTTATCACGCTTTTAGTCTTTGACTCTATCCAAAGTACAAAAGCGTACATTTTGTCTCCACTTATTCCAATTTCAAAACAGGAGTAAAAGTTTCTACTATGGTCTTAGAACTTTTTGCAGCTTGTGACATTCGACATAACTATAGCGATGCGTAAACATGCATTTTTTTTGCTATATGTATGTATACATATAGCATAAAAAACATGAGCCAAACGTCAACAAGAAACAAATTCTAACATAAGAGGTTAATACAACCATTCTACCATCAGCACGCGAAATGCCTAAAATAAAGAATTCTTTTCGAGATTACAGTCACGTAATGCAATATCGGCTAGCGAAGTTTATAAAAGAAAATTACGATAATCCTAATTCAGAGGTTGAGAATAAAGTGCGTAAACGACTTAATATTACTTTTTAATAGCTTTTCCCTTTAAGCGCTTACTTACAGTGAATACGTTATTTAGATCACCTCAAAAAAAGAAGCTACTGCCGAGAGTGACGGGCAAGATGATGTAAATCAATACTTTGATTGCAACGATCTGGAAGTAGACGAGAATGTATCGGATGCTCACGACAAAAATTATAATTACGGTAAACAAATTATAAGCATAAACGGCTAATCTAACCTTTTGCACACGTCTATTTGAACGTTTTATTGTCTCATTAATATCATCGTAATTTCAACACGTCTCCCGCAGATACGCTATTCTATCAGGCATTTTTCTTTCTCATTAAAAAGCTTGCGAGCGCGAATCTTTGTCTGTGCTCTACACACACGCGTGAAAAGCAACCGTCGTCGCAACGGCAGAAGCGTATAATTAATCAGCGCAGATGAAAGTATGTATAATAACGAGCGTCGCGTACATACGCATATATACATATAAATGTACGTAAACACCTGCGTAAGCTCGCGTGGTTATATTGCGAGAAAGCCATACGTTTTATACATATATACATCGCGCGCGCGCGCCCCTCCGTGCTGATAGTCGATTTTTGAAAGAGTATCATTGAGATTACGCGCCTTGTGGTTAGACGTCTCTGTGCGCGATCAGCCTGTGAATGGACAATCGATTATCGTTATTCTTGCGCGCGTCAGCTCGTGATAAAGTCCAATTTTTGCGAAACGGGAAAAGAGGAGAAAAATAGAGAAAGACTTCATCGTACATATTGAATGCTATGCGTTAGTTATCATGGAGATACGTAATCTATGCGACCCTCTCGCGCAACGTTCTGAAAATCCCATGAACGCGCGGAGGCTAGTAGTAACAGTCGAACCCGGTCAGACGCACAGTCAGTCGCGCTGGCAAGTGTATTAACTTATACGCCATTTGCGTAACGCGTTCGCGTCTATTTCACCCTTGTCGCGTGCCATGGTATTAAATTTTTTCTCTTTCTTGTCTTCTTACGCGTTATTCTTGCGCTCTTTCGAGCATCGTTCTCGATCAGCGCCAATCGCGCAGACATATACTGCGCGGAGAGAAGAAAATCGATTCGATCGATTAAGTGCGAAAAAGAGAAAGGGGGGAGAGACGCGTTTAATTTATTAGCGCCCTTTTTCACACAACGAATATTTTGAAGATTTCGAGTCTTCTTTCTTTACGCCTTGAGATTTCGCGCACAAATTACTGCTGTTTAAGTGTATGATTTTGAGAAAAGCCTAAGTCACACGTACAGGGTATATATTTTAATTACTAATTATTATATTTCTTCAGATAATTACGAAAGCGATTCCGACGAAGATGACTTAATGACTGACAGATCCAGTTCTTCGAGCTTCGATGAAAATAACCAAGAGTTCGACATAGACAACTCTGAAAAATTGTATCCTGGAGCTCCGATTACCGTTCTTGCATTTGTTATGGATTTTGCTGCTATACAACTGCGACATAAACTTAGCAAAGTCTGTATTTCGGATATTCTACAGCTCATTTGCAAGATTTGCATTATTCCACACAGCTGTCCCAGTAGTTATTATCGTTTCGAAAAGTATTTTATGAATTATAAAACACCATTTAAAAAGCACTTTTACTGCTCAAAATATCAAGGTTTAATAAACAAAACAGAAGAAACTATAAATCAAGACGAAAATGTATATTGTGATTGCGATAATGACGCTAATGAAAAATACTTTTTAGAAATTTCTCCAATCTCTCAGCTTGAAAGTTTATACAAACGATCAGGGTTTTACAACAGTCTTAATGATCGATCTAGTTACGAAACTAATGATTATCAGGATATTTACGATGGCGAAATTTATCAAGAATTAAACCATGATAATAGAATTTTAACAAAAAAAAAAGAAAAATATTTCATTTCAATGGTACACAGATGGAGTTAGTATTTTTAAATCATCGAAGTATAAAATCTGGGGATTCTTTTTGATAATTTTAGAATTGCCATATATACTTAGATATAAAATCGAAAATGTTTTGCTTATTGGTTTATGGTTTGGTGAAAAAGACCCTATTCCAAATTTATTTTTATCACCGCTAAAATCAGCTTTAAAAAAAATTTACCAAGGTATAGAAGTCTATGCTCAAGATTTAGAAGCTCAGATCACTAGCCGAGGCATTATTATCTGCGGTACATGTGACTTACCTGCAAAGGCTCTTTTCCTCAGTATGAATCAATACAATGGAAAATTCGGTTGCCAAGTATGTAAACTTAGAGGTAAAATTGTTGACAGAAGACGTGTTTATCCATACAGAGAAGCCTTTAATTTACGTACCTCTGCAGAAACTTGCGAGGATGCAATATCCGTTACTCAAGTAAATAAGCCTGTATGCGGTGTAAAAACACTTACTATTTTGTCTAAAATCTGCTTTGATTTTATAAAGCCAACAGCTATAGACGTAATGCATTGTGCATTTGAAGGTTGCATAAAACGACTCGGCGAATTATGGTTTGATGCAAAGTATAAGGCAGAAGCCTTTTCATTCCATAATTTAGTCGAAATAGTCGATTATAGACAATGTGCCATTAAACCGCCCAATTATGTAACCAGACGACCACGACCAATTAAAACTCACTTTTCATATTGGAAAGCATCCGAGTATAAAAACTGGGGTCTGTACTACTTGGTCCCTGTCTTGCACGATATTTTAACCGAAGAGTATTTTAATCATTATTTATACTTTTTACAAGGTATCTTTCTATTATGCCAAAGTAAAGTTACCGAAGAATCGATACAATTAGCTGATGAAGTATTTAAAATTTTTCAAAGAGATTATCAAATTTTATATGGATTGACTTACATGACGTGCAATTTACATAGTTTACGACACTTACCTGAAATGGTTCGTCGATTTGGACCATTATGGACTACTTCCAGTTTCCCTCTGGAAGATTTAAATGGCAAAATGAAAGCGATGGTTCGTAGCAATAACTCAGCGCACTTGCAAATCATTTCGAATTTGAGTATTCACATGGCAGTGTATACTGTGACGTTATGCTTTTTCCGTCCCTGGGGAGGCGTAGCACAATGTAATGACACCTTTGCAGGTTTATCGCGAGCCCGTATTTAATAATTATTGTTGGACGCCCGAACTCGCGATCTTTAACACTTATCTGCCGGCTTGAGAACTCTTTATACTCTAGGTCACGGGCGAGAGGTGCAGGGAGAATAATACGCAAAATAAAGACACGCGACTTGTAAAATATAACACTTAGTAATTTATTATAAGAATCAAATCAATAGTTATTTAATCGCGGACGCGTGCTCGTCCTCGGGCGAGCTCACCGTCTATAACGCGGGCTGGCTTTAGGTTAGGGACTCGCGGCGGGGAGGTATTTCACAACGCTCCTACCTGTCTCTATTCCTTTTCCCCTACGTCCTCGCGTTCTGGTGCTGCCTCGTGCCCTGTGGAAACGCTCGCGAAAGAAAACTAGTACTCGCTCGGATTATCACACGGAGGGAAAATGCTCGGTCGCTCTGGTCGTCGCCTTGGGAAAATTCTCTTTGCTCGCTCGTGGTGTCTCGGTCCTCGTGGTACTCGATACTCGTAGGATGCTCGTTCGATACTCATTCCATACTCCCTACTCCATACTGACTCTCTCGTGCGTTCGGCAACTACGCCGGTTCGCGGCGTCTATCGCTCTCTCACTCGCACTCACGCATTTCCGCTAGATCGCTCTCTCGCGCCTATCACATATTTCCACGCTTTCGCACCATATATGCCACTCGCACTCTCGCGCCCTCTTTTACAACTCTTATAAATGCGCGCGACTTTTGAAACACGCTTACACGCATGACTGGCTCTATTAATTACATTTACACATTTTCGCACGGTTACATACTTCGGCACGCTTACATTTTTGTTATCCGCTCGCACGCGCGCTGTGGATTGAGCCGTAGCCCTCCACCTTTTCCCAATATCATACGGCGCATACGCGTTGCCTCCACTCTCTCTTGTCTGTCTCTAATACACATTCATTCGCTCGCTATTCCATCCTTCTCGCACTCATGCTTCAGTCAATAGCTCGCCAACATGGCGGCCGCCGCTCGCGCGCGTACGCCTCGTGGCTCGCATGCCTCGTATCTCTTGTCTCTCTCGTTCTCGTTGCTCCAGCGCTGCGCCGTTCGTCCCTCTCTCTTTCTCTCGTCTTGGCTGCCGCGCGCTGCTACGCGCTGTGTTTCCCCCACTCTCTCGCTCTCGCCTCGTGCTGCTGCTGCTCGACGGCAGGCTGCTCTCGTGGCTTTAACAGCTGACTGCTCTGAAAGCACCACCGAGTATAAGAATATGTTATCTTACTGGGTGGTGTCCAGGCGAGCAGCCATCGACGGGATCCCCGTCACAATACTTACAAAAACGAATGGCTCGAAGACAATCAAGAAATACTCAAGTTTTGCCACGAAATTCTATCACCGAGAAAGAAATTAAAACTCACAGAAGTCGATCACGAAACATTTATTGTCGGTTCAATTTTAAAACGTACACCAGCCTATATTGAAGAGGCAATACAAAAAACCAATCTATTGTATCAAAATCTACGTGTGTTTTCTAAAATTTATAAAAATCAAATGTTATTTACGTCACAATCAAATAATCTTGGAAAAAAAACGGAATCGTATTATGTTAGCTATGAGCATAAAGCTATACACTGATTTGGTATTATTAACAATTTTTTATATTTAACAAATTGTAACTGTAAAAAATTATGCACCTGTGCAGGGCAATGTTTCGCCATTGTACAAAACATAAAAGTTACTAATTCGTATAGATTAAATGTACCAGGAGTCTCCTTATCATTTATACACAAATGTATTAGAGTTTCAAATAAGTTCAAAATAATTGATGTAAAACAATTGAAATGTGTTTGTTTTTATGTACATATTCGAGCTACGAACTCTGAATATATTATTGAACCAGTAAACACGCATGAAAGTGAGTAAATCGAGGCATAATCGAGATGTAATTTTGTTATTTTTAATAAAATAAAATATATAACAATATTAGAAATAAATTCGTTTCATTATATTAATATAGTTCTAATTTTGAGTCACAGTTGTTTAAATATTTTTCAGTATATTGTACACAAATAATAGTATGCAATCGTATTGCTATACTTTTGAATGTATATATATGTTATATGTTATAATATATTCCAATGTATTTGATACTCCAACGATAGTATTTCAATAGCATTAATCTATTATTGCCGTTGTGTATGCTATATATTGCATACATATTGGCAATAGTTGTATGCAATATATTGTCAATATTCGTCATTATCAAAACAAAATTCTTTTAGGAACTATTGGCAATGTTTTGGAAATCGCACACAAACGCTAATAGTATAATGGTATTGGACTGCTTTGGCCTCTGTGTATACAATATATTTTCAATATTTTGGAAAAGATTGTTTCCAACATATTGCCAATCGTTATGGTTTTTACGCGGGTATCGAATAAATTTTTGTATACGTATCGAACTGGATTTTTGCTTTCTCGAAGAGAAAGGTTTGTAACGGTGAGAAACATTTAATACGAAAATTTTTTTGATTTCAATTATTTAGCAATCCTGAGATGAAAAATACTGTTTTTAGAAGATGCATGTGAGGAAATCTACCAAAACGTATAGTTAAACGCGTTCGAAAACTGGATTTTTTTATTTTTGAGAGCACACCTATCGGAATATGCTGGATTCATTTGTGAGTTTATTTTGAACAAAAAACCGGTTGCTGCTTATTCAAAACCATATGCCAACAAAGAGCTATAGGCGAAAAACCAAAAAAAATTCACGCGATTTTTGCACTTTTTATCAAATATACTGTATTATCTACAGGATAAAAATCTTTCGATTTTTTTCATATATGTTGTCTTAAAGTACACAAAAATACCTTCAATTTGCATATAAATTTATTGGAATCGCATGCATTGGTCAAAAGTTATTCACGTTTGAAGACAACTTTTGATTTAGGTGTTTGCGATACTAGTCCAATTAACGTTTTTTTTCAAATCCTTTTAACTTTTGATCCAAGCATTCGTTTGCAATGTTTAATAGCTTAAATTAAAAGTCTTTTAATTAAAGGTCTTTTCTTCTACTTTTTAGCCAATATATCGAAATTTGAATTTTTTAATGTTGTGAGCTATATATATGCTTATCAAGTAGATCGTTCTTTAATAGAATATATATAAAAAGTATAAGAAAAGAGCTTTCATTTAAGCTATTAAACTTCGAAAACGCACCACTACACCAAAAGTAAAAAGCATTTGAAAAAAGGGAAAATCTTTGGATTTTGCCAAAATTTTGCGACGAAAAAACTCAGCTACCCCTATTCTTCCGCATTCAAATGTCCGAATTCACGCATTTATATCAACAGATTAATCTTTCATAAAATATAGTAAAGATATGGAACTTTTCCATTAAAATTTCAAATATGATATTTGTTTTTTAAAGGTTAGTTCTGTCTTGAATGACAGCTCAAGTCAGAGCTGTCACATCTGTGGTACTAAAATATCACATTTAAATGATCTACATGAAATAGAGAATGTACCGATTAATGAATCGGCTTTGAAATATGGACTTCCTATATTACATGCACACATCCTTGCACTGGAATGCGTTTTGCGTATTTCCTACCGATTAGGTACAGAGGGAACTAAACGTTGGATAGTAAGTATAACCTTTCGAAATATACAATTTAAGTATTGAGATTTGCTTACAACAAGAGCAAAACTTGATGGAGAAGTTTATTTTGTTATTAAACTAAAAACCCAAGACAATTTCTCAGTAGGTCGTACAACCTGAGTTCTATATAGAAAATCGTAAAACTAGAAATTTTCTATTATATCTTTTATTTAGTATTACTTCTGTTGTATTAATAAACACTTATATTACTAAATGATGCACGTTCATTGAAGTTTCATAATTTGAGAGAATAAAGTTCGATGTATTTTGAATATTACTAAATTTACTTGTATCTGAGATTGAATATAGTAACATAGAATATGCCATTATAGAGCTTTTTCTAAGGTTTATTATTAATTATTACACTTCTGTATCGTCAAGATTATGATAGTTAAGTACTAAGTATATACTCAATAAAATATACCTTAGACAATATATAATTCAAGACTCTCAGGTCATTATCTCGGTTTTTATATTAAAGTGCTCGTTCACACCTTCAATCAAAGCCGTTTAACACTTAAATATATTGATTCTTTGTGTTACATATGTGTGAAGAATTCCGTACTTTTCATTCATTTTTTACGCCTATAAGTGCAAGAAAAAATCTCGGGCTACACCGATCGGACACGGTTTTTTTACCAGACGTACAGAACAAGAGAAAAAAGTCCAACCTACAATATCGATCTTGTGAGTTTTTTTTTTTTGGCAATCGTAATTTTATGTACAGATTATTAGGTATTTAGCGACATATTTTGGATATCTTCGAATGCAAGTCTAAATAGGGATATAGATAGGCTTCCTATAAGTATCCTAAAGTATCCTACAAGATCTGCCATTTGAATTTAAACTTGTCTAGATCGGCTAAACTGATCAAAAGTCGCGTAAGTTTGAAATAAACGAATATTGCTTCAGACTCGCTTTAGACTGTCACAAAAATCCTGGAATTTACTTTTTTTCTTTCAACCCTCTTAACTTTTAATTCAGTAACTCGATTTTTACATTTAATAGCTCAAACTAAAACTCTTTTCTTCAGCTTTTGTGCTAATAAGTAAAAGAGCTTTTATTTGGGCTCTTAAACGTTAAAATTGAGTCACTATAACTCCATCAAACCTGTACTAAAATATAATTGGATGATGTAATTCAAATTTTTTGGTTTTTATTTTTTACAATTAAACAAGTTTATATAATTATTTACAAGTTCGTTATAACTAATAAAAAAGAGAGATTGCGTAAACTTGTTAGAATAATGAAAAAAATCGTTTCAATAAAATGTGCTATATTTCAAGTTTCAAGGAGTACAACGAGATTTCAAATGTTTTATTGCACCCAATCAGAGGCTCAGTATGATGCACGCCTCATAGAAACTTCAGAACAAAAAATGTCATAGTGAAATTTTTACAGATTTATACATAGCATTTCTTTTATCGACCACTGATATTGCCATGACCCTTTATTTATAATGATATATGTCACTAATGACATTGTTTAGTTTATTGACAACAGAAAATGTAAAAATTGTTGAGAATTTTTAATGCTGATTACTTTTTGCTTCATCGTTCATGCTCGATCTTTAAACAAATATTATCCCCCAAAAATTAGATCATAAATTTTACTAGAGAATATTCATATTGAATTAATGATTAATGACATAGAGACTGACTTTCTACAGAAAGTATGTGGAAAATAACATGTCATATTTATATAAAATTATGATTTTAACTATAATTCTAGGGGTATTTAAAAGACTTCTTTTGAACAAAAATCTTTTGCATTCATTTATTAAATTATTTTTATACAAAATTCCTGTTTTGCATATTCAAATCGTTAAGTAACCTTTAAATAAAATGAAGGCACTGGAATATTAGTGTAATAATATAAAATGTTAAATTATTTAATGTAAATGTCTATTTATTCAGTAGAGACGGATTAATATGATATAAATTTATTGTATAAAAATGGATAACTGTAATAGATATAATGTTTTTTATCATTGGAATTTGATACTTTCTGCTTTGATTGAAGTATTCAAATTATCATCAGAGTAATGAAAAGTAATTCATTTTACTGCAAATGTTAAACTATCTGTCACGTGCGTATCACAAATTGTTTTTAGTCGAAAAAATTCTTAAATCTATTACATTTCCTGTACAGATTCCTCGTGATATGAAGCCCATTATCAATGAAAGAAAAAAAGAAATTATTGAAAATCTGCGCAAAACTCTCGGAATTCAAATGGATATACCGAAACAAGGGTTTGGAAGTACCAATGATGGCAGTACTGCTAGAAAATTTTTCGATAATTGCAATACTGTCGCAAAAATTACAGGTCCAGTATTTAATTTAATAATGTTTAAATCTACCCATAAAATATACCCGAAACATTTTATAAGTATGTGTGTCTATGTAAACTATCGTTTACTAAGTTTTACTCGGAATAATTTTTAAATTTTATTTTTTTATTTTTGAGAGTACACCTATCGGATCGTGCCAATTTCATTTCGTAGATTATTCTTACGTGCATGTAAATTAATTTATTTTGATAATATGTTCTATTAGAATTATATGCCATTGTATTGTGCCATGTTTAGGTTTTGACGAAATTTTATTAGTAAAAATCCAAACGATACTTGGTGTCTTGTCATCTGGAAAAAAGATTGATGTAGAGGAGTCCCGCAACTACTGCACATTAACAGCAGCACGCTACGTTGCACTATACCCATGGTACTACATGTCTCCTTCGATACATGTACTGCTGATCCATGGGTATCGCATTATAGATGCTTTACCTCTGCCTATTGGCATGTATTCTGAAGAGGCTCAGGAATGCAAAAATAAAGACATTAAGCGTTATCGTGAAAACCACAGCCGAAAAACGTCCAGGTACTGCAATAAAGTTACTACAAAGTTCGAATTCGGGAAAAATGTTTGAATAATATGATTTCTTACACTAGTGAAAAATTTTTCTTCAATAATTTTAATCTAAAATTATGCTATATCAATATATCCCGTGATACCAAATAAAATTTTTGATATTTATGTATAATAGCATAAATAATATATTAGCTTTTAACATTGCTTAAAGAAAAATTGTAGTGACCGTATAATGACTAATATATCAAAAATAATTTCAGAATTGATACAAATTTGGACATCATTCAACGTCTTCTATTAAGTTCGGACCCTCTGATTTCCTTGAGTCGACTAGTAAAAAATAAAAAATACAAAAAATTAACGGAAGAAATGAAAAGTTTGATATTGAGTGATAGTGATGAAGAGGAGTATGAAAATTCATTCGTTGAAGACGATTCTGAATGATAGGCCTTATTTATTATTATTATTAATAAAGTAATATAATAAATACATAAATCGGGTATTTTGAATACGCCGAAGGAAGGGGTAGTATAGGGTTATTTTTAAATATGGAATATTGAATGCCAAAAGTGAAATTTTGAATGCGGTAGCGAAGGGTAGTTTATTATAGGGATGCATTCAAAATACCCGATTTACATATTTATATAACTATATATATATTATACATGTATATGTAAACATACTTATACTGCTGCGTTCAACCGTCAATGCACAAAATTTTTTTTTTAATATTATATGACAGTAATATTTTATAACTTATATTACTTTGTTAAGTTATGATATATACATATATGTGTATACATGGTGTAGACATTAGTCTGTATCTCTTTCTCACAATGTTACTATATTACGCACATATATACATATATGTAGTGTTTATGTATATATGCGTGTATATATATATATGGGTGGTTCTCTGACAAATCGAGCGGTCGATTTTTTGACCCTATCGAAAAAAAATTTTAAAATGTTCCTAAGAGACACATGAGTATCCCTGAATTTTTTCAGATTTTTTGCATCAAGTATCTTCGAGTTACAGAGGGTCAAAGTTGATGAAATCACGTTTTTTTGCTTTTTCTGGCTACTTTCATTAATTTGTAGATCCTCAGGGAAGCATTTTTCACTATAGAGATATATAACATTTTTTTCTGCAAATTTTCTAAACTATTCAAAAAAAATATTTTTGATGTCGTATATATATGTTTTAAGAAAGTTATAAGTCATTTAAGTCTTAAAATCAAGTTTTAGGAAAGTTCGATCATCCGGATCATAACCAAAAAATTCATGAAGATACCTTATTTCAATTCAAAAAAGTCTGCGAAAGACCCAGAATGTCAGAGGCCTTGGTTTCTCTGTAAAAAATCATTATATCCGTTCATATATGAAAAAAATTTAGTTTTATTGCTATATAGAACAATTTAACCAATTTTATCAATTACGTAAATTTTTTTATAATAATTTCAGTCATTAAAAAAATGATAAGGTTAGTGAAATGCTTCGATATAACAATAAAACTAAATTTTTTTCATATATGAACGGATATAATGATTTTTTACAGAGAAACCAAGGCCTCTGACATTCTGGGTCTTTCGCAGACTTTTTTGAATTGAAATAAGGTATCTTCATGAATTTTTTGGTTATGATCCGGATGATCGAACTTTCCTAAAACTTGATTTTAAGACTTAAATGACTTATAACTTTCTTAAAACATATATATACGACATCAAAAATATTTTTTTTGAATAGTTTAGAAAATTTGCAGAAAAAAATGTTATATATCTCTATAGTGAAAAATGCTTCCCTGAGGATCTACAAATTAATGAAAGTAGCCAGAAAAAGCAAAAAAACGTGATTTCATCAACTTTGACCCTCTGTAACTCGAAGATACTTGATGCAAAAAATCTGAAAAAATTCAGGGATACTCATGTGTCTCTTAGGAACATTTTAAAATTTTTTTCGATAGGGTCAAAAAATCGACCGCTCGATTTGTCAGAGAACCACCCATATATATATATATGGGTGATTCTCTGTGAGATAGAAGATCAAATTTTTCACTCAACCCTGTCCAAAAAATCATTGGAAATTTTTCTATAGTATATCACGCGATCTTATGCATTTTTCAAAGTTTTTTTTATAAAAAACCTTTGTGTTACAGAGGGTAAAAGTTTAACAGATCAGTGATTTTTAGATTTTGCCTATTTACATTAATTTGTAGCTAAAATACTTTCAGTAATATATATATATATATATATATATATATATATAAAAGGCTTGGCTAGAAATTTGTTTTCCATAAATTATGATAAGTTTCTTATAGTTAGTGTCATACAGCTTCCTGAATTTTTTAAGATTTTTTCTCGATCATAGCTCCTAAGGGAGCGTTTTTCGTAGAAAACACATAGAATACCTTTTTAAGGAAATTTTGTCTAGTTTTCAAGAGAAATGCATCCAATTTGATATGTATATGTTTCAGCAGCTTGATATATAATTTAAACATTTATATTCTAAAATTTATATCGTATTGTGTGTATTTTTCATGGAAACTAGACAAAATTTCCTTGCAAAAGTTTTCGACGAAAAATACTTCCCTTAGGAGCTATGATTTTTTTTAAATTTGGAAAAAATGAAAAACATGCTTTTTGACGTATTAATTTTTTGTAAAGAAAAAAATGTAAAATGGCTCATAGATGTGGTTGCTAGTAAGTTTTGCCACGTTCCTCTGCACTTTTCACTACATTTTGACTTGCAGAAGAAAATCTGATCAGTTCGAGACCTTGAACTTTAAAAAAAAAAATTTTCGATTTCTGGACACCCGAAAATTGAATATACACTTTATAACAGTTTGATTAACTTTTTTAACCTTAAAATGTGAAAGAATGAGAGTTCGACCTTTCAGCTCCATACTAAAACAATTGTGGAGATAGTATTTTTTAGTACAAAAGTATGTTTTTAATTTTTTTTAATTTAGCTCCGTTTTCTTGATTTTTTAAAGGTTGTTTCGGCGCCATGAACCAAAAACTCGGTATCCTCATTTCTTGCTCATTACTTTAGGAGCATTTTCCATATTTTTGATTTGGGATACAGCTAATAGCCGATCTAATCAACTGCTTGTCCCGTTTTTTCGTGTTTTCAACCACTTTGCGACCCTTTAATACCGACTAGTATTCTCTAATTGTCAGCCGCCATGCCTCTATACCGACAAGGAAAAACCACTGTATCAATACTGTCCAGTTCGCCTGTACAGTACTCTCCAGAGCCTCACTCTATCTCTCTCTCCCTCTCTCACTCACCCTCTCTCTATCCCTCTCTCTCTCTCTCACCCTAGTAGATGCTTCTCACTTTCGGCAAGCGCGCTTAGAAATGAGTGAGCGGTGGTAAGGTGGGGGGCCGACGTATGTGACTGAACTCAACGAAGCAGAGTCAGCAATACAACGACCATGCTCGAAGTAAATTTGTGTGTATGTGTGAATTCATATAAATGTGATTGGGTGTACTACTTTTAAATTATTTATTTAGTAAAAAGTTCATAATAATAAAATCTCTAATATTAATATGACAAATAAATGTGATTGGGTGTACTACTTTTAAATTATTTATTTAGTAAAAAGTTAATAATAATAAAATCTCTAATATTAATATGACAAATAAAAGTATTAATTAAAACTATTTAAAAATATAAAAGAAATTTACGAATATTTTTATTCAATTATGAAGGGATAGTGGAAAGATCAAGGTAAAAATAGATTAACAAATATTTTATTTTCTCCCATTTATTGATTCTTATTCAATTAATTTTTTTTTGAATAAGAATAAAAACCCAAATTGTTGTAATTACATATCTATTATACAAACATACATAATTCGTTGAAAATAGTGTTAAATAAATATGGATTATCTTTAACAATAGAACTACCACTCTCGCTTAAATCGCTCATTATTTTTTCTCTTATAAGTAATTTGGAATCTTTGAGTGTTTCGTCGTTTTTACAATGGAATATAAGATCTTTACATTTTTGAACAGTGCTTGATATACTTTGAAGACATGCAATTTTAATTTTAATTAAATTTGTAATTCACACTAGATTATCAAAAGTCACTTGTTTGAAATTTACATATGGAATATATGTGCGTGGCTTCTTCTTCTCTGGTTCGTCGGTAACTTCACTAGGTGTAGACGAGTTAGAATTAATTTTTTTCTCGATTATCACTGATTTAGAACTATATGACGTAGTAAAAACAATGAAAACATTTTCGTTGATAGTAATGGGCATTCTCCAGCGAACGTGTCCCTCTTCTTGAAAGAAGCCGGAGACTTCTTCAAAATTTTCCACCAATGAGCTCCATTCTTCAGCCGTCAATTCAACAGATTGGCCGATTCCGCCTAATGTGATTACAGGTTTTAGACAGCCATCTAGAATATCTTCTTTTAACCCAATCGAAATAATTTTGGAATTACTCGCGTTTAAATTGTACGAGGAGTTAATGAAAGATTGTCTTGGTAACACAGACATTTTTTATAGGAAAATCGTTTATGATCAATTTTAATGTTACCTGCTCGAGCGTTACTGCGAGAATGGCGAGCAAATAGTCGAAAAGATGCAGTCATCATTTTGCGTACATGTATATTATAGGTGCATCAACCTAAAGATAGCTTGTAAGACATTCGCGTATTTGAACGAAAATGTCAAGTAAGCGATTTACAGCTGAATATTCTACAATTTAGTAAATCATTAAGAATTCAAATTATAAACGATTTTTTTTACAACATTGATCGTTACATTTCATTACACTTTTTTTATAGCAATGACATACAGAGGATTTTTGGGCGCTTAGATCATTACGAACTAAATTATTGTAAAATTCTAAAACAATTCCATCGTTTTTCTTATAGTCCGAGGAAAATACATTTTTAAATTTGTCCATCCCTAAGCCGTTTGACAGAAAATGCGAAAACATCACGCAATACTGACCGCATACGACGGATTTTTTACTCTGCATCTTCATAGTGTTCCATCTATAGTATTTACAATTTTGTCGGAGTCTATTTATATGATCAGCGTTTGATGGTGGAACCCCGTAGCTGTCGAAATAATGCCCACTTCCAAGTTGGTCTACGTACATAGCTATCCAATGTTTACCAGGCTTAGTATGATCTTCCGTATTAGATACAATAATTGCAGGTTGTGTCCAAAATTTCGGAATCTGATCCGACGGATAAACACCGTACGTGCAGACCTGAAGAGATTGAAGAGTAGCCGATATTTCCAGACTGTTCATCGTGTTCTTCTTCGCAATCTTTCTGTAAATTTATCGCTGGCTGAGAAAGTAACCAGTATTTAAGTTTATTAGCCTCGTTTAACGCGCATTTGTACTCGATCGAGGAATTTTTCGTATAATGAAGAATGCAAGATGCATGCGACGACGTTCCTTTATCAAATGACGGAGACTCTATTTCCTCTTCTATATTTATTACTTCTCGAGCCATTATTCGTTGCAACAAATTAGCTTTTTCAGTTCCTCCGGTGTAGAACAGTCCAGCATGTTTAGAAAATTCACGGAGATTCGCAAAAAGATATTTTTCAGGTACATCACCTTCGAACCATTCTATACCGTGTTTGTACAACGTAAGCCAGTTATTCTTTTTACGCGCACTTATTGACAAATCGCCAGAATTGCACACAGGACTAATTACCCAATGTGCTGAAAAATTCTTTCTAACAGACACAGCAGCTACTTCTTTAGGAATTAAGTAGCCCTTATCGTTCTCGAAGCCTTGTATTTCAACAACAAAATCCATTGCAAGAGCTAACTGTTCAGATTGACGGTCGAAGTACTATTAAACTCTCTTTCAAGTTCTAACACGTATAACTGCGTAAAAATGTTAAAAGTCAATGACCTATTCATTAACTGCTGAAATCAACAATAATTTGTCTCGAAGCATCAATTTCTAGAACATTATCATACTCGGCATAGATGATGCAATTAACTGTAGATTCTAGCGGCTCGGCAAATCGTACTTCTATTCTCATACTGCCGTGTTTAACCAGATTCCAATGAGTTGTGCTATTAGCGGATAGATCAGGTGTTAAATCAAAGGCAAACAAGCAGTTTCCTTTGGCATAACTTTCTCTGGAAATATTATTTCCTTGATTCATAAAATGAATTCCAGTGCCTGAATAAAGTGTGTGATATGCGTCAACGTATAGATTCTCCTTAAAATTTGGTTGTAGCGGCTTTGAAGGTAATTGTGTTCCGTCTATGTACAATGAAAAGAAATTTATATTATAATGCTTGAAATTGAAAGGATTGTATCTTCTATCGCCGTTAAAAGCTTCATTATCCACAAATCCTATTATAACCCTTTTCGGCATCTGTCCAAGTATAATATTCTCTAGAGTTTCTCCGAGGACACCACCCCGCATAGTAACGGTTTTAACTTCAACGCGCGTCAGAGGATATTTCGCAGTAGCTTTTGATAAAGCTTTCGTATGAGCTATTAAAACACCCGGATTTATTTTTGATCTTCGTATGAGCAAACTTGCTTCAACTATACTTGCTACATGCACATTACTGCCGGATTCCATTAAGCAGAATTCATTTCTCGATCTTATAAGTTTTACTCGGACTTCAACGCCGTTTACAAGATACTTTTCTTGATTAAAAATGTCTGCATGAAGATGACCTTGAAGATCGATGCATTTTTCTTTTTCTGTTAAAGAACTTCTAGTTTTAAATCCTAAATTTTTGTCAGATATGTCATCCATAAATCCTGGTGTATCATCGTACCATAGACTGGATGAAAGATGAGAATTTTTAGCTCCAGATCCGTAATTTAATAATGTTTCTATATACGCCCTGTATGGATAAGCATTGTTAGCTGGTGTCACGAGTTTCTGATTAAATCTAACCTCAATCTGATTGAACATAGAGTGGAGAAAATTATTCACAGGACCAGCTTTATAATCGTCTGTAAGTTTTTCTTCGGACCCGTTTTTTATTTTCACTCGTAAATATAACATAGTATGAGCTAGATCTATGTATTCTTCTCCAGAACCAGGGATGACAAATTCTATAGGTGAGTCATCCGATAGAGATGATATTGGTTTATAATTTATCCATTGCGAACTTTCAATTGTCGTCTGCGTGAGAGGAATTGTAAAAAGCGACAACTCCTCCTTCATGCACTCGCAAGATGAACTATGTAGAAATGACATTTTAATTATTTCTTTTTAAATATATCAACTATCGCGCGTAACTTCTTGTTCTGATTTCTTTTCTTCTTTTTTACGGGCAGACTTTTGTTGTCTTTCTTCTGTTTAGGAGATTTTACTTTAACCTTTTTGGCAACTTTTTTCTCAGGCTCAACTTTCGACTGTTCTCCGTCGCTACTAGCGATTGAATGAGGCTCGGACAGTGAATTCACCTTCTTATACTCGCATCCGTTTAGTAACTTATCCAAGTTGTCTTCTGCTTTTCTTTTTAAATTTTGTCCAGATTCCTGTATACGTCGCTTAAGTGCGTCTTTAAGAGGTACCTTATTGTGCGTAACATCTTTAACAACGTTAAATCCTGCACGTACAGCTTCTTTACCGACTTCCCGAGATCCTTTTTTTAAAAGCGGTAAAATACTCCTGTATATCCCTCTCAAGCACCCACCAATGCCGGAACCTCTTTGTGGATTTCTATCTGCATATACAGTGTCGATTAGATCCGGTGAATCATCGCCACGTCCTACCTGCGGATCGAAATACGCGTCATAATGAGTGGAGGCCATTATTGATAAATTTTTTTAAAGTGTAGTGCAACACTGAGCGTCCCGTACTCGAATGGTACAATATTGACTTGCTGGTCTCTTATATTGATTTCAACTGTCCGAAAATCAGAACGCTGTAAAGATACGTAATTCAACCATGTAAATTCTTTTGATTTACTCGATCCGAAATCATACATGTCTTTATCTATCAAAAAAGATCTTAAGAGAGGTGTTTGTGTGTCACCGGTAATGTAAGGTTCGCAAATGTCGGAATAAATATTTGTCATAGTTGGTAGGCCGTTTTTCATAGAAGCAGGGTAGTCAAATGTGTAAGTTGAGCATTTATCATCTAGAATAATCGGCTCGGTGGATGTCGAGCCTAAAATCCTACTTATATGCTCAGATATTTCTATGCTATGACTTGCATTTTCCTTACATTTTTTAGTTATCCTTATAAAGCCTCTATCGCTAATTTCAAAAATTAGGTGATCTTTTACATAATGCAATTAATTTATCTCCTTTATTAAATCTTTCAAATTACTATAATTTCCGTGAGAAATAGCCACTTGTACAGTCGAGGGTAAATTAACCTCTTCTACATCCATCTGGTCTGTACTGCTACTATTTTGAAGTATCGGAGGTCTCAAATAATTTTTTTTTAACATCTCATCGTTAATTTGATTAATATTAAGAGTTGCGATGCGTATCCAATTTTTTTCAGCGTGATCCGGTACGTGTAATATTGTTTGAGGGTAATGAACTTCGACAAGAGCCACCTTCCAGTGACCATGCAATTGAATCTCTTGAGGAAGCCGCACCCTAAAATTTGAAGGGCTATTATCGGGGAAATATTTTTTGCTGTTTGCACTCGATAAAAGTATGTAAAATTCTTCCTTCATTTCTATAATTGTTGTAGCTCGCTAGCGGGTATCCACGAATTGAACTTGTCGGGATATCCAGCCCAACTGATGAGATATTGCTTATTTTGACCTTTTCCCTTACTGCGAATAATATTCTTAACGATAAAAGTATCTTTGCTTAGATCTTTACGAACTCGGGTCAATTCTTCTTCATAAAATATTCCGTCAATTTCTTCTCCAGCTAAATCTTGCAGCGTATATGCAAAAGGTGCTCTCGCACGTGAAACGCGTATAATTTCAAAGATTTCCTCTGTATACGTTCCTTCATATGTTTTCGAAAAGACGTTCTTAGCTGTACTAACTCGCGCCAGGTCGTGTACGTGGTATTTAGGCTCTTGTGTTTTAAAATTACGAGCATATCTCTGCATTAAATTCTGATATGCCACGTAAGCGTTTTGAATGTTTACTTTACTAGGAGTCATTTTTATACTAGAGTGCTCCGTATTATTATAAGACTTTACCAAATTTTGTAAAATGTCGATATATTTTTTGGTGTTGAAATTCGTAAAGTATCTCCACATACGCTCTTTTAGAGTTCGGTAAAAACGTCCGGCGATGGCTGCTTTTACATCAGGACTCCTTGCGACTCGAAACATTATATTCTTTTCTTTTAAAAATTTCTGAAACTCTGAACCTGTGAATTCCTTGCCTTTATCCGACTGTAAAATGACCGGTTTACGGTTTTGACTCCTGGATAAAATTTTGCGGAAAGCTGAAGTCACGCTCGAGCATGTTTTGTCATAAAGAGGCTCTACCCAAGCAAATTTACTCAAGCAGTCAATCACAACAAGAATATATGAATAATTTTCATTGTACGATTTGATAGATTTAACATCTGCAAGATCTGTTTCCCAAACATCATCAATGTTGGATACGTTATAATTTCGGCGTGGATATCGCAATCGTCTCTGTTTATGTAGTGTATAAGCATCCTGAGATTCTAGCCATTCTTGTAATTTATTTTTCTTAATTCGAGATTTTGATGATTGTAACGTTTTATAAAGTCTATCGATACCGTAGTAAGACGAAGTCTTAGACGGATCGTGATAAATCTTATTTAGTTTTCTATTCATTTTACATGTCTAGCAAACTCCAGATTTTTCTTTTTTTAGTCTGGCGAGACTTAGGTGTCTGATAATCACCCGAAATAATTGTATTGTCACCGTCTTCTTCGTCAATGCTTTCGTAATTTTCGTTTTCACCACTTTCAACGTCTTCTTTTTTCTCCTCCTTTGTTTTCACTTTAGGTGAACTTATACTCTCGTTTTCTGCTGATTTTAAGCTACGAAGAGATTTACGAATTTTTGATTTGCCGGGATCCTCAACGACACTGACAGCGGCTACAGCTGCACCTGCTTTCCACAAGGAGTTATTCCCGACAAATTCTTTAGGTACTTCTATATCTCGCAATAATTTTGCAAATTGTAAGCGTCCAGCTGTAACACTGTATTTCTTTCGATCGCGCTAAGCGTAATTAATTAAATCGACAATGTTGGAGATTTCAATATTTTTTCCATTTATAGAGACCACATCATTGTCATTCCATGATATACGCTCTACACCGGCCCTGCGCTAACGCGCAAGCAGTTGTTGCGCTTTAGTGCGAAATGTTGGCGGCACGCTTTCAATAATATGCAAATCGGGTAGCTGAATATTCTGTTTGTTATCGTTATTATTATTATTATTATTATTCCGAAAAACCTTCTCCTCTTCTGCCTCTTCTTCCTCCTCGTTTTTGTCTTCGAGCTTTAAAAGCCTTCCATCACCAACAAAGTAGAGAAAACGCTGCAAAGCTTGACAATATAATAGCCACTTATCGTGCTCGCTTATGTCTTTTGAATTTAAAATTTTGCTTATTTCATGATCCAAGCGTGAACAAACTGTACCCGGTGTCTGTACAGACTTTAGAGGTAGCTCAATATGACCTTCAATTTGCGTGATATTTTCAATTTTGCTACTGTCATTAGTTTGTTTTTCACGTTTGAAATTCTCTTCAGGAACGAGAATCATTTTACGAGCATGTTCCATACTTAAGATATATATGTTATTACAGGCGTTAACAGCAATGTCAAAATTTTTACACCGTCAGCAAGAATAATCTTTTTCTTCGTACTCCACGATCCTCTTTTCTCGGCCAAGCGACGAAGGATTTTTGCGTGTCTTTTCAGTTTAGATTTTTGAGAGTCGCTGATAGGAATGTTACCATTTAATATATTTAATGCACACTCACAAATACACTTTACGAGTGGTAGTTCAGCTTTTCTTAAAATTGTAATTCTCTGCTCTTTGCCAAGATAGTATAACGCATTAAGAATTGCCGAGCATTTTTTTGACAGAGGAGAACATCCTCCCGTGGCCATCATGCAGAACAGAATGAGACTAAATTGCTCAAGCTCTTCTATTTATATTTTCCGCTTAGGCACGTACACACATTCATTTCGATCGCATGGAAAAATGCAGGTGCGAAAACGAAGCTCGTCACATGTTGTCTGTGTCATGTCAAAAAGCAGATAAGAGTGTGGCTTTGCGGTAGCATCGCGAAAAATCTCTGCTGAAATGTGCACGATCTCGAGGATTTTTAAAAACCACTAGGTAAGATGCATTTAACGAGATATCTCTTTGACCTTTGTAAAATAGATTTTGCGATAGAAAAAAAATGGAGATCGATCTATGATGACTTTTTCTCACGAATAAATCGACGATAACGTTACTCGAGGATTCACGCATAAAGTCATCAACGACAATTAGCTTAGGTTCTAAGTCACCATCAAAGTCTGATGATTGAGGCAAACCTTCGCGAAAATCAATTTCTTTATCAAAATTCGTGTAGCCTGACTGCCATTCGGAGTAATAAAATATAATTTTCGAAAACGGGGTATCGCACATTTGCTTTCTATACTTGAGAAAATTTTGCACAAAAGTTGTTTTGCCTGAACCTGAAGGCCCACAGCATAGCGCCGTGAAAGGATGTTTCCACCTTGTATCCATTTTTCGCAATGACGGTAGCAAGATTAATCGACATCTAATATAGCACAATTTGTTGAAAAATACTAATTCAAAGCTACCTCGGCGGCGGAGGCGGCGGCGGCGCGCGGGTGAATCAGCTTATAAAAAGGCGCGGAATTTAAGCTCATACAAATACCGCCCAAAGCTTATAAATCGCGGGATTTGAAAGTTTATAAAATGTCGCGGGTTTGAAGCTTATAAAGGTGGGAAAAAAGCTTTTTAGACATAAAAGTAAATGTAGGGTAAAATAACCAAATCAATTTATAACATGCAAAAGGACTGATTAATATAATTTATTAATATATTATATACATATATTGCTCTATTATATTTACATATGTGTTATAGATTACTATAGCCGAAAGGATAGGAAACCCTATCGCTTTCGAACCATCGTTTTGCATATACCGGTTTGCAAGATTTCGTTTCTTTGCGCGTAACAACATCGTGAAATTCTGTACATCGAATGCTATCGTATTCTATTGTTAAGGGGTTATGACAGTGTTAAAACCTGAAAAAAAAGAAAAATTGTTAGTGTTGAAAAAAATTAATAGATATATAGGTGCTCTAAAAACTATATTTTTGCTTTCAAATACAAGTATTATACATCACTTTTATGCATAAATAATATGCATAAAGTGAGTGTAACATTTAAAAACAATTAAAGGTATTTGCTTACCAAAAATCATGATTTTCATCACTTTTATTTACTTGCCGCATGTTTCTGATGGAACCGTACCATCAATCCTGTTGAATCAAAGTGCCAAATCTTCATTATGAGTCTGGTCTCAGACTAAGTGGAACAGATTCCTGAAAAACACAAAATTAATATAATTAATTAAACGTATATTGACAATATTAATAATTATAGTGAATGTTACATATGTAAACATACGTAACATTCACTTTGAACTTATTTTTGCCAATTCTGCTCCACTCAGTTTGTGACCGTACTCATTAGGAAGGTTTTCCACTTTGGTTCATCCGGATTGATGTTACGGTTCCTTCAGAAAGCTGCGGCAAGTACATCAAAAGCATGAAAAAATTAATTTGAGTAAAAGGCATTTAAAGTTTATAATGTAAATCATACAAATGAACTCAGCTATACTTACAGAAAATATCCGGCATACCTTGATTTGCTTTTGGTACTCAAATATACATACAATAAAGTATATTTGATGGTACGCGCTTGTCATGCTGTGTGATAATAGCATTCAGAAGCTGAAAATAAAATAAAAATTATCGTTAGCTATTCATAATCAAGTTATGTTTATGAATTACAGTTACATACAATACTTACCATTATTAAATACACTTCAAGTTCTTAAAAGGTATGCAAAATAATACTTCAGGCAGTCAATATAAGCTCCCATTTTGCTGGCTTGCACCCGTATACCTAAAAGCAAAAAATATACCAACAAAGAAAAAGCTCATTATGAACACTGTTATTACAAATTAGTTTCCAATACTTATCTGAATAATGTTTGTACTCTGCAGAAGCTCTTGCACTTTTGCAACACCACTATAAGGTTATAAGCATTGCTACAGCAGCTAGCAGACTAACTGCACTGATCTAGTGTCTTGGATGAAAAACAGCTGTTTGGCTGCTTTCTGCTGCTTTACAGAAAATTCTACTATACCGATCAAACAGAAATCTTCATTCTCGACTAGACGCTGTGAGGCACAACCTATTCGAGTGGCAAATTCAAATTTGTTGAATGCCTTTACTTTAACACATTGAGTTTAGTAACATAAAATCACACATAGAAAAATTAATTTTACAGATTTTATTTATTTTACGGAAATAATTAAATTAATAACTCTTGAGAAAAAAACGGTTTGTAAAACGGTTTTTAAGTCATATTTTCAGTAAGATTTCTCATGAAATTACTCTGTAAAAAGTGGGTTAGAACAATCCTTTCCACAAGTTTGGCCTAATTAAAATATTTAAAAATCACGATTTTTCAAAAATTTACTTGAAACAGATTTGTTAGTTTTTTGTTAATATCTTCGAGGAAAATTTTTTTAGCCAAAAACGGCTTTCAGGACCATATTCTACAGACTATTAACTATGAAAAAAGTGAATAAAAAAAATGGGTATTTTCAAAATTTTAACACTGTCATAACCCCTTAATGCACTCTCACGATTTTCTAGTACATACGATTTAATCCAGTTATAATTAACCAAATTTTTCGTCTTATAGTTGAGAGTGATACCCTTTATCTTGCATACTTCTACTTCCCCTCCGTCAGGTTTTTTTACTATGAATGCATAAAATTTAGGACCTCCAGAAACAAATCCTTTTATGTAACTAAATTGACCATAAGATTCTAATTCATCGGTGAGATCACCCAGTAACGAACCTGTAGCTGGCTCATATTCATCTTTTTGTTCATCCGATGTGTATATACATGAATCAGTATCATAGTAGAGTACTCGCCTTTCCAATTTTTCCAAATAAGTATACAATTTAAGTCGGGCTTGAGCAGTAGTATACGCTGCTATGACAACATTTGATATATCTCTGAGATCGCAGGAATTATCACTGTATATCCATAACACATATACGCAACTATCATTTATCGGGAGCATTCCGATAACATCAACTTCCGAACTCGTCATCAGCTCCATAAATCGTTCTTGAGTTTTTACAACTTCTGTTTTTGTTGAATTCCCGCGCTGAGCGAATTTACCCCAAAAACTATTTAGCAGTAATTTCGCTACAGCTCTCAAACCCGGGTTATTTTCTATTTTATCGCTGTCTAGTAATATATTTTCAAATTTATAATAATTATCGATATATTCCTGCTTTGATTCTTCACTGCCACATTCTACAGGCCATCCACTCGATTCTGTTTTCAGTTTCAAAAATGTATCTATAAATTCAGCGAATAAACCTCCCTTTTTTGTTTCGGGATTATACTTGGTGATCTTGTAGTCCCATATTTCGTAAATTTCAATAATTTGATATCCCTTTTGCACGGCTTTTTCGAGCTCGTCGGAAATCCAAGTTCCTATGAACGATCGCTCTTCCGATGACTCATGTGTGCACATACTATCTACTGTATTTTCACAGCATGTTCTGCATAGTGGGAATAGTAATCGACCGTACATTTTCACCGGCAACACGGGGTGATACAAATTTTTTGGAGACAGGACCTTGCATTTAATAATACCATTGACCCGAGAGATATCGTTGGTATTTCCCGCTAATTTCAAACATTCGGGACCTACGTAAACTTTCGGGTGCCCTATTGGAAATTTCCCGTACTTGCAGATATACGGGTACAGCGAGCAAACATCGACATATTTTATTTTTTCCGATTCATTTGCCTCGTATAATTTTACTATATTTTCCGTACGACCTCCGTAAAAACAATCGCGAGCTTGTAACGGTTCAATGTGAAATGGTTTGCAGGTACTTAGGAATTCAGTTATTTCAGATGCATCTTGCTTTTCTCGAACAAAATCGCATTCCCATTTCTCGATTAAATTATAATTAAAACTTTTGATTCTTTCAGAAACTGCTTCCGTTAGTGAAAAGCGAGCGTCTAGAGAATCCCAACTTCTGGTCACGATTTATACGATAACACCTGGGGCAACCATGCCAAAAACATCCGTGAAACTGGAATACATACTTGTCGTCATTTACCTCCGAGTATCCGTTTACAACAATAACTTCTAGGATTTTGAATTCGCGACCGTTATGCGCGTGTTGAATTCTAATATCTCGTACGTGCTCTTCCCATAAAAGCCATTCAATAGCTTTCTTAGACTGGTTATTTGTTAACCGATATCCTTGAGGTGGCAAGATCCCTATAGTCGACCGCTTTAAATATTTTTTTCTAAACACTTTCATACACGTCGATGCTATTGATACAAATTCTAAGAAAGGATGTGTATCGCCTGTCTTAATTATCAGATCTCGAAATTTCAAACAAGCTTTTCTTAGAATGTCCACATCTGATTTGCAATACGATACAATTTCTTTTTGAAAATCAAATTGATAGTTTGAATTAGAGGTTTCTTCATGCCATTTCAGAAATTTTGCTCTGTTCTCGTTAGACATCGTATCCGGAGAATAAAATCTTATATCCGGCAACGGACCGATATACAATTGGTTTTGCAGCGTGTTAAATAGATGCGGGAAAATCCCTTTTGTCAGATCCGGAATTCCAAATACTTTTGGAAGTGCGCTGAGAGGCATTGGCAGATAATTCAAACTATCTAGAAAAGAAGTTTTACCTATTGTCATGCTCATTATTTTTGTGCCATTCATTATAATCGACGGAGGATCGTATAGCTTGTCCTTAACCAAATATTTCAGAATAAATTGAGCATCAAATCCTTTAGCATTATGAGCAATGCATATAACACGTTTAAATTTGGATGTATCTTTAACTGTTAAATCCACCAATTCCTTCACAGGGTTAACTTTAAAAATGAATTGACGAATTCCACACGTGATACAGTTTTCGCTCAAGTCCTCACTCTCGATACAATCTGTGCAAACTTGCTGGACTACGCATAAAGTAGGGATGTGTTCGAATGTTCCGTTTTGTCCGGGAATAGGCTTATCCTGTCTTGTTTCAAAATCGTAAACTACAAATAATATTTTTTTCTGTTCTCTGTTATTATTCTCCGCGGTAGACTGTATCTTTTTTAACGGAGTCATATAACAAAAGTGATTATACGTCTTATAGCATTTCAAAATTTTACAAAAAAATTGGCCGCATCGATGTTCTCGATTTTTTTCCGTACTTCTTACGTAAATCAAACATTTTTTGCAGATAAAAACGCTATTACATACACTTGCTCTCCTATTTTTAGTCGAGAGATACGAACCTGCTTTTCTATGATGGTCATAGCAGTCTTGATTTTGAAACGTTCGCAAGCAGTCGTTACATTTTATATGAAAATTATCTAAACACATGGTTCTTCTCAAGCAGGATTTACACTTGTTTGAACATCGGTGATCTCGCTCGTTTTTGTACGATTTATTGCACGGTATACAAAATCCCTGACTTCCACAGGCTTTAAGAATATTCAAAATTGGCTGAAAATGCTTCCTCCTACTGTAATACAAAATTCGTAGTGTGTGCGAAATTCTACCTTTTAGCGCTAATACCTCGGGTGACCCATCAAAAATGGGTCTACTGCCCTTTCCTAATGTGCTGAACTTATAAACTACTATCGCTATTGATTCCAATGCTAAATAATTTTGGAATAATTTTATTTCCCGAATACCGCAGCCAGTATCGGGTATACGTACTCGGGCATTAGTAACAAGCTCTTCCGCTAATCGTTTTTGCAACTGTCCTCTTGGTCTTCGAATACTATCCCATTTTTCCTGTAAATCTCCAACACGGAGATCCCCTCTTTCGGCGTACACTCGCGCTACAACTAGCGAACGGGGAAAACATAAATTGTCATTGTTCAGAATATTTAAAATAGATTTTTTGAATATATTTTCATGAGTTAATTTTTTTCGCGTACCGCCTGCTAACGGTCGAACAATACACGCAGCTATATCCATAGGCTCACGTATATCAAATTCGGCATTGCTCTGGCTTACTTTGTTTATAATTTCCAATAATTCGGTAAAATTGAAATGGCCTACAGGCCTAAAAGACATAAAAATTAACCCTCGCGTTAATGTAGGATTTTCTAGCGTATACCCTATAATATCGGTATCTACACAGCCATTTGTGAGGTAAATATTGATGTCGCCCAAGGCGGCTTCTAACCATAAAATCGGATTTTTATTAGAATTTTCGGGAAATGTAAATGATATTTTCGTCTTTATACCCGTGGTGCGAAATCGCTTGTAATAGCGCGAGTGTACGCCTAATATATTGAATCTATTTCCTGGCAGCCGCACTTCTACAAAACCTTCATTGGAGTCATCTTCTTCTTCCTGTTCTTCATCGGTATCAGCACCTCTCCCTTCTTGCACAACACCGGAATTATGTTCTAGAAAACGGATATAATAATTTTAAATAAAAGCGCTTTCCGAGCTTTTAGCTGGCTTTCTATGTGATGTGACGTTATGCTTTTTACCGTCCCTGGGGAGGCTTAGCACAACGTAGTTGACACCTATGCAGGTTTATCGCGAGCTCGTATTTAATAATTATTGTTGGACGCCCGAACTCGCGATCTTCAACACTTGTCTGCCGGCTTGAGACTCTCTTACACTCTAGGTCACGGGGGAGAGGTGCAGGGAGAATGATACGCAAAAATAAAGACACGCGACTTTATAAAATAAAACACTTAGTAATTTATTAATAATAAAAATCAAATCAAGATTAAGTCTACTCGCGGACGCGTGCTTGTCCTCGGGCGAACTCACCGTCTATAGCGCGGGCTGGCTTTAGGTTGTCGACTCGCGGCGGGGAGGTATATCACAACACTCCTACCTGTCTCTAATCCTTTTGCTCGACTTCCTCGCGTTCTGGTGGTGCCTCGTGCCCTGTGGAAGCGCACGCGAAAGAAACTTATATTTGCTCGGAAAAATGCACACGGAGGGTAAATGCTCGGGTCGCTCTGGTCGTCGCCTTGGAAAATTCGCTCTCTCTCTTGTCGTGTCTCGGTCCTCGCGGTACTCGATACATACTCTCTCGATGCTCATTTGGTACTGACTAGCCTCGCGTGTTCGGCAACTACGCCGGTTCGCGGCGTCTCTCACTCTCTCACTCGCACTCACGCATTTCCCCTAGATCGCTCTCTCGCGCCTATTACATTTTTCCACGCTTACGCACCATATATGCCATATCGCACTATCGCGCCCTCTTTTTCAATTCTCATAATTGCGCGCGATTTTTGAAACACGCTTACACGCATGTCTGGCTCTATTAATTACGCTTACGCCTTTTCGCATAATTACATACTTCGGCACGCTTACATTTTTGTTATCCGCTCGCACGCGCGCTGTGGATCGAGCCGTAGCCCTCCACCTTTTCCCAATAGCATACAGCGCATACGCGTTGCCTCCACTCTCTCTTTTGTCTGTCTCTAACGCATTCATCCGCTCGCTATCTCTGTCACTCTCGCACTCATACTACAGTCAGTTGCTCGCCAACATGGCGGCCGCCGCTCGCGCGCGTACGCCTCGTGGCTCGCATGCCTCGTATCTCTTGTCTCTCTCGCTCTCGTTGCTCCAGCGCTGCGCCGTCCGTCCCTCTCTCTCTCTCTCTCTCTCTCGCCTTGGCTGCCGCGCGCTGCTACGCGCTGTGCTTCCCCCACTCTCTCGCTCTCGCCTCGTGCTGCTGCTGCTCGGCGGCGGCTGCTCTCGGCGCCGCGCTGTCCTCCTGGCTCTACAGCTGACTGCTCGCTTGCTGCTGAAAGCACCACCGAGTATAAGAATCTGTTATCTCAACTGGGTGGTGTCCAGGCGAGCAGCCATCGACGGGATCCCCGTCGCAGTGAATAAAATTCAATCTTTTTTCTAAAAATCACGAATACCGTAAAAGGATAATATGAAAATATACAATTGCTAATTTAGATTATAATTTAAAAATTTTAAATGTAATTTTAAATGTTTGATACAGATTTAAATTGAAATATCACAGTTTTAATTAAATTACCGGTAAAGTTTACAATTTTTTAGCTAATAATTATTACAAACTAGGTTATAAATCATTTTCATTTTTATTTCATATTTTTTACAATTTTATACAATTTATTATAATAATGAACTATTTTGCTCAATACATTCATATAACTGGTATCATTTTAAAATTCAAAATACTATATTCAATCTTCTCTAGCTTCTATAGCTTCTATATAATTATCTGCGTCCTGACTTGTGAATGATTCTTCGTCCGGAAAAATAAGAAAGGGGACGTTTTCTATTGAATTTGTAAATAATTTCATTTTTGCTTGAATGTTTAATATACGTCATAAATAGATTGACGGGTTATTTACCTGCATCATATCCGACTTGGTATACAATCGGTGGTCCAGGTATCTCTGGTAGTCGCTGTCCCTCTTCGTTGTCAAATTCTTCCTCGTTATCATCATTCATGCCATTTTCATCATTTTCACCGCCTTCTGCTTCTTCTCTCTGCTGCTGCTGCGGACGAGACATAATATTCGACTCGTCAGTCGTCGCAATGTCTCCCTCCTCTTCCTCTAATGGTTGCTGTTCATGTACTGCGCCATGTAGGTAGGGTGGCTCTACGAGATTAGCGCTGTCTTCGTCCTCATCCGAATCTAGGAATATATCTGGAATAAATTAATTTAATTTTAAAACCACGTATAAATTAAATTTAAATTTAAATAATATTTTTAAATTTAAATAATATTATTCATACATACATTCTATATCAGTTGGATCGTCATGAATATTTTTCTCTGCTGATGTCTTCAATATTTTATTCGGTGTCACCAGTTTTTTATTTTCTTTAAGAATAGTATCTTCTTTTATTATTATTTTCCGCTTGAGATTTTTCTTTGCCTCCAAATCTAGAATTTAATTTGATTAAAAATTAGAATTTTATTCAGAAAGCTATAACTCTATAAGTAAGATAATGATAATACCTTCTTCTATTTTTTCGCTCGATGTTGAAGCATGATTGTTTGCTGCTGACTGATCGAATTCACAGATTCCGCTGTTGGTATTTTTTTCAAGCGTAGAATCTGCAAATAAAATTTTATAACGTTGCATTATATTTTTTATATACTATATAATTACAAATAATGTTAATAAATATATAATATTACCTTTTTTAGACAGCGATGGTTCGTTTATTTTATCTTTAGTTTTCTCGCTTTTTAACGCTGCGATAATCAGTAATCTTTCTGTTTTCGCCGTATTATATTCTATTACTAAACAGACAATATTGTTTTATAAATAAAGGTTACTTAAATAATTATAAAATTTTAATTCACTGTTACTTACATTTATTTTCAATTCCGTCGAATATTTCCTGCTCCAATTGGGCTTCGTTTTCACGACGTTCTTGGAGAACTTTTTTTACAATTTGCATCACTTCGACGCACTTAAAAATATTCCTCCGCAATGCTGCTAATATAAATCCGTAAGGTATCATTTTTAAAATCGCACAAAGTTTCTCTATAAGAGCCTGTTTAGACATATTTTGCGAAACGAAAAACTGGTCACTATATCTGCACCCGCACAGTGGTTTCAATAATTCGATAGCTTCGATTACGCTCGACATTTTTGCTCAAATTTTAATCGAACTGCTCGCACTGGTATTCTATCGTGAACTAACTCCGAAAATTTTATTCTTTTATTCGTAGTCGTACGAACATATTAGTGCAACTCCTAAAATTTTATTCTTTACTCGCTTCTCGTACGAGTAGATTAGTGCATGCTTGCAGTTTTCGTCAAGCGAAATCGGAGCTTTTTCCGCTCGCTCTCGCTCGCGATCACGCCGCGTGCATCAGTACGACTCGCTCGCACTGCACATTAGATTGAATCGCCCAATTCTTCGTTAAAATCATCGCGCAATTTTCATTAAAATGTTTCAACCGGCCGAGAAAAAAAAGTGATCCGCTGCTCGGATGAAGATAACAAATTCATCAGGACAACGCCTGTGGAGAAGTTTATAACTGCGCAACATTATAAACTTTTCAAAGCCGTGGACTACGACGACGCTGCTTTAACATTTTGCGCAGTGTGGAACTGTGTGCTGTATTATTTGATACATTTTACACTTAAAGTGGTGCACTATTGTACGGAAGAAGTATGGAAAAATTTTTATTTTGATAAGGTGTACGAATGCGAGGCAGTGTTGTGGCGAGAAACATTAAGTGTACACAGGTGTGGAAAGCCCACGTGGGATCAGAAGTTCAAACTTTGCGAACTGCATGCGCGTACGAAGAGACTTTACCATGCAAAATATCATCTGACTGACGATCTCCACATCAACCGACCAAGGGTGGAAATTACAAATAAAATTGTACAGTTTACCTCACTTACGGTTGTCGTCGTAATGATTTCAATAATATTTATTGAAAATAAAATTAAATACCTCGCAGAGACCTCTGGACTGCGCAATAAAAGTATTCATTTAAGTGATAGTGTTATCGCGCTCACGGAGTTAAAACTTCGTCAAAACTTTACATTTATATATAATTTAAAAACCAATCCCGGCCACAACTATTGGGAGGAATTACTAAAAAGTAAGGCCTGGGATGTGAGTGTTGACGAAAATGGAATAATAGAAACCGACGACGAAAAATTTAAAAAAATGTGCGTTTCGAGCGACGAGGAGGAAGAAGAAATTTAAAACCTGTAAGTAACTCAAACAAATAATCATTTTCAATTTTTTTTCCTTCTCGTAATTGTGCTGTTTTTTTTTCAGCAACAACACTTCTTCAACCTATCATCATTATTATCGATTACCAGTGATTGTCGGTTTTAATTTATATTGTATTTATACTTTATTTTATAGTATAATAAATTTATTTCATTAGGTATTATCATTTCTTTCATTAAATGGTATGCCACTAGAATCCCCTAGTTGGCGCTAGCTCGCTATATATATATATATATATATATCCATCCATCCGTTCTACAAATCCCTATATTACCGCATGCATGACTTTCTCTCTCTCTCTCGTACTCATGCGCTGAGCACTCTTTCTCTCTCACTCTCTATCTTACTCGCTCTCTAACTCGCGCGCTTAGCCCTCTCCTGCTCTCATACATGTACACGGTATAGTTGCGTGCATGTGACCGCTCCGTTCATGCTTCTCACCGCTCTCTCTCTCTCTCTCTCTCTCTCTCTCGAGCGGCGGCAGGTCGCGCAGGTGCTGCGAACACCATGTTCCGCGCAGCACGAGCAGGTGGGCACCCGCGCTTTCCGCGACCACCGCCCGGCGCTGGCTCCGCTACAGGAGCTGTCATTCGCCGACGATGCTCGTCTCTCCAGCTACTCTGTACGTCCTAATAATACAGCTATTGACCATCTATTTTAATAGATTTATTTTAAATAAAATAGGTAGAAAATACTATTAAATTAGACGGTCAATAGCTGTATTATTAGCACGTACAGAATAGCTGGAGAGACGCGGGAGTGCGCGTACAAGCGAAGCCTTGAACGCTTGAGAGGGAGAGAGATAGCGGCTGCAGTGCACTCCTTTACGCGCAGGGCACCGCTGCACTCCTCTAGGCTCCCCTCCTCTTTCTCGTCCGCGCTTGCAGTGTGCTCCTCTACGCGCCGGGCGCCGCTGCACTCCTCTACGTTCCCCTCCTCTTTCTCGTCCGCGCTTGCACTTAGCTGTAGCGCGAGCACGAGCGCGAATGCATATCTCTCTCTCTCTCTCTCTCTCTCTCTTTCTCTCTCTTATGTTACCTCTCGCTCTCGCTGGCTTCATGCTAGGCCTTTGGAGAGCGGGAGAGGGAATGAGCGCCTCTGTCGGCTGCCAAAATGCTGCCGATAGTGAGAAGCATCTACTCACCCTCTCTCTCTGTCTGCCTCTCTCTCATTCTCTCTCTCTCGCACTCACAATATGTCACGTGTGTGTGATCGTGCGCTCTGCGGTCTCTACTTTTGCTGCTCTCTCGAACGCCGGCAGGTTGTGCAGATATGATTAGGTACGTCACATTCCGCGCTCCGCACGCGGTTGGGCAGAGACACTTTCCGCGAGCTGTACCGGCGCTGGCTCCGCTACAGGAGCTGTCAACTCGCTCGCGGAGCTCGTCAGCTGTAACAACAATTTCTACGACGCAGTAATATTTATTGCTGCGTCACAGTATATAAAAACACATAAAACTTCTAGAAACATGTAAAAACTAAAAAACTCACTGGAAACAATGTCCAGGTGTCAGGGTGATATTCAGGATGACGGGAGGTCATCCTCGAGATGATGCATTAGGTATACTTAAAAATGCGTGGGTGTACTCAAAGTGTGATTTTAGAAAAAAAGATTAAGTAATTGTAAACAAGATATCACACGGCACACGGCACACTGTCTTCCCTTAAGATAATATAAGATAAGATTATCAGATATTAATTCGGAATAATTTGTATATGACAAAATAATCTTGGATAAGTATGTAAGGTCCCGCGATTAATTGATTAATCATTGAGTTCGACATGTGTAACGTACGACTTGTGTGGGTGTGTGTGAGTACGCTGACGGTAGTTATATTGCAATATACCAGCCTCGTGTGCTGGTTGAGCAATGGTATGACCGGGTTCCGGGCGTTTTAAGATCAGCTCAGCATTTTCATATGTGTCGCCGCGTTTATACTTTTGTAATCCTTCTTTCGGTGGCGAGTGTTGATTGGCTGCGGGTATACCCACAATTAAATTGTTAAGCTACCGTCTGATCGGAGGTCGAGTCTTTATAAACCCTCGACTCCATCAGCGCAGCGCCTTTTACGACCAGACCAGGAGTCGGCGTGCGTCTAACCTCGTCATTACGACTTGCCGCTGAAGACTAGCCGTCTACTTGGAGATACTTCAGAAGGATTTACACGAGACCGTAAGAGGGTGTCAAGGTACTACCTGTACGCTATCGGGGGCCTAGAAATCTACCGAACTCTGCAGGCAAGCTGGCATATTTGCTCCGGTGGAAGGTACATCACGACTGAAGTACACTGCGACAGAAGGACCGCCAATCATATCTGGCGTGAGTGGGTGAAGCCGCAGCTTAATTAAGTAAAAACCCTTGCCACGACAAGCTCGTGTACTATAAGAATTAAGAACTCGCTACGCTTTGATCAACGGCGCGTGTGTAAAAGTAAGTTAGTTATAACACATTTTAAGAACGCGGGTATAAATGAAAATTGTAAAAGAAATACGACCTTAGACTAGTAGGAAACATCTATAAGTGAAACGAGCCCTTTTGTATATCCTGATGATTCTGCCTGGACGCCCAATAAAAAAAAAGAATATAACAAAGAAATAGAAATAAAATAAAGGCGAACAATTTATTTAACTAACAGACGCCCTTTCATCTACTAACAAGCCCTTATAAGCTAAAGACAAGTCATAAGCATGTAAGACGTCCGCAGACTCTGACGAAACGCCCAACAGCCATCAGCAGAGTGTCCGCAGTTCCAACATCGTGTCCGCGGACTACCAGCCAGCATTAAGTCATACGAAGCAGCGCTCGCGGACATACTCGTGTCCGCATATACCAGCATTTCGTCCGCGGACAAACAGCCAACGTTGGTCTTACGGAGTAGCGCGCGCGGACATACTCGCGTCTGCACAGTAAAGCTGTATACGCTCTACGGCCAGTCCGCGATTCTGTTCGCGTCCGCATTTTTAGTAAACTTGTCCGCAGAATTAATTTAGCGTCCTTCAATATAGGCAGAGTCTACAATCACGGACTTAGCATATATAGATCGAGGTAAGAGGCATTAGAGGACCAGAATAAGGGCCATCGACACAACCCCTCTTTTAAATTCGTTTATTTACAATTACAATTTTGCAATTAAAGATCCCGATCAAAGATAGCTTCCCAAATAAAAATAATTATTTGTACGAACCCAAGCGGCCCGAATAAGACAAATTCGGACCTTACAAGTATAAAAAGAATGAATCGTTTTTAACTATTTATTAATAAAATAGTAGTTATGATTTAGTAGTGTTCTTTACATTTTTCATAATTTAGCTTCGTTTCCAAGCAAAAAATCAAGGAAAATGCCAATATTTATATTATGTTCCGAATATTCTAGAGCGATTCTTGATCGTTCTCGAATATTCGAAACATAGTATATTGCACATAAGCTGACAATGTACTTCCTTAGTATCGCCAATTGGCCTAAGGAATGTGCAACATGAGCTTACGGTGTGATATACTTGTAGTGTATGTCATAGATAAAGAGACGCGAGGGGAGAAGTTACAATCTCTACCGTCAGAGCTAATTGTCGGCCGAAGAGAGCTTCGTGGCGACAATTAAGAATCAGACTCTCTTGAACACTGAAGCAGAGTGGAGCAGAATTCAGAGTTTCAAGCATAAATTACTATTTAATATTAAATATAATTAAAAGATATATAGTAAATTGCCATTGTAATTACATATACACACTCATTGGACCAAATTTATTTCAGTTTGAATAAACATCAACTTATCAAGCTAAATCAGACAGGAATCATAATTGAAAAGTATAAACTGATTGATTTACCTGGTCCAAATATTGATTATTATGAAAACCATAACAAAGAGCGCACGACAGCAATCAAGGTAAGGGTTTTAATTAAATGTTGAACAAATAATTTAATTTAGTTGCGGAGCAAATATAAGAACGCCTTTTCAATTAAATAAATTAAAAGTCAAATAAAGTATATCAAAGTACTCTGTATAACAATTTAATAGTAAATTGTATGCTAAAACTCAGTGTTTTCTTTGATTTTTCGCTCGGAATCGAATAAAAATTATGAAAAATGTCAAGAATTTTTTTTTTCAACTTAACTTTTTTTATAGCACATTGTGTCCTAAATCCCCACTTAAGTCACGCTTATCCGTGACCTCAGTAGTCGATTATTTCACTGTGAATATCACACTTCCTACACTCGTGCGCTAACTTCACGGTGAACTAATCGACAGTTTATATCACGAATAATCGTGATTGCGGATTTAGGTAGGCTGAGCTACAAAATTCTATACGATACTGGTGACCTAAGTGACCCATCATACAGCGTGAACATCAGTTATTTATACGTCGTGCAATAATAGGCCACTTAGGTCACATCTATTGTAATATACAATTTGTTGAAAACTGCTTTTCTGAGGAGCTACAGTTTTGAATATAGTCAAAAAGTGATAAAAATCCTAATTTCACCAATGTTGATCCCAGATGCTGCCCTTGAGAGTCAGAGTCTCGCGACTCTTTTCCACGAGACTCGTCGGGAACAAGACGGATGATATTGCCAGCCAGCAAGTCGAACCTGTGGCGGAGTCCCTGGTGCGACTACGTCCGACTGCTTACATCGCGCAAAGCCCTCGTATTATCGCACGCAAATCGCAAATTTATCTAAACCGATAGATATCCCGAAAGCGCAATCCTTCCGAGATATACATTATTAACAAACTCGCGAACTAATAACTTATTTAATCACCTAATTAAGAGAGCCGAAAGATAGCAAGGCAACCGTGCGCGCGCTGATGTAGAATTCTCTAACAAAGAAACTCGTACGCGAGATTGCACGTAGAACTGCGCAACACCGCGAGATCGGCAGAAAGAGTAGATAGAGATAAAACAGCCCACTGATCTTTCCTTTCGTCGATGATAGGCAACCAGGAACCTGATCCTCGCCATAGACATCCTTCCAGTAAAACACTGGTCAAAATTAAACTTAATGATCCTTCGGGAGCGCTGTTGAAAACACGTCCAATCCAGAGCAGTTAGGACAGGAGAGTGCCGGCTCGCTTGCTCAACGCTCGCCTCGATGCTCTGCAGGTCCTGCATCACCGAGCTGCGCGCTCGCTCATTGTTCGCGTTCCTCCGGCCGACGGCCCCGCCATCGCGCGCCGCAACTCGCTAAGACCGTTCGCGCTTCGTCACACGCCGCACATGGGCATAGACAGCTTCGCATACTCTTTCGTTGAGCTAGATAGCCGCGAGATTTGACTACTCGATTCAACAAACAGCCACCTTCGCATCGATAACATTCAATGTCTCGCTAATACAATACGGAGCCCCGCTATTAACTCCTAGAATAAATCTCATCGGACCCTTGAGTTACCCCTACGAAAAGGGAACGTTCATGCTGTAGTTTTTGCTCCTAACGTCGCATGTGGATGAACTGCCATCACGCGGGCCCTGCTGCATCTGGCGCACACGTATACAGACTCCACCATAGGCTTGCCACTACGTACGATGCCTTACATCCAATGCCAAGCTGGTCTGTTGTTGTTTTACCAGCCTTGACCTTCTTCCTTTCTAGATTTCTCTCCTCGATTTTTCTAAAGCTGAAGAGGATCGTCGTCATCTTCTCCGCCCGCGAATATCCCTCAAAAAATAAACATTACTTTGCGAATAACGACTACAAACAATATGGATTTTGCTGCTTGGTCATTCAGTGTTCTTTCGGAGCTCTGTCCCCGATGGCCTCTTCCTCTTAGCTTTCCTTTTTCTTTTAGCTTAGGCTCTGAGATATTGGGAGCTTGACTTTCGCCCGCGCCCGCCCTCGTTTCCATCGTTTTCACCTCGAGGGCACTGGTCTCCTAGTTCGTTTGGACCTAGATCACCCCTTCGGCTCCTGTAAAGCCCTGGTATCATTGGCGTTTTTAGAATTTTTTTTTCTGCCATCACCATGCTGTAAAAAAAACTACGAATAAGATTACTGTTAGTGGTGGGTTTTCATTTTCGCACCGCTCCCTACCACTGTCCTTCGGTCTCAATCCCTCTATCCGTTACAGCTTTTGACATCCCTTCAGGATCCCGAAAGGCGACAGGGTGGCAGTGCTCTTGTTTTTTCTCCAAAAGTAAAAAGTAACAAATTTCGGCAGCCCAATTTTTTTCTTTTTTTTGGTGTAGTACACACGCAAGCGGTCATCTCTAGCTCCCGCAATCTACAGCGCGGCTGCGAAGCGCTGCACATATTAAGCGCTACACCGCGCATATTTAGAGTAATTCGCACCAATCACTGTTTTCGTGCGTGTGTGGGGGACGATCACAAACAAGTGTCGACGAGGAGTGGCGACACAAGCAAGAGATCGACTAGGATTTTCTCGTCGCAACTCCGTACCCCTCCTCGCACGTAGCAGCAACCGCAAGCAACGCAACCTGAAGCGCTACGCCGAATGGATGCAGGTGAACAGTAGGAAGTACTCCAAGGTCGGTCGCAACTGACGTCGAGCCAAAGCGTGTAAGTCAGCCATTGTTCGACACAACGTAGTTTCGACACAACTGCCTAACCGTCAAAAAAAAGCCCAAGACGCAGAGGCTCGTGGTCATAGCCCGAGCTCAACAGAAAGCAGCAGTGCGGTGAACGCAAGATCAAGCCGATTTTTCGGACTAAAATTAAGGAGGAATTTTTCTCCCGAGAACTCCTTCCCGCGAAAGCCGGCGTGCTTCGCGTTGAAGTAAAGCGCGGGAGCTCTCATCAGAATGTAGAATCGCAGATCTCCCACTCAGAGCTCAAAACACGGGTACACCTCCAACCTGCAGCTACATCTTCGCAGCCAGCAGCAGCAACCACCCTTCAGCGTAGCCGACAGCAGAAGATGACCATCACAACGATCTTTCTAATGTAAGTCGGTCAAATTAATTTTTTATGCAGTTCGGCTGGTTGTGCGCAATTTTCTTATAATACCTATTTCTTATTTACCACTTTATCTACGCTACTCTTTTTAATATCGGATCTGTCAATCTGACGCATATTTGCCCTTCCTCCCTACACCCTAATAGGCCACCATATCGGTAACTCGGTGGGGCGCGACCGTACGATGTCGAAAACTACCCTCGCAAAGGCATTTTCTACGCTCAATCTGCGGCTGCGCTCCGAGCACATAGAGGACGAGCGAGCGAATGGGTCAGAAACGCGGAAGCGAGTTAAATTAGCAGAGACTGTATACCAGAATTTCAACCGGTTTTCCCCGACGTCAGAGCAGCGCTTACGGCTATCCCTAAAATCGCGGAATAACAGTTCCGTGTCGTCACCCAGCGGAGAAAGTAGCGCGAACGAAAAATGGCGATGAATGGAGGAAATCGTCCCGCCGCTATCGAACATCGGCGTAGCGCCGTGCCACAACGTGCGAATGGCATTGTCAGACGACAACAGTCGTAATACCAGGTTTGTCATCCTGGCCCCGCGGTCAATCCTCTCCGCAGAAGCGGGAACAATAAGAAAGAACCCGGCCCGGAGTCCTCGGCGATCTGGCCTGAGGTGCCCCGGTGAGTTGGTGCCCAAAACTATCGGATATTTGGGGACCGCTAAAAACACCCTTAGCCAAACCAACGCGAGTGGAGATAGGAGGCCGGTGTATCGTGGGAGTGTGGAATCTGCTAGAGATCGATGGCTAGGTGGAACAACCCCGTAACGCAGGAGTTGCTTGGAGAACCCCGTAACTCACGAGTTGCTCGAAGAACCCCGTAACTGGGGGATGCTTGGAGAACCCCGTAACTCAGAAGCGCATTTTCGTTTCTAAAATTTTGTAGTGGCAGCCCTGCGGGAAATTAAAAAATGCAATTCTAATTAAATAAAAGAGTCAAAAAATTAGAAAAATTTCTGAAAAATTCTACTAAAATGCTACATATATTCTATTGTTGTAAACTTTAAAATTTGTTCAGAATATGAATAAATTAAATTATTTTAAAGTACAGTAGGAGCGCTCGCTCTCTTTTTTACTTCGTTATTGATAATTTTTTTAGCATCTCGTGTGGATGTGTGTGTTAAGACACACACCCACACGAGATGCCTTCCTTAACGAGAGAAGTAAAGGAAGCGCAAAAATGAATATCGCGCGGGAGCACACGTATGTGTAACTGAAATATTACTAAAGCGCGAGAGCGTTCGTCTTTAAAAGTGTCGTCGTGAAATTCCAGAGATGTGTGAACGAACCTTCGCGAGATCGAGAGCAATAAAATTTGTTTGTCTGCGGTAGAAAGAGAGCGAATTGTTATAAATATAAAATTTAGCGATATAATTCATTGAACATAGAATAAAATGACTCTATCGCTCTACTCGAGTAAAATTGATTTTAGAATACAGGCTCTGCACTGCATATTCTCACACTGGAGATCTGTATGCAGGCAGGCCTCAAAAAAATAGAAAAGAGAGAAATATAAATTTCTCTCTGTTGGCGTTTCGTCCAGCTGTCAGAGTGGACTCCTCAGTAAGGCTCTGACAGCTTCCTTAGACGCCCGCCACTTCGAAGAGAAGCGGCATTTATGTGGTCTCGGCCTGCGTTTTTCTCTTGCAAGAGAGAACTCTAGCATAGAGAAAAAGGCAGGTCGCCACCTAGCGGACACTTATAAGAGCCAGTGTCAAAGTTTAGATGGTATGCGACTCTATCACTCGAAAGTATAGTACATAGAATAAACGAAATAGACGAAACGCCAACAGAGAGAAATTTATATTTCTCTCTTTTCTATTTTTTTGAGGCCTGCCTGCATACAGATCTCCAGTGTGAGAATATGCAGTGCAGAGCCTGTATTCTAAAATCAATTTTACTCGAGTAGAGCGATAGAGTCATTTTATTCTATGTACTATACTTTCGAGTGATAGAGTCGCATACCATCTAAATAATTCATTGAAGTCAAATTTTGTGCTTCCGAGACGCACAGACTCGCACACACTTGCAGCAATGAACGCGTCGCGCAGCAGCCACGCAATGTCTGACTACACGCCATTGTAAAATACATACAGGCAACAATCGCATATCTATAGACGTGCATTTAATCCCGCCGCTCGTCATTCCCGTCGGAGCCGAGACGAACAAGTTATAAAAACCACGATCAAATCAAATGCAAGCAAACAATTAATCGAGTGTTCACTCAGTAGTCGAATAAAGGAATGCCATACGTTGCACCAGGTCACTTTTTTATAAAGACGCTTGTAAAGCGCGAGGCAACGAAGACCGTGAATGTGAAAACCACGCGCATCTTAATACACACCTACACGATATGTTCAAAAAAATAATTATCAATAACGAAGTGAAAAAGAGAGCGAGCGCACCTACTGTACTTTAAAATAACTTAATTTATTCATATTCTGAATAAATTTTAAAGTTTACAACAATAGAAAATATGTAGTACTTTTTAGTAGGATTTTTCAGAATTTTTTGAATTTTATGACTCTTTTTTTAATTAGAATCGCATTTTTCAATTTCCCGCAGGGCTGCCAATACAAAATTTTAGAAACGAAAATGCGCTTCTGAGTTACGGGGTTTTCCAAGATACTCCTGAGTTACGGGGCTTTCCAAACAACTCCCGAGTTACGGGGTTCTCCAAGCAACTCCCGAGTTACGGGGTTGTTCCACCCAGTCATCGAGATAAAGAACATCGCGAAAATAGGGTCAAGCGTCATATACATCTCTGACAGCGGCGCAAGCGGGCGGTCAGAAACGGGAAGCGGACGAGTTAAAGCAGGCAATAGAAGCGGTCTCGTCCGACGAGAATTCCAAAGAAGGCGCGGCAAGCCAAGCGAGGAGCGATGGCATCGGTGCACCCAGTTACGCCATCACCATCTCTGCTCGTAAAATACAGCAACGCGGCCACCCGGGAACAAATCGAATCCTCCCGCAGAATCCAAGCCGCCGGGAGAGCGATTGGCCCGCCGCCAGCCCCGGGAGTGACGACACGGTTGCTTCGGCCGTGCAACGCAAGCCTGCGACAACAACAACAATAATAACAATAATAATAATAATAATAATATTAGATAATCAATAAGAACAATTACGCATCTCTTCGAGCCACTGTATTTATTAAATCTGCCGACGTTTCGAGTCGTTACGACTCCTCATCAGAGCTGCAGAGCCAATACAAAACATAAACAAATTAATTTTAAATAATTTAACAAATGAATTTTACAAAATTAAAATTATTACCTTAATAATGATAAAGAATCACACTACTAAAAACATAATTTACACCAGATTTTACAAAGAATACGCCAGCTAGAATTAAAAATTGAACGTTAAAAATCTTACTAATTATAAATACTAACAATCTTACTTTTTGCAATGACCGAACGCTTATAACAGCGTTGGTGTCACTAGATGGTGATGTGACACCGACGAGGATCAACGATCAACTAATTCCAGTCACCGAGAACACAGATCTTTATACTAGGAACTAGCTCACTCATACACAGTAATGACAATATGTATATCATTTGAATATGATACAAATACAGATGTTCTACACGGCGGTAGAAGAATCGGTCCGCAGACCGATAACATACGGAAAAGAAATCTTTCAAGGAAGTGGCACAAGTTTAATACCATGTAGTAGGCACGAGAGCCCGCGCAGCAAAATCAATCGTTCCTTCCATGATTTCAACGTATAAGCAGTAATATGGTCGGATCGTCACATCGCAACTCGGACTCTCGATCCTCCCACAAGGATGTGCCGCTCCGCTCCGCTAGCCAAGCACTATATATACATGTTAGCTATGTAAGAGAAAGCGAAGCGGTGTGCCACCTCCTCTCGCTTACTGTCATCCGCATCTCACTCACTCATTCCCCGCACAGTCCCTATATTCGATAAGTTACCGTTGAATTAAAAATACAAAACAAAATTATAATTACGAATTTTTTTAACTAGATTTTAAATTTGAAATAATATTTTTATAACTTGCTTTGAGGTGGCATGTATCCTCAGCTCTATTAAGCGTGCCATTAAAATATTGAATATGTAACATCTCCGAGAACCGTCTACGAAAAGTAGACGGTTCTTTATCCATGATTTTAATATTATCAAATTTGAACGAGTGTCCCATCTCTATCGCATGTACCGCAATTGGAGAGGAAAGATCTCCTTTTTCTATATAACGTTTGTGCTCTGATTCTCGATTTTTTAAAGGACGATAGGTTTCACCTATATAAGTTGAATCGCAGTCGACACAATCAATTTTATATACAACATTTCTAGTTTCGCTAACAGCAGTCGGGCCCTTGCCTAGCTTAATAAATTTATTGAATTTATTGTCAATCTTATTTACTAACAATATGTCATTCTTTTTTAATACAGTTTTCAATTTGCTGTTAAATTTCTCATAATATGGAAAGACTGCAAAATTGTTTTTAACCGTTACATTTTCATTTATTTTCGAATTATTGTTATAGCAGCTATTATTATCATTACAGTTAACTATATTTGAGTTATCCGAATCTATGCTCTCAGTTTTGTTTTGCGTGAGGCCAAGATTGCGAATAATTCGCTTTTTAGAATATTTATTAATAAATTCGATCGGATAATCGTTCGCAATCAAAATCTTTTTTGCATACTCTATATTATGCGAGTGGAACCGCGAATCGGATAGTAACATTGCTCTATCAAGCAGGTTGTATAAAATTGCAATCTTCTGATTTTTGGGGTGGTGTGAATAATAATTTTTATATATATAGCCGAAGCCGTTTTTTTCTGAAACCAGTTTGTAAAAATGTTACCATTATGCTCATAGAAAATGGTTATGTCTAGAAAATTAATACTATTGTTAGTTTCGTTTTCATAAGTGAACTGTAATTTTTTGTTATAATTATTGAAAATATCAAGAACAAACCCCACCTTTTCTTTCTCAATAATCAGAAGGCAATCATCTACGTATCTATAATATAAAGGTACGCTCGCCTTAACAATGTTTAAACAGTGTGTTTCAAGCTCTTCTAACATTATATTTGCAAAGACAGGGCTCGAACAAAATCCGATAGGAGCACCCGAGACCTGTTTATAATATCTACCATTAAATACTAAATAAGTACAATCAAGCAAAGTTTTAATACCCTCTATAAATTTGTCCTTACAAATACAATTAATATTAGAAAGCCTGTTTGTAATGTTTGATAAACTATTTGTAATGTTTGATTTCGGTAGAGGAAAATATTTTGAAATTAGTTTTGATATACACTTATCGAGAGAGTAAGTGGGGCTATTGACCGCAGAAACAATAATACGAACGGGATTGCCCGGTTTGTGTATTTTGACTAAACCATATGCTTTCGGCAATGACGTATGCTCGATCCCTTTCGAAGACAATCCTCTAAAAGCCGGATCGCACTCCAGGGCACCCCGCATACTCCAAAGGTCAATAAGTTTTTTAATGCATTTTTTAATTCCTGCAGTAGGATTAACTTTTACAGTCCTGTAATACCTCTCATCACTGAGAGTTTCTTCTACTTTTTGGATGTATGCAGGGCGTTCAATCGCAACCGTCACGTTGCCTTTATCTTCTCCAGTAAAGAATAACTCAGGATTATTTTTCAAGAATTTTTTTGTATCGTCAATATTTTTGGACATAATCCTCTCTCGATAGGTTATATGTGCTTTATTTTTAATTTGTGAGTTTAAGACAGATAGCACACCGTCTCGGAGTTTTCTGTCAAGGCTACGGTTACACATATAGAGATTTTCCAAGCTTTTAAGTATTTCAATAGCTTGCCTAAATTCAAAATCAATGCAAAAATTGAATTTCTCTCCCATCGACATGACATTATAAACAAAATTAGGAAGAGAAGCATCAGACAAATTGACAATACATTTTGTTCCAAATTCGTCTATTTCATTTAAACAACTTTTCAATTTACTATTACTATTATTATTAAAATTATTAAAATTATCGGTCTGCGGATCGACTCTTCTACCGCCGTGTAGAACATCTGTATTTGTATTATATTCAAATGATATACATATTGTTATTACTGTATGTAGTAGTATAAGTGAGCTAGTTCCTAGTATAAAGATCTGTGTTCTCGGGGACTGGAATTAGTTGATCGTTGATCCTCGTCGGTGTCACATCACCATCTGGTCACACCGACGCTGTTATACGCGTTCGGTCATTGCAAAAAGTAAGATTGTTAGTATTTATAATTAGTAAGATTTTTAAGTTTCAATTTTTAATTCTAGCTGGCGTATTCTTTGTAAAATCTGGTGTAAATTATGTTTTTAGTAGTGTGATTTTTTATCATTATTAAGGTAATAATTTTAATTGTAAAATTCATTTGTTAAATTATTTAAAATTAATTTGTTTATATTTTGTATTGGCTCTGCAGCCCTGATGAGGAGTCGTGATGACTCGAAACGTCGGCAGATTTAATAAATACAGTGGCTCGAAGAGATGCTTAATTGTTCTTATTGATTATCCATTAAGCTCGAGCGATAGATTCATACATTACAAAATAATATTAGAGTTTATTTGGTCAATTGATTACACCAAAAAGAAATAGTATAATACATATAGATAATAAAAAATGATACATATTGTACAGATATATACATGTACACAATCTTTTTTATTTTTTTTCAGTCGAGCATTATTAAGTTATATAAGTTCTCAGCAGAGAGTCATGTCGAATATACAATAAAATTCAATAGATATACAATAAAAAGATAATTATCACGCAAGCACAAATAACATTTCAGTCCCTAGATAATAAGTAGTCACGCAGAGCACACTTAAACCGCGCTAGGCAGGGAATATGCCTGATACTCCTCGGCAGTGAATTCCACAGGTGGACACCCTGAAAGCGGAAAGATCTAATACCAAACTCCGTGGCCACCTGTGGTAATTCCAGATCTCCCGTATCTTCTCTCACCGGGCGGCTAGTTTTGCGCAACTAAAATATATAACATATAAAATATGTAACGTATAAATATTCCGGCTTTCTAAAATTCAGGATTTTATACATTAAAAGAGTAATGAAATAAGTCCTCCGAGTATCAGAGCGCATCCAGCGTAACCTTTCTCGATAAGGGGTTACGTGAGCATCCCATCTTAGACCGAAGACATACCTGGCATATGAATTTTGCAGCCTCTATAGTTTCGTCTTTTGGTGGCGTCGAGGAGGATAGTGCAGCAATAAACGAGGTGAGGAAATACCAGGGACTGTATAAGCCTCTGCCTGAGCAACTGGGTGGTAGAAGTTCAAATCACACGCAATACATATAAAGCGCGATTGGCTTTAAGAATGGTGCGATTTATTTGAGGTTCCCAGAAGAGCGTACGTTCCAGCAACACCCAGAGGCTCAGAACGGTCGCAGAGAATGGAATGGTAAGACCCTGCCCAAGCTCAATCCCGGAAAACCGCAGCCCATCGACACCACTCACTAAATGCCTCGAAGCAAAACGGATTGCCTGGGTCTTGTCAGGATTAAGACAGATCCCAGAATAAGCGGTAACCCCTCTAGCGACACAGAGGGAAGCAGCCGAAGTAGCGAGTGACGGCGCAGGAACAGGCGTCGAGTTAGGCGCAACTTGGCTGAAGCGTCTTCCGACGGCACGAGGCAAGGCTCGGCGCGAGGATGTCATCCCCGCCGCTAGCCAGCGACCCCAACCCGTCAGCCAAAGTAGGAAGGGCAGTAGCAGCTAACCCGGCAGCGGAAGGCACCGACCCGCCACCGGCCCCACCAGAGAATCAAGGGACGAAGGTCGGTCGGGACCAAGGCCAGATCAATAGAGACAAGGTCTACTGCAACTACTGCAACGTGCCGAGGCACTCCGTGGTCGACTGCCACACGCTGATCAGAGACGCCGCGCAAAATAAGATAAGAAAACCGCGAAACGACCGCCGCCGACAAGACTCCGATAATAACGGAAACAACAACATTGGCGGCGGCAACAACGATAACAACAATGGCCGCAGCAATAATGACAACGGCGGCCGAGGCCACGGCAATGGCAATAACAGCGGAGGAAATTATCGCGGACACAACAGAAGAGGCGGCGGGTTTCGTTGGAATAACAACAACAACAACAACAACAACAACAACAACCGAGGCGAAAACAACAAAAGTAACAACAATGATCGTCATAATAGTCAAGACAACTCTAACGAAGCACAGCAAGGCGGCAGTCAGCAAAAAACAGCCAGCCTTTAAACTAGAGAGGCGGTTGTCTCGTTCTCCAGAGGATAAGCGTCGATTTACGCGTAAGTCTGATATAGTAACGTCAAAGCTCAAAGAACGCAAAAGAACGAGTCTACGCAACTCTCAGCTAATCACGGGATCCGTGTTGCCGAGGTAGAGAGGGTCTCGGATTCGCTAAAATTCGGCAGAAACGTCCAGAACACGCTGACCACCAGTGTCACGGTCAATTAGCCCCAGGTTCCCACGATCGGGAATCAGCAAACTCAGCTGATGGAGGATTCTGCAGCCCCGCAGGAGACTAAACGGTCGCTTTATGTACAGCTCTTACCGCCGGCGCCCATGGCCCAGAACTCTCCCGAATCAGGTCGCGTCCACCGCGGGATTCAGCAGAAACTCACAACGGTTCAAAGACTCCAGGAGTCAAAGCGGACCGAAGGCGATATAACCTTCGTAGACACCCCATCTGGCAGTAAGGGGCGAACCAGGCGCACGCGTGGCGCACGAAGCTGGCTACAGATTTAACCTGCACGTAGCAGAATCTAACCTCGTTGAGGTTAAAGTGGTCAACAACTCGGCCCCTCCCACACGCTTCCAACCGGAGCGTATAATGGGTAGAAGGGCACGCGAGGACATGGAGTCACTGGACGAGTCAGATACGTGCTCAGGGTGCGCTGACATTCGGTTTCTAATGGTCGGCCGGTCACCTCTGGTGGTACACATCGAGTCCCGACAGCTGCTGCTGGAAAAGGTCAGTTTTCATGTTGATTCCGGCGCGGATATATCGGTAATAAAAATCGATAAGTTAGCGCGAGGAACCCCAATTAATTTTAAGTATAGAGTTACGATACAAAGGGTAACCGACGGCCACTCCCATACACTCGGCGTCGCAACCGTCGATATCCATAACGTGCTGTGTGATTTACACCCGCCGAATTTCCCATCGAAACAGACGGGATCTTGGGTTGGGATGTGACTGAAGCCCTAAAGGGCAAAGTAGACGCCGCGGCCCAGTGCCTCGGTGACATCACCTTCACGCGGAAGTAGAGCGCGTCGCGATACCGCCGCGGCTTAAGATGGTGATCACCTCCCGGGTTACCAGCGGCGACGACACACATGTTGGATGGATACTGCTGCAAGAGTTCCATCTGGACCTGTTATATAACTGCGTTACCAAATAACGAGCGTAAACGGCTGCGCGCTAGCCGAGTGCGTCAACACAGGTGAGAAGAAGTGGTGATTCCCACCCCAGTAGTCGAACTCCTTCCATGCCACACAATGTCAGCGGACGCCCTGAGCCCAGCCGATGGGGGCGGCTCAGAGACGGGTGCTACCGAAGTCTGCGCAGACATCAGGCGCTTAACGGGCAAGCAAATCGAACGCATCGAGTACAGGGAAACTGAAACCCAACCCCCTAAACAACAAGTTGCAAGCAGATAAGGTTGCCGGGGAAGCCCGGGTGAACAAGGTCCTGGAGCTGGCAGATCTCGCAATCTGCATCAAGGAGGAAATCGTAATGGTGAGTAACATTGTCGACGAGTACGCAGGTGTCTTCGGCATGGACGCCGAACCGCTTCCTGCCACACACCTGCTCCAACACGAGACAGTGCTCAAATCGAAGAAGCCGATTCAGGCAGTGAATCAGTACTCAAAGTTGAGTTATAGTACGAACAATGTAAAAATCATTGTCCGATCTGGATATTTCAAAATGACGTCTTATTGCAAAATTATTTATCTCAAAACTTCAAATTCATCTCCAAATTGCCCATGGAGCGATAACTTAATCCAAGTGCTTTAGTCGACAACTTATGAAGTACTTAATAAATTCTAAAAAGAACTTTATTAAAAATTAATATTTAACAACATTTTTAACAACAAATAAATTTTATTTTCGCCAATTTTAAAGTTAGAGAAACGCGGTAAAGTGCATCTTAAAGTACGTAAAAAACTATGAATTTTCATATAAATTTTGTTGAGATCCTACCAATAGGAGCCGAGATACGAAAATTTTTTCAATGGACGATCACGTCGAAACTACTTAATATTTTTCGACGAAACTTGGTACAGTGCTTACTGAAATAATACTTTAAATGATAGCATTTTTCCCGATTATTGTAGATAGCTCAGTTTGTCTAAAATGACCGATGAACAATTGGAAATCTGCGCGCGCGGCCGAGCGGCTCCTCCGGCCAGGAGGCGCGGTGGTGGGGGAACACCGCGCGGCGGCGGACAGTATTCGTACACGTTAGTTGTAATTCGATTATCTCGGTAACTAAGGCTGCTATTGCAAATTTATTTTTCTTTTTATTCAACGTGTTTTTTTCTCAGCTTTAACATGATACTAATTTAATTTTTATAGGTATAATGCAAATATCCCCAATTGACAATTTTTCTGAATAAAAAATCTTTTTTGGCTATGTACACAACTTTTATATACATATATTGCACTACTAAACATTTTCATTCTGAATATTAATATCTGTACTAGCCAGAGTTACCTCGCTCGCTACTGCTCGCTCGGCTTTGAATATTGTTTAGTTTTTAATTTAAAAATTAGCAAATAAATGGAATTTAAACAAATCAATTAGAAATCAATATCTATCATTAAATTAGTTCAACAAATACTTATGTATATATGTTATATTTGAAACTATCTGAATTTAACTTCTTATTGAACTTTTTTAATTTAAACTTTATTTTACTGTTTAAAGAATGAAAATAAATATATAACACAATGTCCGCTATAAACAAATATATTCATTTGACAATAACCTCTACCAAGAACCTCAACCGATTATATCCATTAACAATTGATAAAAATTATACTTTTGATGAAGTCTTTTTGTATGAAGTCTTTTTGTACGAAGGAGAGGGGTAACCTGGATGGGGAGGAGGGATATGGCTAATGCTCGCTCGGCTTTGAATCTTATTTAGTTTTTAATTTAAAAATTAGAAATGTCTGTATAATGATAAATGATAAAAAAAATTAATAAAAATTGATCATATTATTATTTTTATAATTTTTCTAGAAGCATGTCATAATTCATTTTTTACATTTTAAAAATATTTTTGGATAAAGTAAAAAAATTGACCGCTCAAATTGTGGGAGAATTACCTATATATATATATATATACACACATAAATCGGGTATTTTGAATTTATATATATATATATATATATATATATATAGATATGTGTGTGTGTATAATATATAATATAAATGGAACTTGTGCTGCCGCCAAGCGGGCGGGTGGGTGTTGTTACATATATACATGAATATGTATATCAGTGCACTATGAAGTTGCTGCTTGGTTTAGTTTTTGTACTGCACGATAAGTATAACACGGAAATGTTAAGGCAACCTTAATGTTTATAGTACATTTTTATGAAGTATTGTAAGGGTAGCCAGCTTGTAGGGAAGGGGGACCCGTTATATGGGTCTGTATTAAGATAGACATCGTTATAAGGCCGCGCTTTGTACGAGAATAAAGCCACATCAGCTTGACAGTGCCTATTAACCTAAAGTGTGAAAAAAAAATCCATGAAAATAATTAATTTTTACGCGTGATGGGTCTGTTTTACCAGTTAAGTGTCACTAGGTCAATTTCATTTTATTATAATGTAAGATTATGATAGTAATGCAATTCATCCATATAAAGGTTGTGCCATCAATTAAAAAGTTCTTTTTAGAATTTATTAAGTACTTCATAAGTTTTTGATTAAAGGCACTTGGATCAAGTTATCGCTCCATGGGCAATTTGGAGATGAATTTGAAATTTTGAGATAAATAATTTTGCAATAAGACGCCATTTTGAGATATCCAGATCGGACAATGATTTTTACATTGTTCGTACTATAACTCATCTTTGAGTACTGATTCAATGAAAAATATAATTTTTTGTAAAATCTGTGGTAATATGAAATTTAAAAAAAAATTTTTTTCCGTTTAACGATTTAACGACTAAAAAAATTAATTTTGTGGTCGAGAATACATGTATCTTATATGAAATTCAATTCTGAACAACTTTCATCTCTATTTTTTTTACGTGAAATGATCTACAAAAATGTTATTCGCGAAAAACTAAAAAAAGTGCATTTTTGGAATTCTTTTTGCCATAATAACAATGTTCCCGACCTGGCCCGAAGTCGAGACTTTAGGGTCATTTTGAGTAAGTTACCAATAACATATTTCAATCATAAAAATAAAGTTAGAAGAAACTTAATGATATTCCACTTTTGAACTCCCTGGCGCCCGAACTATATTGACAAATCCAATAATGATTCTATTCGGAAGCTGACTTAGTATCACGTTGTCTAAAGCTTGACTTCTACTTTTATGAGAGGATCTTTAGCTGTTGTTTTCGAAAGTGACTCAGCATGGACCAGCAATATTGTAGGACTGATATTTGCTCATCGAACGAGAAGATTTGCCTCTTCAATACATACGAAAAAAGAGTCGGTAGGGACCATTAGGCAAAAATTATCAGGCGATTTCAATAGACGCACCCTTAACTGAACACCGTTTATCAAGAGTCTTATTACATTATATTCAAGTAGAAGATTAATAGTGACAGATAACTGGTAATACATCCCCATCATTAGTATAAATTACAAGCTGAACTTAATTTTTTTACTGAAGGTTAAATGGCGTGACCAAGCATCCAGTCACCATAAAAATTTAAGATGTGGTTGTCCTATGGGTTTTTTTTGAAATGATGCCTTGAATTTTTTCTGTAGAAAAACCTCCCTTACTGTAAAACTATACTATAAAAATTATTAAAAGTTGGTGCTTTGACCAGCGCTTCATTCTATCGCAAAAAAATTTGTATGTCCCAATTTTCCTGATTTCGCTATCTTTTTCATTTTCTTGACAACTTTCCCCTGCACACTGGTCACCATCACTTTTTTCTTGACACTCTTCCTTTTATTCCAGTCACCATTCTCCTTTATTCTAGCCAACTCTCTTTTCATTCCGGTTACCCCTCTGCTTCATTCAAAAAGACTTCATCAAAATTATAATTATTTCCGTTTATCTAACACATAATAACCCTAGATATGTACATTATACATACATTAATGTTCGTTTGATTTATTTATTTATAGCACAGGGTGGCATAAATCCGCACTTAAGCCACGGCTATCCGTGGCAGCGGATTTATGCTAGCTGTGCTATAAAATATCGTACGATACCAATAGCATAACCCGTTCTTCACGGCACGATGTATTATTACGTATAATATACGGTATATAAAATTGTTTTTAATGAATCAGTTAAAAACATAGTCACATGTTGGTTAAAAATGGATCAACTTTTAAGAAGAAAAGTATCGCATATTAGCTTGCTCCCAAGAACAAAAGCACATTATAACTTCACCATGTATTATATATATTATATACATATACATATATATAAATACACATATAAATTATATATTCATTATTGGGTTATTGTTATTTAGTCATAATACTATAAACTTTAAGATTGCATTTCTAGTAATTGTTCAGTATAACTATATGATTTCAGTCGAATACAATTTTAGATTGGATTTCTACAAAAGAACATTAATGATTTAACATACTTAACAATGTATACTTATATAATCTAAATTATCATACAAGTAATAAATAATAAAGTTAATATAATTAAATAACTTTATATTATTTATTAAAAGTTAATAAAGATTAAAGCAACGAAAGAGAATTAGCGAGCAAGGTCTTAACGTATTAAAATATAAAAGATAAATATGACATTCCTTGTAGAAAAAATTAGGTAGGTGCTAAAACAATATTTTTATCACTATTTCGAGGAATCACAAATTCTGTCGGCGAGTTATCTGTTAGAGAAGATTCGGGTTTATGTTGAATACGACTTTGGAAATTCACAGGAGTGGATGTATAAAAACGCCATTTTTATCTTCCAAAAATATCTCTCGTTGCTCTACTCTTTCTTTTTTTTATAGAAGTTATTTTTTCTTTCGTCGCCCTTCTTTTTACTCCTCTTATTTCCAACCTTCCTTACACCCCTCTGTTTCACACGACCACTACATTTTCTTCTTCTTTTATTACTAGGCCAAGCAACAGAGATTATTTTCAAAAAAGTAATAAAAGAAGCTGGGGACCTATGCCACTCGATAGAAAATATTGCGCACTTTAAGCACATATGTGTCTCTACAAGTAAGTCGAGATTATTTTATAGTTATTAACAAAAAAACATGCAGAAAATGCATGTTTTTTTAGTTTTTCGCTTAGAACTTTTAAACTAAGCAAGCAATGAAAACATCACTTTAAACAAAAAATATGCGGTATGAAATTACGAAGAAGAGGAACTGTTAAAAATCTCGATAAGTTGTATAGAAGCTGAGATAATGGAAAAGAAAGGGTTAAACTAGCCATTTTTCAAAAATTCATTACGCAGCCATTTTTTCATTTTAAGACTCGTGGGGGAATAGGGGAAGTGCGTATACATAGATAATGCACGCGTGTCGCTTCCCCTATTCCCCCACTACTCGCGCGCTCTGCCGTGTCCGGCCGTTTTTGTGCATTTTCGATGGCTATTTTAGCATACTTAGATGCATTTTATCGAAAAACGGATAAATGCATCTTATTGTGCGAAACGTCAACATTTCAAAATACTTTTTAAAATTGAAATAGGACCACAATTGGGGACGTAAGAGCGTGTGCAAGTTAGTGAACAAAAATTTAACATCGCGATTGCAGCTATAATAATGGTTTCACAGCATTCATTTTTTTTCCTATAAAGTACATACCCATATCTTCTAATTTCCAAAATTTCGAGTCTTAAAATGAAAAAATGGCTGCGTAATGAATTTTTGAAAAATGGCTAGTTTAACCCTTTCTTTTCCATTATCTTAGCTTCTATAAAACTTATCGAGATTTTTAACAGTTCCTCTTCTTTGTAATTTCATACCGCATATTTTTTGTCAAAAGTGATGTTTTCATTGCTTGCTTAGTTTAAAAGTTCTAAGCGAAAAACTAAAAAAACATGCATTTTCTGCATGTTTTTTTGTTAATAACTATAAAATAATCTCGATTTACTTGAAGAGACACATATGTGCTTAAAGTGCGCATTATTTACTAGTGGCATAGGTCCCCAGCTTCTTTTATTGATCGTCAAAAATCGTACCTTTTTTTGCTCTGTCGCTTGGCCTATACGAGCTATTGCAGGACCAGCGTGCAATTGCAACTGAGCAGGATTTTTATAGCGTCCCTCCATCAGTTTATCCAATTTTTCATCAGCTTTTCTCTTTAGCACTTCTCCGAATTTTCTCACACGATTGCGAAACGACTCGTTAATTGGTTTGTTATGTGTTGCGACATCAGACATAATATTAAAACTTGTACGAACTGCTTCTTTTCCAACTTCTCTGGCCTCACAAGTGATAAGTGGTAGCACCAGACGAAATATCCCGGCTAAATATGAGCCAATACCACCGTAACCTCTTTGATAGGAAGGTCCGACGTAAATTTGACCAATCCCACCCATAAAGGATGTCTTCTCCCACAACGGTATCCACTGCCAACTTGATAATTAAAATAATCCTCGTAGCGATCCATTTTTAATCAATTTCCTTAAAATCTAGTGTTACAGTCAGTCCCGTAATCAAATGGTATAGATCGTCCACACTGATCCCTTATATCTATTTCAATTGTCTGAAATGAGCTGAATAACAACGGTATATGCATAGGCGGTGAAAAACTTTTGATATGCGTACAGTTCTACTCGTAATTATTAGTATTTATTAATACAGCCCTGAGTCATGGTGATTGAACATCCCCGATGATATAGGGTTCACATATATCAATACAGATCATAAACATGGATAGTAAACCATTGGATAGTTAAGCAGGCCTATCAGACTCTATAACCAATTGATTAGTAGTAAAGAGAATTTTTCTATCCTTCTCAAAACCAAGGATTTTTTGCATTTATTCTAATAAACAGATTTTATGTTTGATTCCTAAGCAGTTCCTCCACACATTCTATAGATTGTTACGTAACGACCACGTTCAACAGTCACCTTTCAATGGCTGGGTATACACTCCAGTTTATTAAGTTCTTCATTCATTGACAAAATATTTTTATAATTCACGGATCGTATTATTGACCCTGACTTTGTAAATTCGTCCTCTCTTAATTTGTTTGTCTCAACAGTACTAGGTGGCATATCTTTTCTTAGAATTGTTCTGTCTTCTTTGTTAGGTGACACGTGTTGAAACGTCAGCGGAATTTGAATCTCCGTCAGTGTGACATTCCAAGAACCGTGAAACTTAATATTTTGTGGTAACTGCGTAGTATAATGTGTTGTTGTGTTTTTCGAGAAATACTTCATACTACTGTTACTGGGTAGAATTATATAACATTGATAATCTTTCATTTTTGCGATAATTGACTGACCTTCACCTAAGAATTAAATTTGTCCGGATAACCTTCCCAACTGACGAAATACTCTTTCGAACTGATGCTGCATTAAGATTCTTCCGAACTCTACTTAACTCTTCTTTGTAAAAATAACCGTCGATATCTTCACTTGATAGATCTTGTAAAAAGTAAACAGGAGGTTGACGTGTTGTTGATATTCGAATGATTTTAAAATCATAATTCTTCTCAAAGATGTTTCTCGCGCGACTGACACGTATCAACTGACCAATTCTTAATTTAGAAACTCTATCAGGTTTACAACTTTTGTAGCGCTGTTCGATATTCTTCCGAGCTTTAGCGACAATGTACAAAGTTATGGATGCAGGTGTCATCTTTGTTGCTGAATGTTTGCTATGGTTATAGAACTTTATTATTTTTGGCAAAACGTCAATGTATCTCCTTGTATTTTAATGGTGCGTATAAGTCTTTCGGCTATAACTGCCTTTATATCGGGACTACGTGCTACTCTATGTGATATCATTACCACGCAGAACTTGCTGAGTTTCACGTCCAACGAATACGTTTCTCTTATCTGTCTGAAGGCATATTGGCTTACGCTGACCACTCATTGAGAGGACACGAGAGAAGGCTTCAGCAACATTTTTAGAAGATTTTTCCTTGATTGGTTTTAACTATCTATATTTACCGACAGCATCAATGATGGTCAAAACATAGCTATACCCATCGTTATAAGTCTTGAACCATCTCAGATCCATTAAATCAGCTTCCAAAAAATCATCCATGTTTTGTACATTGTAACTACGTTGTAAATTATGTGCGTCATGACTTTCCAACCAATCAATGACAGTATCACGATGATATTTTTTTAAAATCTTTTTCTTCGAACGTACAGCTTGAAATAATACGCTGCTGAATATGCAGGAGTGTTGTAAATAGTCTCAAAAACTTTTTTGTTACTCATTGCACTCCTTTTCGCTTTTACCTGTTTTTAGACTTCCTAACGTTCTATTTTCTACTTGTCTTTTTATTATTCTTTGATTTTTTCTTTAAAGCACTCTTTATACGTGAAAAAATTTTTCCAACGTTACGTTACTGACCATACAACAAGCTGTCATCATGGCCAGTGTTCGCTCATCTACTGCTGTTTTATCTCCTAGCATCCGAGAAAAAGCGTATTGGGCTAAAACCCGGTTAGCTTTACATCGATCAACATTTTCTTTACTATAGACTATATTGTATTGTCGACACACATCAGCCAACGACTTAATACCAACTTTAACACGCTCAATACATTCTGCTAGATTTGTACCGGGTCCACAATATCTGTAACCTGGTACATGTATTACCCAAGGTAATAGATCGATTAATTCATCCGAAGCAATATTTTTTACTAATTCTTATTTCATTTTTTCTTCGACTGATACCGTAGATTTCTGATCGGCTGTCCGCTCAATCTTTGCCATGATTTATAGTCGGGGCGTCAGGGAGTTCAAAAGTGAAATATCATTAAGTCTCTTCTAACTTTGCTTATATGATTGAAATATGTTACTGGTAACTTACTGAAAATGACCCTAAAGTCTCCACTTTGGGCCAGGTCGGGAACATTGTTATTATTGCAAAAAGAATTCCGAAAATGAACTATTCGTTAGTTTTTCGTAAATAACTCTTTTGTAACTCATTTCATATAAAAAAAGATTGAGATCAAAGTTGTTCAGATTTGAATTATGTATAAGATACATGTATTTCCGATTGCAAGAATAAGTTTTTTAGTTGTTAAATTGTTAAACAAAAAACAATTTTTTTTTAAATTTCATATGGTCACAGGTTTTACAAAAAATTATATTTTTCATTGGATGAGTACGCAAAGATCAGTTTTAGTACGAACAATGTAAAAGTCGGTGTCCGATCTGTATATCACAAAATAACGTCTTATTGCAAAATTATTTATCACGAAATTTCAAGTTCATCTCCAAATTCCCATAGAACGATAACTTCATCCAACCACCTTTAATCGATAGCTTATGATGCACTTAATAAACGCTAAAAACAATTGTTTGAAAATTAATATTTAACAACATTTTTAACAAATGATAATTTTTATTTCAGCCAATTTTCAAGTTAGAGAAACGCGGTAAAATTCATCTTGAAGTATGTAACAAACTATGAATTTTCATATAAATTTTGTTAAGATCCTACCAATAGGCGCCGAGATATGAAAATGTTATCAATCGACGCTTACGCCGAAACTACTTAATATTTTTCGATTAAATTTGGTACCCTGCTTGTTGAAATACCACTTTAAAGGATAGCATTTTTGCCGATTCCTGTAAATAGCTTAGTTCGTCTAAAATAACCGATGAGCAATTGGAAATTGACGGCTGAGATTAAAAGGCTGCTTATTCAGAGTCTGCTTGAAGACGCTGCTTATTCAGATTCCGGTTGAAGAAGCTGCTTATTCAGAGTCCGGTTGAAGAAGCTGCTTATTTAAAATGACATTTTTTTTTTAAATTTTGTAGTGGCAACCCTGCGAGAATTTAAAATCTGCTTTACGGTGGAAATGAGCAGTGAAAAAAATCGGAAAAATTCGGGAAAAATTCGTAAAAATCGAAAAAAATTAGAAAATCGTAAATATGCGTAAAAATCGGAGAAAATTCGTAAAAATCGTAAACAATTCGTAAAAATCGGAGAAAATTCTGAAAAATCGTAAAAAATTCGAAAAAATCGTAAAAAATTAGAAAATTGTAAAAATGCGTAAAAATCGGAGAAAATTCGTAAAAATCGTAAACAATTCGTAAAAGTCGGAGAAAATTCGTAAAAACCCTGGAGGAAATCATTAAAAAGCTAGTAAAACTCTTGTTTTGTTAGGAATGGGCCAAAAATGGGACCATATTTCGCCTTGCGATGAAACGCTTTTTCGAACCTTTCTAAGCCATTTTTTAGAATGAAAATGAACGAAAATATTATTATACCATATCACGAGGTATTCTCAAACTTGCAGACATGCCTATAAAAAATGTCCAGTAAATGGCTATGAAAACAATATTTAACATGTAGGCCAGTCAAATTAAGCTGAAAACTGAATTGTTTTGCAAAAATTCTAAACAGCAATTTTATTGGGTAAAACCACTCGGAAGAGTGTGTACTCTATAATTATTTCTCTTTATAATTATTGAACAAGTTATGTTACGTTTCCTTTATTCTATGACAAGGTAGTACTTTGTAAGATCCAACGATTGATTGAATATATTATTTGTCAATCGAATATGTTTGCTGAGTGGTTGCTTTTCGTGTAGTATACTGTATGACTGTAAATGAGAGCGCTGACAGTTTGATTGTTGTTGCGTACGCCTGGAGTGTATGAACGAGAATGCTGACAATATATGTATTGCAATACACCAGTTTCGCGAGCTGGTTGAGCAACGGTAAGCGTAAGTACTTAAGACAATTAAAAATAAAGAAGATCGAACAGCATAATTGTAATCAGTATGAGAGATGAATGAGTGAAACCCTTTTGTACCTTCGAACTTGTCTGGCTTCAGAACAATAAATTATGACAATAATCAAAGTATTTTAGATGCATTAGAAGAAAAGATTATTTAATTAACAAAAGTACCTTAGCCCTACTAACCTAACCCTTCAGCCAATAGTCTAAGGTTTAAATCTTAACTAAGTAAAGGACACAATAATAACATCCGCGAGTTCCATTCTGATATAGCCGCATGTCCGCAGTTCGTCAGATCGTGTCCGCACTTTTGTACTCGTGTCCGCACTTTTGTCAAATTGTGTCCGCACTTTTTCCAAGTGAGTCCACAAAATCGTTAATGTGTCCGCACACGCATCTGGTGGAACAAAATACAACCTAGTCCGCCTATACAGTATTCTAGGACACATATCCATCGTGTCCGCATAAAAGGAGCGTGTCCGCACTTTGCAATAGCGTGTCCGCATTTTACATGCATGTCCGTATATTGCAGTAGCGTGTCCGCATAAACTGACTTAGACCAAGCAATAGGACTTACCAGCCATCCATAAAGGTAAGATCGAACAAGAGGACTTAGCTAAGGTCCACGACTAAGGAATTTAGTACTTTACTGTATTGTTAATAACTAACCTATAAACAATAGGTCTCGGGACCAAAGACAACCTTCCAAATAAAAATAATTATTTGTAGAGAACTCAGGCGGTCCGGAGTCAAATCCGGCCCTTACAAATTGGCATCCCTTGTGGGGAGGTTTGTCATTGTTTATAAAATTATTAATAATCAATAATTTTACAAAAATTCCAAACTTTGATTAAAGAATAAATAAGTATATAAAGATGGCGAATCTGACTTTGGATGAGATTAACCAAATTCAAGACACCAGAGAAAGAACTCAAGCTTCAGCTAACGTTTATCATGTCAGACAAGCGGAACGAGACCAGAATATGTTAAATATGTCCACATATTTCCATGATGCTCATTTAGATCAGAGTGTGAATAGAGCGGTGAGATTTGTTAGTACGTATGATGGAGAGAATATGAGTTTGAGAGACTTTCTTCAGGATGTTGATAATGGTTACAGTCTTTTAGATCACAGGAACAGTTATTCTTAAGACACGTAATATCAAAACTTAGAGGGAAGGCAAGACGAGCTTTAGATGGTTCTACAGTGGAAACGCTGGTAGTCTTGAAGAAGATTTTAAAGGATCATTTAGCGCCGTCCAAGTCTTTTATTCAGTATCAGGACGAGCTGCAGAATTCCTCCATGCGAAAGAATGAGACTGTCCGTGAATTTTATGGCAGACTTATTTCTTTAGTCAACAAAGTGGTCACTACAGCAAACGAACAAATACCGGAACTTCCAGCTTCCGCAAATCTTAAGCCATATCTAGAGGCTATGGCAAAGAGAGTTTTTGTAGAAGGATTGCCACATGCAATATTGAGAGAAGTAAGATCAGCGAGACCTCAGACTATTGAAGAAGCTTTAAAAGTGGCTTTAGAGATGGAGAGAACTATAGTCGAAAATGTGGAAATGCAGGCTGGGCATTATACTTTTGCAGGGAGCACATTAATGCGTCCTTCAAGTCATGATAGTAGCCAGCTCAGTATTACAAGAGTGAATTTTGATGAGGAAACTTTCAATAGGGATATTCCACATCATTATGATCCTAACGATACGTATTTTCCAAGGACTTACGTCAGTGAATCGGGACGTATTGTGGCACCGTCACAGCTGAGTTATGTAAATCCGAATGCGGGATTGTCACAACCTACTGGAATACTGAAGAGATCAAGTAGTCCAGCAAATGTACAACAGTGTACTAAATCCTGCTGTCAACATTCAACTTGTTCTAACCAACAAAATCATGGTTGCGGACATAATATTCAGAGTCATCATTGCTGTGGTAGATCCGTAGTAACATCATGTGGTTGCCAGGCTCAACAATGTTGCGGTTCCCAAAGGAATTATAACAGGTCATGTGATTCACACGGTTATAATTCTCAGCAATCTAATTGGAATGGTAATCAGAGTAGTCATCAAAGTAGAAGTTTTAATCAAAATAATAATCACAACAATAGTCAACCCAGATTATATAATCCAAACGCAAAGAGATCTTCTTCTCCACATCAAGAGAAGAATTTAAACTGGCAAGGAGCTCGCCGAAAGGACGCGGAAGCGAGCTCTTCACAGATTTCGCGTCCCGCAAGTCCGGTACCTCACAAGTCAGACTAAATTTGGAAGCAACAATCAATACGATGGTTGGACATTGTCCGTCCATTAGACTACATATACCACAGTTAGAGGAGGAAATTATGACGTGTATGATTGATACGGGTGCTTCTTTGAATGTGGTAAAAGAGGAAGCATTACTAAGTGGTATAGCGAGAGATCATGACGTTATTTATAGTATTAAAGGTATATCGCCTCACAGTATACAATCACTGGGGCGAGTATTTTTAACTATAAAGGGTATTGATCATGAATTTCAGGTTATTCCAAGGAATGTGATGTTGCCTGAGGGTGTAGTACTTGGATCGCCTTTCCTGACAGAAGAAAAGGTAAATATAAGGTTTGGAGATTAAAATGTAATTTTGAGTAGTCAACCAATAAGTCCTATACCGTTTGTAAGACCGGTAGGAGATTTATTGAGGAGAACGGACTCAGAGGTTAGTTATTCTGGTCTTTAGGTGGTAAACAAGGAAAAGATGGACTTAGGCGAAACAAAGGAAAAAAGTAATGTGGTTGCGTTGCAGGAGGAAGCTGAGACAAAAGTTTTTCTTAAATTACCACCGTATCAAAGAGTACAAGTTAAAATCCCGGTCACTGCGGACTCACAGCGAGGTGATGCATATCTTCCAGAAAGCAAGACAATTCCAGGGGTATATCTTGGAGACAATGTTGTGACTAACAATCAGGGTTTCTGTTATGCTATGGCTGCGAATTTGTTGCCAGAGCCGGTGGAAATTGAGATCACTCCACAATATTTGGAGCCTTTTGATTTTAGTGATGATAATGATCTTCTTGATTTTCCGTTGGAGGGTGAATCGCCTGCTGATGATCAGCAGAGGTTTAAAATAATAAAGGAAAAATTACTAAAGGAACATCATTCCAGGCAAGAAGCTAAGCAGATAAAGGAACTGATAACTAAGTATTCACATTTGTTTTATTTGCCAGGAGATCCACCTCCTAGAACTTCTTATGCCAGACATAAGATCAGGACAACGGATGAGGTTCCAGTGAGAGTTAAATATGTAAGAGCACCTCAAGGATTGAATGAAGAATTATATAATCAACTACATAAGTTGATTGAGGCAAAGGTAATAAGATCTTCAAAGAGTCCTTATTGTAGTCCGGCAATGATTGTGCCAAAGAAATCTGAACGTGATGGTAAGAAAAAGTATTGTTTGGTGATAGATTATCGGAAGCTCAATGCAAAGACTATTAAGGATGCTTATCCATTGCCCAACATAACAGAAATACTAGACCAGATAGGCTGTGCAAAGTATTTCTCAGTTTTTGACCTTGCAATGGGTTTTCATCAGATTGATATTGAACCAGAGGACATTGAAAAGACTGCTTTTAATACCAAGTATGGGCATTTTGAGTATGAATGCATGCCATTTGGCCTTTCTAATGCGCCCCCTACGTTCCAAAGGTTAATGGACAAGGTTCTATCAGGTTTGCAAGGTTCAGAATTGTATGTATTTTTAGATGATATAGTCATTTATTCAAATGATCTTGAGGAACATGAAAGGAAAATCTGTAATCTGTTCGATAGACTGTCTAAAGCAGGTCTGAAACTTCAAATTGATAAATGTCAATTTTTAGTTCCAGAAGTAAAGTACCTGGGACATATCATCAGTAGTGAGGCAGTTAGACCTGCTCCGGAAAAATTGGAAGCTGTTTCTAAGTTTCCAACTCCAGAGACCCAGACTAATGTAAGACAGTTTCTTGGTTTGGCAGGTTATTACAGAAGATTCATTGAAAATTTTGCTTCTATATCACGGCCTATGAATTAGATGCTGGAGAAAGGCATAAAATGGGAGTGGACAGATAAACAACAAAAGAGTTTTGAAGCCTTAAAGAAAGCTCTTTGCGAAGCTCCTGTTTTAGCAGCTGTGGACATGGACAAGCCGATTATTCTGACAATTGATGCAAGTGATTTTGCTATAGGCGCGGTTCTTTCCCAAGGAGAACCCGGACAAGATCATCCAATAGCATATATGTCCAGATGTTTGAATAAAAGCGAGCGGAATTATTCCACTACTGAGAAGGAATGTTTGGCAGTGATTATAGCAGTAGAGTACTTCAGACATTACTTATATGGACGACATTTTGCTATTTATGGCGACCATGTGCCATTGACTTGGATAGATTCAATCAAAGATCCAATGAGTAGACTTAATCTTTGGAGGTTGCGTTTGAGAGGTTATTATTATACTTTCATATACAAGCCTGGTCGTCTGAATATTAATTCGGATGCCCTGTTACGGAATCCAGTGGTAAAGTCTATTGTTCAGAAAAGTAGTAAAAATGATGGTAAAGACATAAGGGGGGAGGTGTCTTTATTTCCTTTGGTACCTAAGCCTACCAAAACTTCTGGCAAGACAAAACCTTGCTAAATTGTCTGAGGACGAAAAATCAGACGCAGCATCTGACCTTGCTAGGAAGAAGCCTGGTTATAAAGATCCGCTACCAACTGTTCCTAAAGGTATGGAAGGTGGACAAGCTGATTTGGATGCAAGTACCATAGGAAAAAGGTTAAGACAGCGTAAGATGGAGATGCCGAAAACGGTAGTGTTTTCTGATCCCATTTCTACAGTGTCGGAAAGCAAGAACTCGTCTGAAAGTGAGGACAGAAATGTGGATCCTAGAGAGGATGCTCCTATACCGTCTTTGCATCGTTCTGCATTACCAAGTCTTGCAAGAAATTTAGTTTCTCCAGATTCGGAAGCTTCAGAAAGTCAGGAAAATTTGGAGAACAAAAGTTCGGGCGAGAGTGAAGTAGAAGAAGTTATGGCTTCCGAGTCAGTGGAACATAAAAAGACTTTTAAGAGGACGGTCAAACCTCCGATTAGGAGTATATTGAAAAATCAGTTCAAGGACTCTTCTTCTTCAAGTGATGATTTGGAATTAGTTAATGAACCGTTACAGTCTACCATGCGAATATCTGCAATTGGTAGAATCCAGGACCAATCCAGCTTGGAGGTGTCAGGTATTGATAATCCCAATTCTCTTATTTGGGATAATTATGTTCCAGGATATAAGGAATCCGAGGATGATACAAGCCAAGATATTGAAGAGTTAGATGATATTCAGGATTTTCCATTAAGAAATGCCAAATCCATGTCTTCATTACCTTCAGACGGTGGTAAAGAGACTAAGCTTACTGAAGAGGAGAAGAATTTGAGGGACAAAACGATTAATGAGACTTTGAGAGAGCGGGCGTTGGATTATGCGGAAAGAAATGCGAATCCTATAAGAACCAAATCGCCTATAAAAGGGTATAGAGCCAGTTCCACGGCTTGGCAAGACGTAGAAAATTTTCAGGATGAGACAAATTGGCGAAATTTGTCACCTATAGAACGGGTGGACAGCGAGGAGGAGTCCGATATTCCCGAGGTTGTATCTGTTGTTCCAAAAAGAATAGCCAGGAACGACGAGGCATTACCAACTAAAGTAGAAGAGCCTGCTAAAAAGTCTGGAAATATTCCCAAAATTTCTAGTCTTAAGGATTCATCGGATAAGTCTTTGAAGGCGTCGGCAGTATCTTTGTCTGCAGAAGGTTTGGAAGATCCTTACGATTTGAGGAACAATATTAGGATGCTCACTATTCGAGAGGGAGTAACATACTTGAAAGACAATATAGTACACTTTATTTCTAAAGATTTAGAGATTACAAGTGGAACTAATAAATTGTTGGCTGATATTGAAGCCTTACATTTGTCAGACTTAGCTGGACATCATCCTAAATTAGGGTGTTAAGTCCTGACTACCTCAACTAAATGCCTATAGTCAGGATTATTTATAAAAATTAAATTAATAGTGTCTAGGAATACTTAATTCTCACCATCAATTATAATGTGCAACGATTGTTTACTTACCTTTTTTCCCGCAAATAATAGATTGCGTGCTGCACTCCGAAGAACGATGATTAATTTCAGCTGGTTTTTAAATGATAGAGAACTCTCCGATGTATTTTGTTTTTAGAATAATAGAATTCATAAAAATATATTTATTCAAAAATTCCCTTAAAATACAAAATAGAAAATTATAGAATACAACAAAAGTATCACGGAAAAATAAATCAAACTCCGCCAATTTTCGGACCGGCGTGGACGGAGTCAATACGAAATCTTGACTGCCTAATTGAGGGCATTGAGCCTCTTTTAAACTCAAAACTTAGTTTATAAATTTACTACATTATTGAACATTAATTTTTAAACATTTTGTAATTTTACATACAATAACACGATCTTCCAAAAGTATAACGCTTAGTCTGCGTTTCGCAAGCTCAGCATCAGCTGAGCTCTTACTTTTGAAAGTGTGCCAATCATCAAACCACATACAATCGACATAATCGATGTTATAATTTGAATTTTGAAATGTTATCGTTTTGAAAATCATCATATCTTTCAATAGTTAAAATAGTAAAAAGAGTATTAAAGAAATAACGTCATAGGACGTTACAAGGGGATGTTATTGTTACAGAAAATAGGAAAAGATTCATTTTTAGTTTGGTAATATTAGAAAATTTTAAAGATGAAATAAAACCTACTGTTTTGCATTCATGTTTTAATAAATTGAAGCAAATAATTAAGGAGAAAAATTTGAAATCCTTTAGAATAGCCAGATCTGGAGAAATCACAGATAGTTTGCCTAGAGGAGTTTTGTTAAATCAATTAAAATCAGTTTTTGTTAATATGAAAATTTCTGTTACAGTATATCTGGATAATTGTAAGACTTTGTTGCCACAACACAGATCAGCTATCTTGCACGATTATCACAACAGTTTGTTTGGTGGACATAGAGGTATGGGTAAAACCTATAGACGTATTCGAGAAAGATTCTATTGGAAAGGCATGAAAGATGATGTCCACGATTTTGTTCGGCGTTGTGAGATTTGTCAAGAACAGAAGCTAGTAAGAGTTAAGACTAGAGAGCCGATGGTTATTACTGATACACCAAGTGAGGTATTTTATAAGGTAGCAATTGATACTGTAGGACCTTTATGCAAGACTACAGAAGGAAACATGCATATATTAACTATGCAATGTCTGTTTTCAAAGTTTAGTTTAGCGGTCCCGGTACCGAATATCAAGGCTATCACGATGCATTGGCAAGACATCTGATTGCCCAGTATGGGGTGCCAAAAATCATCTTGAGTGATAGAGGAAGAATTTTCCAGAATAAATTACTAACGGAGTTATCAGAAATATTTCAGTTTAAATTGAATACTACGACTGCTTATCATCCACAGTCGAATTGGTCTTTGGAGAGGAGCCATGCAGTTTTGGCTGACTTTTTGAGGAATAAGGCCGCTAGTAAGCAAGATTGAGACAAGGTTGTTCCTTTCGCTATGCATGAGTACAACACCTCTGTGCATGCTTCTACAGGTTTTACTCCTTTTGAGTTAGTGTATAGAAGACCAGCCAGAGCACCCAATAGATTGCCAGATGAAGTGGAGCTGGAAACCTACAATGAGTATGCACGAGATTTAACTGAATGCCTTCGGAGTCTTCAGTCTTTAGCTAGAGAAAACTTGGTAAAATTAAAGTTGAAAAATAAAGAGTATTATGACAGGAAAGCCAGACCATTGAAATTAGAGGTGGGAGAAGAAGTTAGAGTTTTGAAAGAGCCAAGGTATTGCAAACTGGATAAATTCTATAATGGTAATTTTATCGTGAGAGAGATAAGAGACAACAATAATGTTGTGGTTCAGTCTTCTATGGAAAGTTATTAGTTAAACATAAAGATAAGTTGGAAAAATTTTATCGTTAACCACAATATTTTTTTTGTTTTCTCTTTTACAGAAGATCATGGCGTGAGTTCGGACTTTTCTTCTCGCTTTTATTTTTGGTGGTCCATGGGCTTTAGCGCAAGATAATCGTGTAGATAATATCACGTATTATCAGCTGGCACCTATTACGAATAATCCTGGTATATATTACGAGTATATAGGAGATATTCGTTTTGAAAAGATCAAGTGGAAAATAGCTATTACGCTAGATTTCAGTAAATGGGAAGACATAGTTCAAGGGAGCCAGAGAATATTCTTGGATGCGGTTTTAGTATGTCATGAAGTTATAGAAAAGAGCATTTGTGAAGGGATTTTGCAGTCTTCCAGAACCAACAATCAATTGAACTTTTTGGAAACATTGCAACAAAAATTGCAAAATTTCTTTTCATCTGAGATAAAGCCAGATGGGTTGGAGATGCCTTTTTCTCATTCATTGGTAAAAAGATGGTCACCTTTCGGTTTTATTAGATGGGGGTTTAAAGTTCTTTTTGGTACTATGGATTCTGAAGATCGTGAAAATTTGCATTTGAATGTGGATAAATTATATAGCCAGGCCTCGAATATGTCTGTCCTATTGTCTGAGCAAACCCATATTGTGAGATCAAATTTAGAGTCTATTCATGATAAGCTTAAAGCAGATGAGTCATTATTGTCAGCAGACCATAAAGTTCTTAAAGATTTATTGAATAAAACGGAAATATTTGACAATGAAATTCATAGAACTGCAATAGTGCAGAAGCTGAATTTATGGTTAAACCAGTTTGATAAATCTTTAGAGGATTGTATAAAGTCCCTGAGAATTTTGTTAGATGCTTTAGAGGCTGCATCTTTGGGACATTTACATCCATTATTATTTGATAGAGTTCAGTTGAAGGGTATTCTTTCAACTATTAATGAGCATGTTTTGCCGTGGAATCATGATCAGGTTACAGTAAAAATGCTGCATACAATGTCTAAAACTAGTGTTAGTGCTAGAAACGGGAAGCTAATAGTGATATTGGAATTTCCTTTAGCAGAAAAAAATAAGTTTTCATATTATAGAATACATTCCTTGCCAATGAGGAATGAAATTTTATTTATAACTGAGTCTTTTATTAAAATTGTTTTGGATTATACCTATATAATAGTATCAAATGATATGCAACAGTATCTACTGGCTAATTCTGAATTCCTAAGTTCTTGTACAAAATATGCAGACAAGTTACATTGTCCAACGGATTTACCATTTTATTTGGATCAAGAGAACAGTCCGTGTGAGTACTCGTTGCTTGCTCGGCCTTCTGCGGAATTCCTCAAAAAGTGTAAGTTTGCAGTTTCGGCAAACAAGATTCCTTATTGGACACGACTATCTAGTACTAATGAGTGGTTGTACTCCTTGCCTTCTGCTATTAAGATGAGAATAATTTATAACAATGAGCGGAAAGCTGAACTAGTGTTAGATGGTACAGGGTTGTTGGCAATCAGGGATCAATGTCATGGCCGTACTGGTTCCAATACTCTGTATGGTATAACTGTAGTGAGGACAAATCAGACTTACCTCTATGAAGCTAAGTTGCCTTTTAATTTAAAAATTTTAGAGGTTGAAAATTATAAAGTTAGTAAGTATCATAGACTAGTTCATTTAGAGGAAGTAGATTCAGAAGAACTACGGAGTTGGGCAGAAAGTGAAGACTCGGTCACTTTAGAAAGACTAGAAAATAAATTTAAAGAGTTGTCAGTATTAAAGAGATCTAAGACGCTGCATTCAGTGTATGTGGGGTGTATGTCCGTGGGTCCGGTAATACTACTGCTAGTAATATTTTTGCTTTGGAGGTGTTGTAGATGTAATTCCTTGCAATGCTGCAGAGGTATGAAAATTAAATCAGATTTTATTGGAAGTTCCAAAAATCAACTAGAAGACAAGAGAACAAGGAGATCCCGGATGCAGTTTGAAGAAGAGCTCTCGTCCGGATTTTCTTCGTCAGCTCCTACTTTACCCTCATCGACTAGTGGGAGTGAAATTCTCTTCCTGTCCGCACCGTCGCAATTGGTTCGAAGACCCGGTAATTTTAATTCTTATATTATTCCGCGTCCCTTGCCGCCGCAAGGTTCGGAAATTTAGTTTGTTTTTATTTTTTTTCTTGATAAATTATACTTATATTCTAAATGAAGCTAAAGGAGGTGGATATGTAGTGGTTAAATAATTTTGTCAAAAACGATTTATTATTTTTTTTTCTGTTTTTTTTTATTTAAACTTTTAATAATCAATATAAATAATTTAGAGATCATTTAATTTAAGTTCAAATTTTGTATTCTGTTGATCTGTTTTTTCTGCACAATTACCGCCAGTCTGATGAAAGCGGCATTAGCAGTAAGGGGGGGCTGATTGATGTTGTTACAGCTGTTGTTTGTTTTTTTGATCGGATCTGAAAGGAAAAAATGTTAAGTGTTAATTTTATTTGTTGTTAAAACTTTTATTTATTGTAAAAAATAATTAGTTAAGAAATTGCGACTTACGGGAGGAGGTAGTGTTTCTATATATCCTCGATCGTTGATTTTGTAAGTTAGTGTGTATGTCGCCCACAGGTTGTCGTTGCGCTGCCAGTGCCCACAGTCGGACTCATAGCCGAACTCACGGGCGAATTCAACCCGCTCCTTGTGTTCGACTAGGGCAACGATTTTTGAGTCCACCAATCCGTTGAGCTCCGGGAAAGCCGCTAGCTGCTTGTACTTGCGGTGACAAGCGTCGTGTAGGCGGTCGTGGTCCTTGCAATGGTCCCGACGGGACCTCGTGTGCTTCTTACACTGCTGAGGTCCGACCATTGCGGAACATTTCCGTATGCGCCTGTCTGGGTATTTTTCCTGGAGCCACTCGGTGAACTGGATCAGTGCCGGAACAGCGCATTTGCGGGCGAGCCACACTAACCGGTCAAATTGTTGGTTGAGCCACCACTGCATTTCAATTTCTGTGGGCACCCATTGCCCAGGATAGAAATAATAATTTATCCATGCTACTGCTGTGCGTATTGATACTACACCACGCCAGTAGTAGTGAAGAATAACAGCGATAAAGGCGAAGGACATGTTGCACACGAAGAGTTGAATGGTAACTGATGCATCGCGAAACTTGTACGCGAGCGGACGTAGAGAATGCAAGTCCGCGGATTTCGGCGTGAGAGGTGGACATTGTATTCTCTATGTTGCAGCGCGAGCGAAGTCGTTGGCCTTAGGTGTGCTGAGTCGTGACTTATAAAATCGGACTTGGAAGTCCGCGAATGCCATATATATGTTAAAGTATTCTTCTATGGACTTGAGTGATTATTCCGAGCAACTATGACGACGTTTCTTTCGGAAAATCCACTCATCGGATTCGGATGCGCTTAAGGTAGTACCGTCGTTTTCTAAATACCGTTCAGATTTTAATGAAATTGAAAATATTGATTAATATTAATCTAAAAATAAACCACAAAAAATTTCGTAAGGCTAGGGTATCTGAGAAAAAAGTTCTTAGCATGTGAATTTTTACAGATTTAACACGCACTCTTATAGAAATCGCGTCCTTAGTGATATATATTTTCAAATCACAAAAAAACTGCCGTTCAGATTTTAAAATAAAATAGAGGAGAATAATGTAAATATCTCCCGAGCATTTTAAGACCTCAAATGCACTGATTAGGTACTTAGGAAAAAAGATCAGAGCAGTCAAAAGTAGAAATATAACGTTCGGCTACTTCAGTCGGGTGCATTTCGGTAGACGTGGCAACGTCGCGAGAGGTTAGGCGCGTGTTCTATAGATATAGATATATGAATTGTATGATTCAAATCAGGATTTTATGAAATTGAATAAAAACAAGTAATAAAATAGTATAAAAATATGAAATGTATTTATTAACATATGTTATACATTATCGAACGAAGTAACAAAAAATAAACATATATTTTTCTAATATAAGACATAAATCACATTTTTATATTTGACTTAAAAAAGTTATAAATCTTATTTATAGTTCCTTTATGTACGGTAACTTTAACAATACTGTCTTCATCTTTACCTAATACATTGCATAAACCTTCGAAATCCTTTTCAATATAGGCATCAAGTATCATTTGATAAGTAATATTTGCAGCAACCATTTTTGTTCTTGTTGCACGCGATGTGCATTCTTTATTTTGGGCATCTTCCCAACTTAGAAAAGATGTTTTCAAATCATCATTTGAAATGTTTAATCTTTTCAAAACTTCATCTAAAATAATCACATCCTTTCGTGCATCGTGAGCATTTTCACTGTCAATTTTTAATTCTACAGCAAGATTTTCTAATTTATTTTGATTTTTACCCTTTTTTCCCGTTTTTATTTTAATTACAGGCAGTGTGTCATAATATCCGCTTACTATTGCACGAAAATGTTCAGACATAAAACTTTTTTGAATGGCATGCATTAAACGAGGGAAATCAAATATGCAGTTGTGTGCCGTTAGAACACATTTCCTTTCAAATGAACATAAAAATTCGTACATTTTTTGCAACGCTTCTACTAATGTTACGCTTACAACAGTTTTTCCTTGATATAGAAGCTCCCCATTGACATAATTCAAACCATGCACTTCACTAGCTGTATCGGCAATTTTTTGAGTTGGCCTTATGTAAATTGAAAATTCGGATTCATTATGTGTAGCTGCTATTTGTAATATATCTGCTTTCTTGGAAAAACTGCCCGTTTCTAAATCGAACAATACTGTGATAGGTTCATTATTATCTTTAATTTCTATAATAGGTATATTTTCGTGCAATCTACTGAGCAGCCCAATATCAGATTCATAGGTTGCACCCTCTTTAGCTTCAATTTGATTTTTAAGAGCCGTCTTAGCTTTTTTTAACATTATTCTTTTCAATTTAGTAGCTTTCGTGACTGATTTGGCATATCTTTTTTTACTAATAGAATCTAGTTTGCTGTTATATTTTACAAAATGATTTCCGGGAGATAATGATAATGATTTATAGACTTGAGTGACATATTTTTCCCCTTTATTTTTTTTATTAATTGCACACGCTACTCGTGCATCACTAGAAGCTGTTTTTCCATAAAGCCTACTTTTGGGAGCCTTACTAACTATCATAGCATTCAAACTTTCGTTTGGATTGCTAGAAGCTCCACCAACAAATTGGTTACACTTTTCAGCTAATTTATTAAAAATAGTTTTTAAGGCTTCGAACAAATTTTTATTTTCAAAACCGTCGCCAATATTTACGTGCGTATAATTATCCGGATCTAATGCATAAGTGCACCAGCTTCCACAATTACTGTGATTGTTGAAAGCATGATAAGGAATGTTTTCTATAGCGTTTTTCATTTTGCTAACATACCCTGCATTTTGTGAAATGCAATAGTTGAAACATTTTTTCAAATACTGTATATTGGGACCAGTGAGCTCTTTGTAACTCTTGCTTATTTTGTAGAATTCGTTCACGACTCCTTTCGACGTATGATTCTTATCCGCCTGTATTGCGATTTCGTGGTCGTTCGCTTCTCTCGCTGCACAAATAGAGCTGCTGTCATTATCGGCAATAAATATTCTAATTTGAAGATGACATGATTGCAAAATCGGATTATTTTTGGTCAATAAAACAGCGGCGTGGGGCTCCATAGCCTTTGCGCTACCAACAAAATTTTTGCGGCAATCGTGATCTTCCGGCAAGTGACCGTTATCGCATTTCGCGCATTTCCTATTCAGCGTTGTGTAACAAATGACTTTTTTGCTGAAATACCCGATCATAGCTGCTGTTCCAGAAAGGCTATCGTAGGTTCTACCAGTTCCTCTGGTGAACCAGCCCATGTCGAAAGAGCCAGTTGCGCGAACAGTCATAGAATCCGAAATATTCTTATTAACTATATCGCTTTCAGTCGCATCAGGAAATATGAAGTTGAGGTTTAGGTGAGGAGGCCTGAAAAAAGGAAAGAGGAATGAAATAAAGCCTTGCTTAGTGTTTCAGATATTTACGTAGTATTCATACTACAAATATAAAGGCTTAGAATACATCGATTACTATACAATTGCATAGTTATTTTATTACAATTACAAAATATAATTCTATACATAGATGTTATAAAAGGTTAATAACTTGAATAACTTATAAAACTAAAGGTATCTAGTACCATATTTCTATTGCTATACGTACATTTGTTTTCTAAAGTGTATTATTTAGTACTAAGTAGTCTTACCATCTTTCAAGTTATCTGTACTATTAATTGTCATAGTTATAATTACAAAATATAATTTTACACATAGTTTTAAAAAAAATTTCATGTAATAATTAAAAAAAAAAATCAAGCGTATACAATTAGATTCAATCGATCGGTTTATAAAATGAATCTTATTTATAATACATATAATAGCGTTTTATATCATAATAATAAAATACAGTTTTTAAAAAAAAATTCATATAATAATTAAAAAAAAATCAACTGTATACAATTAGATTCAATTGATTGGTTTATAAAATGAATATTATCTATAATATATATTATAACGTTTCATATCATAATAATAAAATACACAGTTTTAAAAAAAAAGTCATAATAATTTAAAAATAAATCAAATGTATACAATAACATTAAATCGATCGGTGTATAAAATGAATATTATCTATAATACATATTATAACGTTTCATATCATAATAATAAAAATCAGTTGTATAAAAATTGATTACGTCGATTGACTTATAAAATTAATCTTGTATACTAGATTATTATATTTCATAACAAAAAATCATGTGTATAAAATTTGATGAGGTTTACAAAATAGTGTATATACGTATTATAAACTTATTATTAACTTACAACAAATCTTTCAACTTGTCTGCATTCTGGATGGTCAGCATTCGTTCTTCTTAAGCGGCTTCCATACAATTTTCTCGAGCAACATCTTCAATTGACTTTGTCACTTCATTTTCATGATTTTTATACGTGTGCCAGTTCATTTCTGGAATATTCAACTCTGTGAGCAATGTATTGAGATGTGAATTCCTGTGCCATTATTCAAGCAACCTAGAAATTTATATATTTATTATTGATTTTATAATTCTACATTCTAATTATTTATCTTAATTTTATTTTTACTTACCGATTACAGCTTTAGTATTCGTATCGAATAGAAGTTTTTTATTTGGACCTTCGTGCTTCTTGTCTGTAGAAACAGTATTGATAATTTTGCATTGGCAGCATCGTATATACCAAACTGAGCCAAGTCCAAAGCGCCTTTCTTCTTCTGTATCCAACATGGAGATCGTAGAATTTCAGTTTTTGCAAAACAGTTGCTTTGCTTATGTTAATACATGAATAACTCGTCTTCCACTAACGACAAAATCATCTTCAGTGCAAACGGTTTCAGGCTTCTCACTTGTTGTGGCACTAGTTTGAGCAACAGTTTTGAGGTTAGGAGACTCAAATTTTCCATTGCTGCTTTTCAACTTTTTTGCTAATGCTACTTGCTTTAGCCTCTTCTCGTATACTTTCAGCGATTCTATAACTCTTTTACTTTTCCAAAAGTATTTCTTCTCTTTCGACATCTTAGATCTTGCAAACTACTTGATTGAAAAAACACAGACTCGGCCGTCGGGCACAGAAGCACATATACTGTTTAGGGCCTTTGCACGCTATAGATATACACGCTCTCTCCCGAACTGCGACGTTGCCAGATTTACATACTACCCGAATCAAGTAACATACTCTATATGTTTGACTCGCGTAGTTGCTGCGGTACTACCTTAAGTCCGTGGAACAGTACTCCGTTAAAATTTTTTGTAAATTTTAAAATTCTTAATTGTTTAATTAATAACTTTTTTGTTTATTAACATTTTGTAAATGTTTTTTGATACGTAGGCAGCCCATGCCTAATTGTAAAATTAGGAAGTGGTCCGGTTTCGATACGATTATTATTAAAAAAGTTCATTTTTGCAATTAACAATTTCGAAAATTTTTTTTATAGAATTAAAGGTTAGGCTTAATTAACAAATTAGGCACCAAAATAACAATTTTCGGACAGTAACTTTTTGAGTTATAGGCATTTGTTTATAAAAGGTCACTTTCGCTCCGTAAGTCTATGGAGGGCGCCGATCATCGGTAGCTAGTTAAAATTCAAAAATGCGCATTATTTTAGAAGTTAGCCCTAAATGTTGCTAAATTGTTAATTAAGTCATATGGTAATTTTGTTTAAATTCGCTAATATTCGAGTATGTAAATTTCGGTTGAAAAAGTTTATAAGTATAGATCCTATGATCGTTCTAAAATCATATATATTCTATGTATATTGTATGCATTGCATGTATTAAATATAAGTCCGAGGCGGCCATTTGAGGATACTTCGGGAAAAGAACAAAGTCCATATGTTCCATAATGATGGAATCGGTAAGCCGGAAGATGCTGTCCCGCGTGAACTTTGACTGACACCAATGAAGATCGGTAACCCGTGCAGTGCTGCCCGCGTGAACTTTGATCGAGACTAATTAGTTTCGTGTCAATATGCTGCGAGGTGCTGCCGCGCCTTGATTTTGACCGACGCCCGCCGACAAGACGCATTGTCGAATTCGCATTTGTACTGCATGCATGTATACCGCCGATATTTTTGATTGTTTTGACGTTTTTTTTTGTCTTTTTCTGTGTTGAGTGACTAACTGCGTGTACCATCATGAAGGCCACGACAACCGGGGAAGTTTTAAGTACAGCAACCCTAGTACTTAAAAGGGCCCTGGACCAATTGGACCGTGCTCAAGAAGCTGTAAAATTAGCTTAAGATAATTACTGGAGAATAGTTAATGCAGTGAAAGATAACAATCATTGTACTGTTACATTATTAAGGAAGAAGCAAAAAAACTCAAAGTTTTTGAAAAAAAAGGACGTGTTAAAATTGTATGTGAGTAAAATTCGTGCGAGTACGAGAAGTTCGACAGTGTGTCAATCACTGGTGAGGTCAGCGGTTTTGAATTCGGAGCGTCGACCGCCGATTGCGGAAGAGTGTAACGTGCGCGTGTGTCCTACTGCCCGTGTTATAGCACAAGATGGGACATCGCTGGCCGTGTCCGCGCTTTTGCAGGCGGACAGATTGCCGGGTCCGAAAAATCAACAGTGTATAAATGAAGGCATTGAGATGAATGAGTGAAACCCTTTTGTACCTTCGAACTTGTCTGGCTTCAGAACAATAAATTATAACAATAATCAAAGTATTTTAGATGCATTAGAAGAAAAGATTATTTAATTAACAAAAGTACCTTAGCCCTACTAACCTAACCCTTCAGCCAATAGTTTAAGGTTTATCCTAACTAAGTAAAGGACACAATAATAACATCCGCGAGTTCCATTCTGATATAGCCGCATGTCCGCAGTTCGTCAGATCGTGTCCGCACTTTCAAACTCGTGTCTGCACTTTTGTCGAATTGTGTCGACATAATCGTTAATGTGTCCGCACACGCATTTGGTGGAACAAAATACAACCTAGTCCGCCTATACAGTATTCTAGGACACAAATCCATCGGGTCCGCATAAAAGGAGCGTGTCCGCACTTTGCAATAGCATGTCCGCATTTTACATGCATGTCCGCATATTGCAGTAGCGTGTCCGCATAAACTGACATAGACCAAGCAATAGGACTTACCAGTCATCCATAAAGGTAAGATTGAACAAGAGGACTTAGCTAAGGTCCACCACTAAGGAATTTAGTACTTTACTGTATTGTTAATAACTAACCTATAAACAATAGGTCTCGGGACCAAAGACAACCTTCCAAATAAAAATAATTATTTGTAGAGAACTCAGACGGTCCGGAGTCAAATCCGGCCTTTACAACTTAATAAGTACCATAAGCGTGCAAAATCCGAATTCTCTATCTACTATAGTTTTTGTGCAATAAGGACCGAAAGTTGAAAAAGCTTTTATTTTCAAAGTGCTCGTGAAAAATTATCTCAAATAGTTTAACTTTTTTGTACGTACTCTAGAAGAGTTATATTTCAATATACTACTTTACAAACTGCGAAATTTTTATTAGGGGAGCAAATGTTTATAAAGTACGTAATTAATTCATTTGCTGTAGACCATATTTAAGTGCAATCAAATTACAAATAAGTTTATTGCAAAGGTGGGATTTTCATCGAAATTTTAAGTTGAACGTCTCTTACAACTCTTTATAATAATAACTCTTCTCTACAATAACTCTTCTAGAGAACGTACAAGTTGAAGTATTTGAGATAATTTTTCACGTTTTGCCAGCACTTTAAAAATAATAACTTTTTCAACTTTCGGTCCTTATTGCACAAAAACTATAGTAGATAGAGAATTCGGATTTTGCACGCTTATAGTACTTATTGAGTACTACCTTTTCGTAGAATAAAAGAAACGTAACATAACTTGTTCAATAATTATAAACAATTTTCGATTTTGGCAGAATTCGCGTTCATTGCCAATTTACAACTAAACTATTAGAAATAGAGATTTGTCACCGCTGACATTTTTGTGCAAAATTTCATAAGAAACAACTTTTATTTGAAATTTTTTTTCTCTGAAAATAACACTTTTCAATACGCAGAGGAAAAACCAAAAAAATGCGAAATTCCGATTTTAATTGTTTATAGCGAATTTGCTGTACAAATTCAGCTATTTGCGTACTCGGATTAATAATGTACATGCTCTTCCAAATGGTTTAAGCCAATAATATTGCTGTTTAGAATTTTTTCGCGGAAAAATGTTAATTTGATTGGCCTAATGTAACCGATCGAAAAATTGTAAAATTAAGTAAATCATAAATATCTTAGTAATCCACGTATTTACAGCTTCAAACGCTTGTTTATTTCATACATTGTATCGAAACTAACTGAAATACGTACACCTCCCTGTATTTAGCGTACAATATATCCAGCAAAATTAGTGTAATGATTTCGAGGTATGAGTATTACATGAAATGCTCAAATAATGGGAGAAAAAGCGTTTCATCGTAAGTTAGGAACCGAGTATTTCTCATAGCCATTTTCTAGTTTATAGGCCATTTTAGATATTTGAATTTCTATCAAGGAATCGGGTAAAATTCGGAGAAATCGTAAAAAAATCGAAAAATTTGAGAAAGTCAGGAAAATTTTGGAAAAAATCAGAAGTAATAAGAGAGGGCGGATATTTTAGAGAAAAGTGAAAAAAATCGATACAGTTCGGAAACATTTGAAAAACCGATAAAATTTTTATAATAATTATAATAAAAATTGTGTATTGGGTATAATAATTGTTATGTTCTGAGTATTCTGGAGCAATTTCGATTGTTCTCGAATATTCGAAACATAGCATGCTGTACGAAAAGTGTGTTGCGCGTAAGCTGACGGTGTGCTTCCTTAATGTCGACAATCGGCCTAAGGAATGTGCAACATGAACCGCAGTGCGATACACTTTGAGTATACATAGTATAGAGGGCAAGGGACGCGCGGGCGGAGGTTGCAATCTCTGCCGTCAGCGCTAATTGTCGGCCGAAGAGGGCGATCGGCGACAATGTACTCAGTAATGAGTCAGTCTCTCTCGAGCAGTGGCCCAGAGTAGGATAGAAATTCGGAGTTGAACCAGAGTATTGTTATATAGATTATCCATAGTAAATAGTTGTTATAATAATCAGATTATCCATTCATTAATAACTGTTGGACCATTCATATATTATTATACATCAAGATAAATAAATATCTAACTAACTGAGCAGTTAGTGAATATAACAAATTGGGGCACAGTTTAATCTACACACCTGGTCCAAATTCTTAAACAAATAAGGAAAATTAACTAAGGAACTTATCACACTACAGGAGTATCAAGGTAAGACTTTCAAGTAAATATTAGACATATAATTTAATTAAACAAACAGAAACTTAGTTCACGAGTCAGGAATGACCGCCTGACGCTTGTGGAACAAGTGTTGAAGAAGGACTCATTTAACAATAAATATTTAAAGTTTAGATAGAGTGCATACTAGTACTCGTCTATAACAAAGATTGGAGGTCCCACGGAGATCACTGCTTCTTCTCATGAAATGATTTTCTGTTTTGTTTAGTGTTTAAGTGGAAAAAATAGTTTAGTGCGTGAAAAGACGCTAAGTCGAAAAAAATTTAAAATGGCCACCCGAGCAGTGTGTGTTGGCGCGTCGAGGCGACAATAGCCAATATAGATATAGTGTAGTAGGTTGTAGGAGAGCGCGTGGCTAGGTGAAGGGAGCCGCCATGTTGGTTGTGAAGATATATGTAGGGACACTGCAGGCAGAGAGCAGCTAGAGAGAGAGAGAGAGAGAGAGAGAGAGAGAGAGAGAGAGAGAGAGAGAGAGAGAGAGAGAGAGCAACTGCAGCGTCGAGCTCGCCCCGTGTCCCCCAGCGCAACGGTCACACTAGCAGAGCCTACGAGCGAGAGCAGAGAATAAAGCCATACTACGTATAAAGCTACACGCCGTGTACCTTATTCTCCTCGCCAATACCAACGTCCGCATACCCCTTCACGGGTGACACCGTCGAGCCGCAGGAGGAACACCTTCACCGCAGAATCAGCAGAAGCAACAGGCGAGCGACGCACACACACAGCAAACACTTCAAGCGCGCGCACGCCGACCGACGCCATTTCGGACAAGACGCCTTCAACGGTTTCAAGGTACTCACGGCAGCAGTTACGCGTTTTCTCGTGAAAAACCATTGCACAACACAACACACGCACACACAAGCGTGGTAAGAGGAAGCGACAACGAGGACGACGTTCAAACTGGCCGGCGTTCTCAGCAGTCTCGGCAACACACCCGTCAACAGCGTTCGAGACGCCGGCGAAGAGGGACTCCTCGCATCTTCGCCGAGGCCGACTCGCGCAGGCACGCCGGCGAGTCGCGCTCTTTACGTGTTGTGTGCAGGCACGCCGGCGCACACACGTTTACACGTCATCGAGGGCACCAACATCGCAGAACAGCAGCAGCCCGCCGAGACAGCGCAACAGAGGCCAGGGCGACGCTCCGCATCATCGCAGCAAGAGCATCGCCGCAGCGGCAGCAACCGCACATTACAGCAGCAGCAACCCAGCCTCGCAACATCAACGCTCGCAGCAAGCCGCTCATCATCAGCCACAGCAGCATCATCGCACAGCCGAGGTGCCGCTGCGTTCACTCGCCGTTTGTCCACGACGCGAAAAAACAGTACAAGGTAAACAATACGATATCGACCTCTGCGTTCTCAGTACCCGCGCATTTTTTTTCTCAAACAAGTGTAAACAGTCTTGCATGCAAAAGACGCCGTTTTTTACTGTTCAGTGTATCATTTTCGTGACATCCGGAGACGCGCCGTTTCTCCGCACACAGAAACAGCAAATAGCGTGCAATAAATAACTTCGGGCAAATGACCGTGTTTCCCCGGGACGAAAGTAATTAGCGTGCAATAAATAACTTCCGGCAAACGACCGTTTTTCCCCGGAACGTGACACACGAGCCTAAATCATCGTTCTCGGTTATCCCCGAAGGGACAGACGATCATAAACAATCGTCCCCGGCTTCTCCGAAAATATACAAACGATCATAAATAATCGCTTTCGGCATTCCCCATAAGGGATAGGCGATCATAAACTTTTATTTTCGATTTTCCCCGAGACGGGACGGGCGATTGTAAATATTCGCCAACGGTTTTTCCCGAAGAGAAAGTTTACCTTCCCCCCTTTTGCACACGCGGGAAAGTTCGAACGCCGGACATCTTTATTTTCCTCCCACCAACGCCGGCAGGGAGAAGGAGCGAGAGTGCCGCATGCATGCTCAAGCGCACGGGAGACAAAGAGCACTGATTCACCGCTCTCCCCCTCACGCTCTCGGCTGATAACCACTTTATCGTAGACCGACACAACGACCAAATAAGCGACGCGGCGGTAAAGAATAACAGGCGCTTATCACGTAGCGCACAAGCAGCATTAACGCGCGCGAAAAATTGTAAGCACAATCCGTTAACTAGTCTTTACTTCAAGCGAGCGACACGTATTTTTTAAGCAATTATTTCGCGTCAACGCACAGCGTTAACCTCGAAACGCGACGAGTGATCCCCCGGATCTTCGAATCAGTATCGAACATTTTTCATCCGTTTTTTCTAAAATAAAGTCGACATTATTTTGAAAATTTTTTCGCAATTATATTCGAAGTACGCGTAAGATCCGAGGTATCAGCCTCGCTCCTTCAAGGCATAAATTAAAATCAAAACAGGCTAGTAATTATCAAAAGAAACCGCAACTAGTCTGCTAAGATAACACACTTATATTACATCTTATAATTTTCTCATTGTACGCGATATTACAAATATTCAAGTAACAATTTGTACAAATAATAAGAATAACAGAAACCCTTATCTTCCCTCCACCAACGCACAGCCCGGTAAGAGAGACAGCGTAGAAACCTTTATCCACCACCTCTCAAGCACAGCACGAAGAGGCAACGCGGAAACCTAGTGTGAAGCAAAAGGCTACGACGATCAGGACAACGCGTTTCGCGCGTCTACGGGCGAAAGTCGTAACTCAGTGTTGTGCCAGGGACACCGTCCCCTGGACAGTTGTCCGCTCCTGGAGGTGCAACCCAGCACACCTTCTACCAGATCTAGCCAACGGTAAACTGGTAGACGGCTCAAAACGGGTTGAAGCCACAGGCTTCATGAAATAAGTGGAAGCATTCCAAGTCTCGCTACTACAACCAGGCCAGAAGTATCAGGACATCATTAACAAATACCCCCAAGTCTTTGGCCCAGACCAGTTCTCTTCGCTGAAGAAACGGGGAGTATGCCACCATATCCTTACACAAGGACCACCGGTATCGCAACGTGCGAAGCCACTAACGCCAGCCAAACTCAAGGCGGCGAAGCAGGAGTTCCGTAAATGGCAAGCTCTCGGAATATGCAGACCATCAGACAGTCCGTGGGCAAGTCCACTCCACCTGGTACCCAAGAAGGACGACACCTGGAGACCGTGCGGCGACTACAGGAAAGTCAACATGGTCACAGTTCCGGACCGATACCCAGTACCCAGACTCCACGACTGCATGGCGTTTCTCAAGGGCAAAACGATCTTCTCGGCACTAGACCTGAGGCAAGCCTACCACCAGATCCCAGTCGCGGCAGAAGATATTCCAAAGACGGCAGTCATCACGCCGTTTGGATTGTTCGAATTCATCGTTATGACTTTTGGTTTCCGGAACGCGGCTCAGGCGTTTCAGAGGTACATCCACTCAGCGCTCAGCGATCTAGAATATGTATTCGTGTACATAGACGACATCCTGATAGCGTCAACATCAGAGGAAGAACATAGATAACACCTCGACACAGTACTACAAAGACTGGTCCAATTCGAGTTACAAGCCAACTTGGACAAGTGTAACTTCGGCACCTCAGAGCTCGTTTCCCTTGGCCACTTCATCTCGGCCAAAGGCTTTAAACCCAGCCCCGCAAAAGTCAAAGCAATCCAAGAGTTCCCACGTCCTACCAACATCGAGGAACTACGCAGATTCCTAGGCCTAGTCAACAGTTACAGGATACTCCTGCCACACACAGCAGAAACACAGCTCCTCCTCCACGCACAAATCACAGGCTGCAAAAAGAAGGATAAGAGGCCAGTCCACTGGACAGCCGAAAGCACAGCAGCATTCGATAAATGCAAAACAGACGTGGCAGCATTCACGTTTATGGCGTTCCCGGAAGAAGACGCACAACTTCGTCTCATCTGCGATGCAAGCGACTCCGCAATGGGTGCAGCCCTCGAACAGCTACAAGAGGGCACCTGGACTCCCCTCGGCTTCTTCTCCCGCAAATTCACAGGACCAGAGCAAAAGTACGCCACGTATGACCGCGAACTCACGGCCATCTACGAGGCGATCCGGCACTTCCAACACTATCTGGAGGGTGCCGAGTTCAAGACGTACACAGACCATAAGCCGTTAACCTTCGCGCTTCATCTCAACACAGAGAAGATGCCAGCAATAAGATCACGCAGGCTGTCGTACATCGCTCAATACAACACCGAGATCCACTATTTGCCGGGAGAAGAGAATGAGGTTGCGGATGCATTGTCACGAGTCGAGGCTTTCACGACACCCAGCACATTCAACTGGGACGACGACAGCATCGAAGCGGATGAACAACTGCTTCAGGTCAAATTGAACATAGACGCATTCAAGCTACCAACATTATTCGACGCCCAACACCTCAGCAATGAACAAACAGAAGATCCACAACTCCGCGAAATCCTGGAAGACCCTTCCAACCCTTTAAAGTTACGCAAGTTAACTTGGGGCTCAAAACACGCTGAATTCTACTGCGATATCCGGGAAGACGTCATCCAACCGTACATTCCCGCATCCCTTAGAAAACAGGTATTCGACACTTTCCACTCCCTATCCCACCCTGGCCCACGAGTCACCCTGCGCTTCATCAGGCAACAGTATGTTTGGCCAGACATCAGACGAGACACCGTCAACTGGTGCAAACTCTGCAAATCGTGCCAAAAGGCAAAAATATCAAGACATAACAAGCTACCACCAAACCAATTTCTAGCACCAGACGCGCGATTCGACCACGTCTACATCGATTTAGTAGAACCTTTCCCCACAAGCGGAGGAGCTACACACATACTCAGTGTCATCGACCGCTACACCAAATGGCCTGAGCCGATACCAATCGCCGACACAACAGCAGAAACGGTAGCCACCGCTTTTCTAGAACCCTATAACCCTATAACACCAACACTACTAACAACGGACCAAATACCACAGTTCGAGTCACGTCTCTTCTCCCAATTCCTGAACGTCATGGGCGTCCGCCGATGCAGAACAACGTCCTACCACTCAGCAGCCAACGGTATGGTAGAGAGGCTACACAGGGAGATAAAGACGGTTCTGGCCTGCTACGAAGACAACCAGAACTGGACGAAGATACTGCTCTCAGTGATGCTCGGCTTAAAAAACAGAATCCGGCTCGACTCCAACACAAGCCCAGCACAGCTGGTCTTCGGAAAAGCCACAAGGATCCCAGGGGATAATTCGCTCCTCTCACAGACGAGGAACCCGACATCCGCGTGTTCTACAACGAGTTCCGCAAAGCAATGAGGCAGATGCGGCCCGTTCCAGTGGACCACAAGTCTGATACTCAACCTTTCACACACAGAGGTCTGAGCACATGTACTCACGTCTGGATGAGGGAAAAACCCATCAGACCACCATTGTCCACTCCATACATCGGCCCGTACGCAGTCATCTCCAGAGATCAAGAAAATCACACATTTACCATCGACAAAGACGGCAGGAGGAAAACAGTAAATATCAGCAGATTCAAGCCAGCTTTCTTACTCCACGAAGGGGAAGAGCAGAGCCCCAACCACATGGTGACAACTCAACCTCCTCAACACACCCTAACCTCAACCACACCCCCCAAGCCACCACAACCCTTACCCAAGCCTCAGAATACTTTCCAAACTACAGCCGAAATACACCCCATACCAACAACCTCAAACACTCACGCCGAACCGATAGTCGACGAGACACCCAACGAAACAATCGATCGCGCCGCGACCCAACCCCAAACACCTCCAGCCGAATCGATTGTCGACGAGACAATCGAAGAATCAACCGATCGCACAAACACACTCGGCCGAGCCGATAGCTGACGAGGCTACCGACAAAGCAACCGATCGCACCGCGGCACAAGTCACCGACAAAACTCCGGACACACCCGCAGACGCACCGCGCCGCAAACGCAGCAAACACACTCCCAACATACTCAAAAGAAAACGCGTAACGTTCGCGAACAAAAAATAACCAGCCTACTACCTCATAGCATGGAAGAACTGGCCAGACAAAGGGAGTCACTGCAACAGTTCAAGAACCGCACGGCGGACCCACAGATTAGAGCGGACTGTTTCAACGCAGACTTTGCTTTGGAGCAATTCGAACAAGTCGTACGCCAACAAGTCGACCGCAAGGAGACAAGAGTATTAAGGGCACGACACCCAGACAACGACGCTACCTTAGGCCTCGTAAGAACTCCTACAGCCATCCTGTCGGATCGGCCGCTGAAGAGTCTGTTCACCTACAACATTCACTACCGTCTAAATAAGGCAGAACTCCGAAGATGCCTGGAGGCCCAGGGTCTATAAGACTTCAACATCATCAAATTGGCGACGGCAGTGCCAAACCGAGAACTACAACAACAAGGAGGCACCACAGCCACTGTAGTCTTTGAAACTCTGGCCGGAGCAATCAACGCGCAAATTCAAGCCATCAGAGGAGAGCTCATCTTCACCGACAGGAGAGGCCGGACGTCATTCATACGATTCCGCCCAGACGCCGAAGCTCACGCCGTCGTCCGACCCGGACCACCCACCAGGAAGATCAAGATCCCCGAATCACTACTCAAGCTCCTACACTGCACAGAGTTAATTAGGAGGATTCGAGCTCACATGAGGTCAGAAGGCTTTCTGAATTTCTACGAGGCGTTGAAGGGCTACGAGACGCTCAAAGTGGCCAGGATCATCATCGATGCGTCATCCACGAGGTACCAAGGCGACGACGCTTTCCAACTAATAAGGAAAGACAACAACAGCGTCCAGGCCGAAGCTTACTACTTCACCAGCCAGACGGCGATCCCAGCAACCGCGACAGTCATGGCGCTTTTCATAGACATCTGGAGAGAAAACAACACCGTCAGAGCAATCAAAGAACTCGACCTGACAGCCATCCCAGCGACGCCAAGGCTCGCAGCTATAGTCGAAGGTCAGTCACGATTCAGAAGCTGACACTGGGCGACACACCAAACCACAGCGACGCAATATTTCCTTCAACTCAGTTGAGAGAGATCACCTTCGTGCGCAACCGCAACGCCTCACTCTCCGGACTCGTCCAGGAAAACAGCCAGCTACAGAGCATCCAGTTCATCCGATGCAGAGACGTAGCGGTCCAGAACCTAATCAACATACTCGTCAGCGCTCCTCATCTAAGGTTCATAAGGCTCGAGGATTCCACAGGCCACCATCCACACATCTAATGCCTGGCCCAGACAGTCTTTAGCCCGAATCACGGAATCGAGGAGTTCCACATGAGCTACCCTATCACCAGGGAGTTCGCTCCTCGGACGCTACCAACAATGACCATCAACACGTCACCAACGCTGAGGAAGCTCGCTCTGAGAAACAACGTATACTTCGCTCCAATGCTCCAGACCTTACTTAACCATTTACCCAATCTGCAGGAGTTAGATGTAGTAGGCTTGGTTTTCGAAGGAGTCCTTAACTTCAGCAACAACAGAAGTCTGCAGAGCCTCAAGATCGAGTACAACAAAAGGATCTGCGAGTCGTTAATCACACTTCCTCCAGTGGACGTGACCGACGTTCTTGTAACCGACAACAGAGGCAAACGCCAAACTCGACCACTCAACCAGAAAGACATAGAGTCCCTGGTAAGGACGATGCTATCGAGTAATCAGGCAAAAGTACAGTTCACAAGACTGAGGGCAAATCGATCGCAAACCCTCGACCGATTCCTGAGGTCTCACAGAGTCACGATGGACACGATAGGAGAGAACGTTTTCCTCTCCCGAGCTGGATGATCCCTCAGTCCTCAAAATACCTTACCTCATTTTACCCTTTAACATTTTACCTTTTTATCCTATTTAGCTTAGATTTTTTTTAAACAAACAGGACAGAGCTGGGCGATCCCTCGATCCCCCAACACCTTTTCCCTTATTTTTCTACTTAGATTATATTTTAAACTTCACTGATCCCCAACCCATCGTCTCCTAATATTCTTATTATTTCTTAGCAATAAGACTTAACATGTAAGCAACGACTAAGTCCCTCAAGCACAGCAAACAAAGGTATTAATTGTAACTACGTCACGTTAAAACTAAGTCTCACAACTTTGTACAAACAAAAATAACTTGTCAAATAGCACAACGTATTTTAGCATTACCACATATGTAAATAATTTTTTATACTCATGTTATGTATTTCAGAAGTCTATTAGATGTAACAACAAATAACTTTTACAAGACTGTTGCTTAATATGTAAGTCATAGCGTAAACCACCTTTTATACTACAAACTTTGTAAAACAATTAAAAACAAAACCTACTCTTCAATCTACGTAATTGCGTAACACATATTGTAAACTTCGCACAGCGATATTAACAAATTCTATAAATTCAACAAACATATGTAAAACATTTATGAAGCACTCTGCCAGACGGCCTTCACCAAACATTGTAAATACTTCAAATCCAAACGTGCAGGACAACTACAATCAACCCTTATCTCGCAAAATCTCTCAAAAACTACATTTCAAACTGAACGTAACTAGCTATGGAGTCAGATTAATCTTTTTCAAGCAACTCACTCACAGAGTCAGTCCTTTGTACATTCAAATGTAACTTAACAAATTATGGAGTCAGATCATTCAAACAACAGTACAGACTACACGGACTCTCGGGTTTCTTTTTTCAAAAAAAAAAAATTTCGAAGGGAGTAGTGTAAGGACACTGCCCGCGCGGCGGCAGCACCTCTCGCAGAGAGCAGCTAGAGAGAGAGAGAGAGAGAGAGAGAGAGAGAGAGAGAGAGAGAGAGAGAGAGAGAGCAACTCGAGCGTCGAGCTCGCCCCGCGTCCCCCAGCGCGGGAGTCTACGCTGAGAGCCCGAGCGCAACGGGCACACTGGCAGAGCCTACGAGCGAGAGCAGAGAATAAAGCCATACTACGTATAAAGCTACACGCCGTGTACCTTATTCCCTTCGCCAATACCAACGTCCGCATACCCCTTCATATATATAGTATAGCAGCTTATAGCAGAAATAGTTTAAGTTTGATTCAAATGTGTGAAGATAGTTTTTTGGAGTGTTCACATAAAAAAAAGTGAGTAGCTTAGGTGTCCAGGGGGGCCCATGAATTGATATAAAAGTTTGTTTTTATAATTCAAAAATTAGTGTGAGTGAAAGTTTAAAGAAAAGTACAAGAGTTTTTTTGTGAAAATACAAACAAACATATATTTTGAAGAATTCATATATGTTTGTTTGTGGGAGAAAAAAAAGGAAAATTTTTAGACAAAGTGTTAAGGAAAAATAGGGTTAATGAGTGTACATATGCTACGTATAGATTTGAAAATTTATTTATTCAACTTTTGAGTGCATAGAGTATACATACATTTTGGATTTTGAAGGAGTTATTCAGAGTTTATGGTAGTGAATATATTGTTTAATTTCAGTTTTTGAGTTTATTGAAGTCTGTGGGAGGTTGTAGGGATAGTTGTGTCCATGTGCGAGGGGGGACCATGTTTTATTTCCATTTGAGCGCTGAGTCCCTTCGGTTTTCTGAAAATTAAAAAGATAGTAGAAGTGTACTTAAGGGAATTAAATTAATATATATTTTTAGAATTATCTGTTTATTTTTGGATGCGAGGAAAGTTTTCTTGAGTTAGATAGTGAGAATTATTGGATTTTTGTGGAAGGGATATAGATGTGTAATTATTAATTTGGTGTGATTGGGAAATGTCAGGAAGTGTCGAGAAAGAATTTGGTATTTTGACACTTGCTGATGCATCAGAAATTGAATGTGGATTCTGGGTTTGATGTTGAAATGCGAATTCAGCATTTCTGTTCAGTGGCGATGAAATTTTGCCTATTCAGGATGTGCTGAGTGTTTGATTATTGCAAGTATCAATGTTGCAATGAGTGCGTTTGTTGCGAAAGTGCAGTGTTAGGTAAAGAAAGTATGCGAAAGAAGAAATTGTGTTTTATTTAAGAGTAGTGGAAAAATAATAGATATTTTAATATGCTAAGCATAGCCTGCGGGCATTATTGAATGAAAAGATATTTATTAGTTGAGTTATAGGAAAGGATAGTGAAATATAGTGAGAATTGATTCAAGTGATAGAAAGAGACAGAGATAGTTTTTGACAGGTTGAGGTTAGTCGAAGGATCAACAGGTGTATGATAGGAGTGAATAGATAGGAAGAGTAGGGAAAAATATATTGTATTTAGTAGGAAAAGTGTTGTGTTAATTGAAAATATTGATTTTTTATTTATTGAATAATTTTTACATAAAATTAGTGTGAGGCGAGCAAGGCGATAGTTGAACAAGTGATGTTAGTGAGTGATTTTATGAGTGAAAAGAAGAAGTTGATAGAGGAAATAATAATTTAATATTGTTTTCATTGGTTTGGAGTTATGATATAAAGAGATTTGATAAAAAGCGAGGGTTTAGAGTTGATAGTTTTTAGATTTTTGATTTTAGAAAGATAAATTGGCGGTGTCTGTGGACAAAATGACAGTAGTAATGTTATAGTAAATTTGTTTAAGTGATGCGTGATTAGTTGATTTGATAGTTTGGAAAGAATAAGTGACTGATCCGAGGATATGAGTATTGGAGTTGAGGGTAGTTAGGTATATTAGTGCTGAGAGTCGAAGTTTTTTTGAATGAATAAGTGTTTTTTGAGTGTTTTATTTCTTGAGAAGGTTCAGGAATAATAGAAAGAGTTGTTTTTATGAAAATTGTAAATTTAGAATTGTTTTTGTTAGAGGAAATTGATCAAGAGGCGTAGGTTTTTGTATAGCACTTGGTGTGCGATAGGAAAAATTTGTCGTTTAAGGGGTTATGCCTGAGTTAAACCTGTAAAAAAGACATTAATAAGTAATAGGCTGAAAAAAATTAGTTATTAATAGTATAAAAAAAATCTTTCTTCTACTTAAAATGTAGGTATTAAACATATTTTTAACTATATTTAAAAAATTATATATCTATACTTACATTGTAAACAATTACATGTATGAATCACAAATTTTCAGCACTTTTTTCCCTTTGCCGCAGGATATCTCAGCATCCAGATGATGAATTGACACCAGACAGGATGTAAAATCTTCTGAATATGTTTCTTCACTGCTTGAGTGGAAGACTTTTCTACAAAAAATAAATTTTTAATATTTAGTAACTCATAAGATGATTATATCAGTAATTATAGTGAATATTACATATATTCATATACGCAACATTGACTTTTACCTTGTATTAGTCAATTCTGCTCCGTTCAAGCAGTGAAGAAACATATTCAGAAGATTTTCCATCCGGTCTGGTGGCAATTCATCATCTGGATGCTGAGATATCCTGCGGTAAAGGACCTAAAATCATAAAAATGTCAAGACTGAGAAAAATGCATTTAAAGTTTATCGAAACACTTATGTATATTTAACTGGTAGTACTTACATTAACTACTTGGCATATTTTTCTTATATTTTGGCATAAGATACGTATATATTAAGCCATGTATGAAAACCCGGGTGCTGTACATGTAGATATACTAGTATCGAAAGCTGAAATTGAAATGTAAGTTTTTAATACGCATTCAGTCATCATGTTTTAGATGAATATAAATTTTGTCATTGCTTACCCATTACTTTATAGGATCATTAGTAATTACTGTAGACTTTGAGACCATCTAACACACAGGCATCTTCTCGTGCACATGATATTTATAGCCCATATACCTGAAACAATGAATACACACACAGAACAGATTCTTCACAAATAATATGATGTTTATAGCACAAAACACTTATCTAAAGTTGAACACCAGTGAGACTCAGAAGTTATCACAACAGCACAACATGCAGCTTGCACTAAACTACAGACAGCAGACGAAATAGCTGATGTCTGAATGCAAACTCGACTAGGCCGGTAAAACAGTGATTTCCTGTTCCATATGCTGTAAGGTGCCATGTTTTTAGGCGGTAATTTAAATTTGCATGTATGTTTTTTTACCCCTGTATAAGTTTGATTAAAAATTACAAGACTAAATTTAAATTCTAAATTTATTTTATTTTGAACATTCAAAATAAAAAAAATCTACGATTTCATAAAAATTAGCTATTACAGTACATAATGATTTCGTAAATAATTTGTGCTTTTTTTTAAATAAAATTACGCTTTCAAAAGGAATTTGTGAACACATTGAATGTTACATTTTCTATAAAAATGCAAATTTTGAATAATCAAAAGCGCTATAAAACAAAATATGAATAATACGCAATTTTGAAAAATTGTATTTTTTTGGTATTTTGCCTATAACATAGTAACGGAATTCTTTCGGGCAAAAAGGACTAAGGCAGCTCATTCTGCAGTAAATTTGCCTTAAAAAAATCAAATAAAAAAATTTTGGATTTTTTTAAAATTTTAACTCAGGCATAACCCCTTAAAGTGATTTTAATAGATTTGTGGTGATTGATTGTAGGAGCAACTGAGAGAGGTGATTAATGAATAATTTAAAGTGATTTACTTACATATTTGTTGGTTATTGGCTGAAGTAGTCGAGGTTTTTCTTCCGGAGGCTCGTTTCTGGTCCTCGTCTCCAAGTTTTTCTGAAAAAGAGAAGCAAAGCATATGTCACAAAGTATCGATACTTTGTTTGGCAGTAGTTATTGGTGCACTTATTAATTCAAGTTGATTTTTAATACTTATCTGATGGTTTTTTGTAGCAGTGAGTTTGAGTCCGCAGAGATGATTTGTAGTTTCGCTTTTTCCCAGGATTTGAATGATTTTCAGTAGATTTGAGCGCTGCACGTTTGTAGAGGAGACACTGAAGATTATTTTTAGTACGGGTTTCGAGGTTCTACGTGTTTGTTTAAGTGTTTAATGTTTAAACAAACCTGGCTGTATACGCGCGCGAGAGGTTAGCCAAGTTTAGTACTGAAAGACACCAATATATGTATACAGGCGCAGGGAGTTGAAATATAGGGAGAGAAAGTAACTAGGACTAAGTTGGCACTAGTGTTTGAACTAGAGTGTAGCCATCTTGAGCGCGAAGATTTGAATTTGAAAAAAATAATACTTAGAGAATTTTGAATGTTTTAGCATAGGGAAAATTAATATTTTATTATAATAATTGGTAATAATATTTTTGATTAATAAATAATTATTTTTGTGTTTTGATATTTATATATTTTTATGATTTTAAATAATTGATAATTTATTTTGGTGTTTATAGTATACAAAGGGTATACTAATAATAATAATAATTAATATTCATAATATATTTAATTATTTGAAATATTTTTATTGTTAATTAGGGAATTATTTAAGTAATAATTTTTAGAATTGTAGGATTTTTATTGTTTTTTTGGAAAATTGTTTTAAGTGTAATAATTATAGATTATTGAAGTTTTTTTTTAATTATTTAATTTAATTTGTTATTTTCTCTTCTTGATAATAATAGTTTTTTTGCAATTGAATATTTATTGTATTTTGAATATATTTGGTATTATTTAAAGTAATTTATTTAAAGAGAATAGAGATATATTGAAAAGATTTATTTGAATTAGTAGTGTATTTTTAAGACGTTGTTTAGGGTATTTCAGTGGTTTTAGTTCAGTACATAGTATATTAATTTAATCAAGATGACGGGTACAGGAACAGGTGATACGACGGGCCTGGATGCCACGAGTATGGCATCAATTAATGGATTGACGAATTCTTTTACGCTAATGAATGTAATGAGTGGTATTCCTAGTTTTGATGGGAAACACACGAGTTTGAGGAATTACATTCAAGATTTGAGGAATGCTAATGAATTGGTGACCGATTCTACGAGGCCACAGTTTATGAGAGGAGTTTTGCAGCGGATACCAGGACCGGTGAAGAAAAGTTTGATCAATAAAGAATTCAAGAATGAGGATGAATTAATAAGGCATCTGAAGCAGAGATTTGGTCCAGGAAGGGATTTTAGTTATTATAACAATAAGATACAGAATATTAGAATGAGACAACAAGATACAGTTGGTGATTTTTACGATGAATTGAACGTTTTGTTGAGTGGAGCAAAGAGTGTTTTAAAGGAGTTATATGGTAATGATTATAATGAAAATATGATGGAGCCTACACAGAAGGTTGCAATTGATAATTTCATCAGAGGATTACATCCAGGATTATCAGATAAAGTGGATGCAGCTAAGCCAGTAACTTTAACGCCAGCATATGAAGAAGCAGTGAGGCTTGAAGCTAGAATGGAAGCGAAAATTATTCCAGATACGAGGCCTTATAGAGGAAGGGGTCATGATAATTATCATAGTAATGATAGAAATTTTCATCAGCAATTTAATAGGAGTCATAATGAGCCAATGCATGAGAGCAACAAGCTAGTGGAAGTAATTGGCAGAATGAAGGTCAATATAGTAATAATAATTATGGGCAACAGCAGCAGAATTTTAGAGGTAGAGGAGGACACAATAATTATCGTGTAGGTTATGGTAATTTTGGAGGAAATTTTGTTAATTCATAAGGAGGAAATAATAATCAAGCTGGTAGTGGTAATAATTATAGAGGTAGTAATGATAATAATTATAAAGGTAGAGGTGGATATTGTAATTATAGAGGTGGTGCGAATCAAGGCAATAGAGATTGGAATTCTTGGAATAGTGAAGGTAATAGTGGATATAACAGGAGATTGTTTAATCCTCACACAGGTAATTTCAATAATTATGTACAGAGATATCCAGATCAGAGAGAAAATGATAACAGGTTACAGCAAAATTGGAGAAATCAAGGTCAAGGAGGAGAAGGTGATTCTGGTCATTTAAACTAACAGGAGGCTCGTCAAGACAGAGTGGCGAGCCTATCACCAAAAGCATTGGAGCAGAAGCAACAGCAACAACAAGAACAGGCGAGGAATTTGGATGTCAGAAATTATCAGTAACAGATAGAGTGTTTAATGCAACAGAAAGGGAAGCAACAAGCACCAGTTATGTCTATTTTAACGGGGCGCAATCAGCAGAATCATATGGTTCAGCCTACAAGACAAGATTTGGAGAATATTTTAAGAAAAAGGATAGAGTAACTGCTGTGAGAATTCATGTGCCAATTGGAACATCAAGACCGTGGGTGATTGTGGAGCTGGTGTGAATTTGATTAAGTTGACGGTGTTAAATAAAGATATGCCTATAGATACAGATGATGTAATTGGTTTAAGAGGAATAACGAGTCAAATTATATATACATTGGGCTCAGTTTATTTGAAAATTAGAAATTCAATTGTGAAGTTTAATGTGGTGTTGGATGGTTTCCAATTTCAAATGATGGAATTTTGGGGAGAAGTTATTTGAGACAAGAAGAAGCTGTAATTTCTTATTATAGCAACACTTTGATGGTGACAGGAGATGTGATCAATCCGATACCATTTTTGATGGAGAGTGAAGAGGAAGTGAATTATAATAGACAATGGTTGCAGATACAAAATGGAGATCAGAAGTTACTGTCTAAGGAAGTGGTGAGTGTGAATAATGCAGATGAAAGGATTGATAATAAAATGGTTTATAATATAAAGGCGAGAACGAGACAAGTTATATAGATTAATTTAATTCACAGTGATTTGAAACAAGGTTATGTTTCCAGGATTGATGTTGGTAATGAGAATGTGTTTTTGGGGGAAGGAGTGGTAGCCAATGAGAATGATACTTGTAAGATTTTGGCTATAAATACGGATGAAAAGGATGTGACAATAGAAGTGAATCTGAGAGAGTTGATACCATTTGATATAGAGGCTAATTTCTTGGAAGAACCTGATAGTGAGTTTGAAGGTAAAAGAATAGTAGATAATCCAGAAAGGTTACGAAGAGTTAAGGAAGTGGTTAGACGACAGCATTTGAATGAGGAGAAGTTGAAAATAGTTGATGGTATATTGGAAGATTATTTGGATAGGTTTTTATTGCCAGGAGATAAATTACCTTGTACGGATATGATTCAACATTATATATTTTTGGAGGATAATGTTCCAATTAATACTAAGCAATATAGACATCCGCCGAAGCATAAACAAGTGGTAAAGGAGAGTGTTGAGAAGAAATTGAAAGATAAGATTATAAGAGAATCGAATTCACCGTGTAATTCTTCGATTTGGATTGTGCCGAAGAAACCAGATAGTCATGGTAATCCGAGGTGGCGTATGGTTATTGATTTTAGAGAATTGAATAAGAAGACTATCAGAGATGCTTATCCGTTACCAAATATTGCTGATATTATGGATCAATTAGAAAGAGCAATTTATTTTTCAATTTTTGACTTGGCGAGTGGTTTTCAGCAGATTCCTATGGCACCGGAGGATTGTTATAAGACAGCTTTTTCAACAATTAATGGACATTATGAGTATACACGCATGCCAGAAGGTTTACAAAACGCAACTGCGACGTTTCAGAGGTTGATGGAGTAGGTGTTGAGAGGTTTACAGAATATAGAAATGTTGGTGTATTTGGATGAAATAATTGTTTATAGTAGAGATTTGTCTGAACATTAATCGAGAATTAGGAAATTGATGGAGAGGTTGAGAGAAGCGAAGTTGGTATTACAACCTGATAAGGTGGAGTTTTTCAGGACAGAAGTTGCGTTTTTAGGTCATATCATTAGTGCGAGAAGGATAGAACCGAATCCGCAGAAAGTGGAGGCAATTACAAAGTTGGCAACACCGAAAAGTGCTAAAAGTGTGCGAGAAATTTTGGGTATGTTTGGTTAATATAGGAAATATATCAAAGATTTTGCAGTGATTGAAAGACCAATGAGGAATTTGGTGAAAGATGGTGTGAAATTTGAGTGGACAGAAGATTGTAAGAAGAGTTTTCAAACTTTGAAGGAGTGTTTAATAAATCCGCCTATTTTGCAGTTTCCAGATTTTGAGAAAGAGTTTATTTTAACAACTGATGCTTCAGATATAGCGATTGGGGCAGTTTTGAGCCAAGAGAAGGATGGATTTGAGCATCCTATTCAGTTTTTATCGAGAACATTAACTAAAGCTGAGAAAAATTATTCAACAACTGAAAAGGAGTGTTTAGCAGTGTTATATGCGTTACATCAGTTTAGACCATATTTGTTGTGTAAAAAGTTTACGTTGGTTTGTGATCATGAACCATTGCATTGGATGCATACGAGAAAAGATCCAGGACAAAGGCTTATGAGATGGATGTTTAGATTTACGGGATATGAATATACTTTTAAATATAAGCCAGGAAAGTTGAATAAGAATTAGTGAAGAACAGATCAATAAAAATTTACCGGGTATTAAGATGATGATAATTGAAGAAAAAGATAAGTCTGATAATGATAAGGCAAAGAGTATTGTATCATCGGTGAAGAGCAAAATTTTTAATAGGAGTAGAGTACAATCTGAAGTTGACGAAGTGAAGAGATCGAGAGGTAGACCTGTGGGAGCGAAAACTAATAAAATGGCACCAGAGTTAGATCATAGTGTTATAGCAGAGATGACTAGAGAGATTGACAGAGAGCGGGGTTTTCGTACGACAAATTCCGAACGAGCTGCCTCGAGGAAAATACGCACCTCCAGATGTGGCGAAAAGTAAGAGGGCAAGGGGGCTAGGGTAAGAGTTATAAAAACTGCTACAAAAAAAAGGCCTCAGTTTCGGCCCTCGGTGCAGTTTCCTCTGTCCTACGCTAATCCCCTTAATGACGGTCAGTTTTGACGCAAGCGAAATTTAAACTTTTTAAAAATGCAAATTTTCGAAAATCACATATTTTCGTGAATTCAAAAATTTTGCAACGATTAAAACAAAGTTCGAATTGCGAAAATCGGATAATTCTAAGTTTTATCTTACAAATGTATTTCATCCTTTCTTTAAAAATATAAAACTTAGAATTATCCGATTTTCGCAATTCGAACTTTGTTTTAATCGTTGCAAAATTTTTGAATTCACGAAAATATGTGATTATCGAAAATTTGCATTTTTAAAAAGTTTAAATTTCGCTTGCGTCAAAACTGACCGTCATTAAGGGGATTAGCGTAGGACAGAGGAAACTGCACCGAGGCCCGAAACTGAGGCCTTTTTTTTGTAGCAGTTTTTATAACTCTTACCCTAGCCCCCTTGCCCTCTTACTTTTCGCCACATCTGGAGGTGCGTATTTTCCTCGAGGCAGCTCGTTCGGAATTTGTCGTACGAAAACCCCGCTCTCTGTCAATCTCTGTAGTCATCTCTGGTTATAGCTCAGAGAACTAGAAATAAGGCACAGGTGACATCTAAAGTTGCAGAGTATATTAAACAGGGAGCTTTACCGAAATCGACAAGATCAGTGAAAAGGTCGCAGAGTGAAAGGGTTTCGTCAAAGTCAGCATTATCAAAGTCTAGTGATTTTAGGGATAGTGAGGGCACAGATGTTTCAATGAAGGTGAATTCGTCGAGAGGCAGATTGAGTACAACAGCGTTATCGTCAACAGGGATTTATAGTAGTGAAAAGGAAAAACCGCCTTTGAAAGATCCGAGGTATAGTGGAATTGGAATGGAGAAAACGACAGATGTTTCAGATGTAGAAGGTAATGGCACTGATGAAGATGAACAAAATAGAACTGTGAGGAACATTGGAATAGATGTTAGTGAAGTTAGTCAATCTGAGAACAGAGTCATTACGGAGAGTAAAGGTGAACGGAGTGTTTCTATTAGGACGAGTTTGAGTAGGAAAGAGGTGGAAGAAGCTAGTAGGAGATTAGAAGAGAGTATGGCTAAACATCAAAATGGGGACGTTGAAGTAGAGGAGGAAGATAAAGATTACGATATACCGATTACACATTTTTCAGATGATGAAGAAGTGAATGATGAAATGAGGTTTAGATTGCATGAGTTGAATCCACATTATGGTACTGTTCAAATGGATGAAGTTTTGGGAGAAAGAGTTAGAGAATTGATAGATAGAACACAGGAAAAGGTACAGAAGAGACTGGATAATGTGAGAGATTCTTTGTCAGATAGAGATACATCGGCAACGAGTGAAATAATGATATTTCCGCCCAGAGGAAGAATTTCAGAAACAACGAAAATAGGTGATATAAAACCGCAAGCGAAGAGTACACCAGGTAAATTGGGGGATGTTGGTAGAGGTGTTGATGTTCTTGCTGATGTGAGTGAGAATGGAGAAAATACGTATAACATTGAGTATTCGAGACCAGCGGAGGGTACGTTACCTGTGATAATGATGCCAGATGTGAATGATTTGAATGATTTGAATAAATATGATAGTGGAGAGTCTGATAGAGGAAAGAGAGAATATGATACGATTGAGGAAAGGTCAGTAGAATCAGTGAAAGGTAGTAATGTGTTGAGTGTGAGGGATTGTTTAACGTATAAGAGGGATAATATTGTGCATTTTATAACTAGAGATTGTGAGGCAGATACGTTAGTGACGAGATTGTTGAATGATATCGGTGCAATAGATTTATTTAATTTGAAAAAGAAGAAACCTTTTGTGGGTCAGATATTGATTACGCCGTATAAAAAGTATAATGTTTATTCTTTAGTAGTGAAGGAAAAGCAGTTTAGTATGATAACTTTGGGGAATGTGAATAGGTGTTTGGATAATTTGAGGAGAGTTTTATGTCATAGACATGTTGGGAGTTTTAGAATTTCTAGGAAAGGTGATTTGACAGATATGTTGGAGCCTGGATTGATGAGTGAGTTATTGAGGAGACATTTTGGTAATACGAATATTACTGTAACAGTTTGCTATGGAAAGGTGGAGTTACCTGCTGAAAAGGATAGGAAGAGGATAATAAGTGCTTTGCATGATAGTTTGACAGGAGGGCATAAAGGGATTAATCAAACCTATCAGAAGATAAGGGAGAGATTTTATTGGCCAGGTATGAGAAATGATTTTCAAAATTATATAAGGAAATGCAGTGGTTGTCAAGAGCAGAAGATTGAGAGGTTCAAGATAAGGAAGCCGATGATAATAACGGATACACCAATTGAAGCGTTTGATAAGGTTTCAATTGATACGGTGGGAAAATTGAGAATAACACCGAGTGGGAATCAACATTTATTGACTATGCAGTGTAATTTGACCAAGTATTTGATTGCAATTCCAATTAAAAATTTATATGCGACCGCTATTGCAGATGCTTTAGCGAGGCATTTGATTTGTAGATTTGGGGCACCGCGAGCAATTTTATCAGATAGGCGTACTAGTTTTTTGTCGGATATAGTAGGGTCAATGTTGAAAATTTTTAAAATAGATCATTTAAAAACATCAGGTTATAGACCGCAAACGAATGGTTCTTTAGAGAGGAGTCATGCACCGTTGGTTGAGTTTATTAGGATTTATTCTCAGAAATATGATGATTGGGATAAGTTAGCGCCTTTTGCTACATTTACTTATAATACGAGTGTTCATACGGCTACGAATTTTATGCCTTTTGAATTAGTTTTGGGAGAGTAGCACGTTTACCAATTAAAATTCCGTCGGATGAAAAATTGAGAACTTATCATACTTATATTAGGGATTTAGTGTTGCGTTTAAATGAAATGAAAATTTTAGCGGGAGAGAAACAGATTGTAGAACAATTAAAATCAAAAGAGAGATATGATAAGAAAGTTAAAGAGTTTAAGGGTAAAGTAGGGGGGTATGCTCGTATTGTTAAGGAAGTGAGGACTAATAAATTTGAACCGTATAGGAGTCAACCTTTGAAAATTGTGGAGTTTGTTGGGAGGAAGAATGTTATTTTGGAGTATCCTGATGGGAAACGTATTAGGAAGCATGTTGATAAATTGAAGGTTGCAGAGGAGGATTCAAATTTTGATGGGATAGATCTTTCTGGTTATTAATTATGTTATGATTACAGGATGAATTGTTTAATTGGAATGTTTATGTTATTGTGTGTGAAGACCATAAATAGTGGACCTATATTTCAAAATGAAATATTGACCCCGAATCCTGGAATTTATTTTGAGAAATTGGGAAATGTTCGAACAGAACGTGCTTTTTGAAAAATTAAAATCTTTATTAAAGTGGATGAATTTTTGTCATTTCATGGACCTGTGAAACATTATAAGGAGTTAATGGAAGAATGTTCACAAATTGTAGATCAAACCAAGTGCAGGAGTGCGTTAGATGCAGATATAATTGAACTGAAAGAACAGACTTTGAATGAATACAAAACAAGATACGTGAGACTGTTAAGACCATTGGACAAGTTCAATATCCTATGTTTAAGGATCCGAGTAGTATTAGAGCGAAGAGATTGATTCCATTAGGAATAATTGGTAGTGTGAGTAAGAGTTTATTTGGATTAGTGACTTCTGATGATATTGACAGTGTTAATAAAAATATAGACCAAGTGTTTCGAGACCAAGCAGAAGTGGTGCATTTAATGGAGGAAAATTCTCATATTGTTTCGACCCAATTTGAAGAATTGTTTAATGTAACGAGGAATCATCAAATTGTTTTACAAGCGTTTCAAGTTTCTTTGAAAGGAATGATGGATAAATTGAATAAGGAGAATGAGCAATTAATGTATTTGATGTATAATACAGCATATGTGAGGAGATTAGATTCGCATATGGATCATTTGATTCATAATAATGAGAAAATTTTGGATGTTTTGAGGAAGGTGAAAGAGGGAAAAGTTCATTCAAAATTGGTGATTTGGATTTTCCAATTCCGGTAGAGCATATCAGGAGTGAAGAAATTGTGAAAATTTCGGAAGTAGATGCAGTTCATCAGGATGGAAAGACCATTATAGTTTTATATTTGCCATTAGTTGATAGAATTTCTTATCAGTTATATAAGATGCATAGTGGTTATATACCACAAGTGATTAATCAGAATATTAAAAGATCATTATATATTCAACCGTCTCATGAATATTTAGCTTTGAGCAGTGATCAGGAGAAATATTTTAAGTTTAATCAAGACCCAGATGTGATATGTATAAAGACCCATTATGCACACATTTGTCCAGCATTAGAAGCGTTACAAGATACTTCAGCTTCGAGGGATTGTGAAGTTAATTTGTTGTTGAAATCCGCATAAAAAGGAGTTTGATAATTGTGATGTCAAGTATCAAAATTATTTTAGGACCCAATGGAAGTATTTATGTAGTGATAAATCTTGATTGTATTCAATGTGTGATTCTGAAAAAGTGAGGATTTCATGTTTGGATAATCAAAATGTGGATTTAATGTTGAATAATACAGGAGTTTTAAGACTAGCTTCTGGATGCAAAGGAAGAACAGATGGTGTTATTGTGTTTGGAGAAGAGATAAGAAATGATGAGAATTTATATGTGTATAAACCAGACGTTGGTTTGAATTTGATGAAGTTTATGGAGTATTCAGTAAATATACTTCGTATGTAATGGATGACAATGAAATGAAGGAAATAATTGGACCAGTGCTTACTTCAGATAAAGTGAAATCATTGCATGATATCATGATTGAAATGGACCGGAATAGGGAAGCATAGAAGAGAGAGTTATAACTCGAGTAGGAGGTTATATGGAGGGTTGAGTTTACAATTGGTAATGATTATGTTAGTAGTTGTATTAATTTTGGGATGAAATGTGGGGTGAAATTTCCATGTTTGAGACAAAAGACCAATAGGAAATGTTATGACCATGAGTATGGTGTGGTGAGGAGAAGATGGAGGAATCGATCGGGAAGGGTTGATTCTGGTAATGTTTGTGAGACTGA